>CM065735.1:21968990-21989797 GCA_033310375.1 Conus canariensis | reverse complement strand
ATATATACAAAACCGACGTAAAGTTGCTTGACTGATACAGCTTAAACCTGGAGATAGCTGTGACTTAGATAGTGTAACGCTTACCACCAGTAGGGTCATGACCACAAAAAAAAGCTCTATTTGCAGTAAATAAGTGGGGTATTTTTTGCTCCCATAAGAAAACCTAACACAGAGTAACTTTTATTCAAGACTGGCACAGCCTTTTAAACTTGAATAAAGTCAGACAAATACATAGACGAACGATCTAATAGTGGGGAAAAAAAAACAAGCGCAGGCGAACAACTGAACTGTCTTTAAAGTAATGACTTGGCAAAGATTTGGACTTAAGGAGGTGGGGAGGGGCTCTATTTGATTAAAAAAAAAAGTCAGAAAAAATTCAATTAAATGCTGCAATTAGTATCTCAATGGGATATCAGTCTGCTAAGAAACTTTTCAAGTGATTAAATTTTCCCTTAAAAAGTTGAAATGCACTTGATATAGGCGAGTTGGGATTTAGTGTCCACCAAAACAAAGGTCACGGAAGGTTATGTCCGGTGATAACTCACCAAGTAACAATGACTGACACAACCCATTTGCCTGTCATCTCAGAGCTTTGAACTTTCTGGATCAAAAATGGGTGACCAAACGAATCCAATAACAAGAAACTGCTGACACTCAGGAAAGTGAGAACTCGGCACCTTTCTATATTACCAGGATTGAAACTGTCCTTCTTGGGGCTTTTGTGGTGAAGGGAAACTAAAAATAACTGTATTAGTCTCAAACAGATTTGCGTTCTGCCAATCGACGAGCAGGAATGTGTTTTCTATGGCTGGGAATCATGAATGATTAATGAGAAACCTCACACACTGTCCGCACTGCCTGCGGGGGTAAGCGAAAAGGCCAGTCACATTCTCTCATCCACTGCATTGTGGTAGCAACAACGAGCTTGTCACATCCTTACCGTCAATCATGGGCTTACCATGATTTGTCCCGTCGGAGCATCTCCAATGGTAATAATGCTGATACTAGCTGTTTACTAGACTGTTTACTACTGATCATTTTCTCTTTAACGTCTGTACCATTAGTGAAAATGACAGATACTACACCCCAAATCTTAACATTAAACAAGCATTAAGTGCAAAACGTGCAGCTGATCCACTTGTTCTTAGTCAAATGTTAAGTGTAACTTAAAACTAAAGTAGTGTTGAGCACCAAGTGACAGAGGAGAAGCCTAAGATTCATTCATTAATCTTTCCAATCAAATGACCCTACAACCGATCACGTCAACAGATATTTGTCACAACACATTTACCTCTTTTTTACTTTATCCGAGAGCATCGGATCTTCGACCAGTGTTCGCCCTGGCATGCTGAAAACTTCGCAAGCAATCCTCAGTGTCGACTTTCCCGCGAAGTCTTTTCTAACCGGATATGACGACATGATTCAGTGACCCGTGTTGTGATGTCTATTAGACAAAAACTCGTAGTGGTTAAAACTACAAACGCGATTTTCTCTCTCTCTCTCTCTCTCTCTCTCCTCTCTCTCTCTTATGTCTCCTTGACTGATTGTTATAAACAAGAATGGAATGATAAGTTATCAAACAGCGATAGATATTCTACTTACTGCTCGTTTAAATCGTTGCTGCAGCCTGAAAAATATCTACATGATATTACTATTCCGAGATTTCGAAATATTTTTCTCAAGTTTCGGCTTGGAGTAAGCGATTTAAATGTCCATAAAAGATACAAACCCAACTCTAAAAACTGTCCATTCTGCGATCAGATCGAAAACGAATTACATTTTTTGCTTCATTGTCCATCTTACCATGGCTTAAGAGAAAAGTATATTTCACCCTTCTTCAAAAACGTATATCAGTCACTGCTAACCTTTTTATTGCAGAATGAGAAAAGAGACGTAACCCGCTCTGTAGCCATGTTTATTTTTTATGCAATGCAAAAAAGAGAACTACTAGAAATGTCTAAAAATTAACATTGTCAGCGGGAAATGTTATACCTGCTTTTTCGGTTTTTTTTCCCGCTTCTTCTACACAGGAAATGTTTTGCTTGTTTTGCTTTGTTCTTCCCACTCTTCACAAGTGGTGTGTGTGTGTGTATGTGTGTGTGTGTGTGTGTGGATGCGACGTGCGCTTGTTTTCACTTGAATTCTATGGTGTTCATTATTGACCTCCTTGCAGACAGGTCGGTGGCCTTTGCAATTAAAACTTTTGAGTCTTTTGAGTCTCTCTTATGCTGCATGGGGACGCAGCCGGGTTATGTTTTTGAACCCTTGGTGGCGAGGATATATATTATATATATATGTATATATATATATATATATATATATATATATCGCAGGGTGTAACTGTGAATGGGGTAGATAGAATGATCGACGTCACCTATCACCTTTCCCGGAGTCTTGAGGACCGTTGCGGCGCCACAGAGGACTTCGCGACCAGCCTCTCCCACTCATTCCGGTTCACAGACGCTCTCGGGCAGTTGCTGAGTGTGAGATCAGTCCATGCACTGATGTTGTTTCCCCATCTCTTTCTCTATCTTCCTCTCTTTCAGCCTCCCCGCACTGTTCCTTGTAGAACGGTTTTGGAAAGTCCTGTTGATCTTGTGACATGACCATACCCTCTCATTTTCCTTCTTTTCACTGTGGGCAACAGGTCTTCGTGTGATCCAATGGCTCGCCTTACTCTGGTCTGGACCTCCAAGTTGGTAATGTTGTCTTTGTATGAGATGCCAAGGATCTTGCGGAAGCATCTCATCTCTAATGTCTGAATCCTTCTCTCGAGTTCAGCTGTCAGAGCCCATGACTCACAAGCATAGAGAAATATGGCAATGACCAGGGAGCGCATCGGTCTGAGCTTGGAACTGATTTGATGTTTCTGTCATTCCTTCTTCTTCTTCCGAATACTGGATAGGGTTCGATGAACATTAGTATCCAATGAATGAGTGATGGTTTAGAGCTGCATGGTTCTCTATTTAGGGGTTTTAGATGGATCTTAGTCTGACTAGCGCTGCTGTCGTTTGTGCAACTCTGGAGAGCACTTCACGTTTTGATCCCTCATCTGAAACAAGGGCCCCGGAGGTACTTGAAGTTCTGAACTGTCTCTAGTTTTTCTCCTTTGATAGCGATGTTGGCGCTGATGCCGTTGGTGTTGTTGGTCATAAGTGTCTTTTCGGTGCTGATTCCCATGCCGAAAGCAGCAGAACATTTGTCAAGGCGCTCTGCTAGGTCGGCTAGTTCCTGCTCTTCTCCTGTTAGTCCGTTGATGTCATCGGCAAAACGTAGGTTTGTTACCATTCTGCCAATAATGCTTGTTATTGTACCTTGATGTCCCACTAGTGCGTCAGTCTTAATCATCTACATGTGAATCTTGAAAAGAGTGGGTGAGAGTTAACAGATTCACGTCACTTGAGCTCTTAAAAGTAGAACCAACCAAACAATCAAAAATCACCAGGACTAAACCCGGCCTCCAGTGCACCGTCACGCCGGCCCCAATTAGTTTCTTGCCCTGTCCTGATGTTGCATACGGCAGAATGTGTGACAAATCGACAGATTTAAACCTTTTCAGGCTTGTCCTGATGTTGCGTGCACATACAAAATATGTAAAGGGGCGATGTTTTCATAGCAGTAGCTTTTTCAAACTAAACGATAAAAAAAAAAAAAAAAAAAATTGGGGGGGGGGGGGGGGGGGGGGGCTGGAAATAATCAGAGAAGGCAGAGGTCAAAGTGGGAGAAAGAAAAGGGAGGCTACTTCATTTGCTGTCATACATGGGAGGCAGTCATACGCTCTGTCATGCGCACTGGCTGTCGCAATCTCAGACTGATCTCTCGGTGTTCACTTCTAGTTTTTAATTCTTATTACTGACCTAGAACAGCTCATGAAATATCCCAGCTGTGACTGCAGCTCGCAGGGCACATCATCGCCAACATTAGGTACATCATCATCAGCGGCAGCAGCAGCAGCAGCATTAACAAGATTTGATAGTCATTGTCCGTGTGAGCCGTTTTGTTATCTGGCATCCATCCTTTACATCTTTTGTGAACAGGAAGCTTAAGTTAGATATGGAAGGACTGCATGTGCATTGTGGGTCTGTATATGAAATTTCATTCACCGTGTCGATGTTTAAAGCACACTGGTCCCTTTGACCTTGAAAGAACGTGAAGACAAACGTCAGATTATGTTTACCAAAATACATACTTATGAGTGCAAGTCTGTATTGGACAGAGAAAATCATCGTCAGTTCACATACACACATGAGCGCGCACGCAAGCATGCGCGCACGCGCGCACACACACGCGCGCACACACACACACACACTTGAGAAAGGGGAAGGAGGGGATCACCGCTTGGTTATCTTCAGTTGGAAATAAACAAAACAAAAGAAAACCAAAACAAATAAACAAATCGACAACAACAACAACAACGACAGCAACAAACAGCGAGAGGAAAGGCCTACGCGTCAAGCCATTGCATCGATGTTCGTTTTCTGTTTAATCTTTCATTCCACTTCAGTGGCATTACTCCGAGACCGCTCATTCCTGCCCCCCACCCCCCATCCCCCTTCCCCGCCCTCCACAGCAACACCCCAATTTGTCCCGCAGTTGCAGACTTGGCTCCGACGATCCACACGGAGCAGTCAACACCCCGTCTTCACAAGGCAATCGATCGGAGGAGACACCGCCCTGCTGCCAAGTCACTTCGGTGGTGTTCAGGGGCCATAGTTACATGTCGTCGGTAAACTTACTTCCACAACGAGATGACCTCCTGGGTACAAACCGTGTGGGTTCAGCGCAGTCTACTTTCGTATCTATATTCTCTGGGTTTTGTCTCGGTTTCTACCTACGAAGTGTCCAGAAATCAAAGGGTGAAGGTCAGATAAAAAGAGGGATTCCCTCCTTCTGCGCATGTCTAGAATAACCCCAACCTTCTGCGCATGCCCGCAAACACGCTGACACAGACACACTCAAAGACTGAAAAAGCAGCTGAACTAAAACAAGTTTGATAAAACTACTAAAAGGCCATAAACATGATGAAGTCACGCTCACACGCACACACACATACACACATTGACACAAAGTAACAGTGACACACAAAGGCACGAAGACTGATTTAGTCTACACACACACACACACACACACCCAAGAGCTAAGCCAGCTATCGTAGCAGACGAACTTGGGAGCTACAGACACACTTGTAGAGCAGGAGGCCGAGTTCCGTGTCTCAGTCTGTGCAGATCAAATTCAATGTTTTCTCGGAGAGTGTCTGTCAGCTGGAAGATGTTGTGACGACGAAATCTTAACTTTGCGTGAAGTTCGTAATCATTGAACGTGTCCAATGGCTTTGTTTTGATCTAACCCACGGCGAACTCATGCTCTGTCCTCGTTGTACGTTACCCAGCCCTCACGCACTGCTAAACACGAGGTTAAAGGTTACTCTCAAAATATGGATCCCCAAGTAAAGGCCCTTCGAGCTTACAACGAGGTATGGAGGTCACTTCCCCGTCACCCACGATATGTATGTACGGCCCCCAGGTGGTGCCTGTTCTGATCCAACATATGCAGGGCACTGTCTATTACGTCCCCAACGGACGACAACAGTGGTTTGATGGCAGAGCCAACTTGAATGAGTGTTTCCCTCTGGAGGGCGCCATCACGTCCGTCCAATGGCAGTCCCCATAAACTAACGGATACCAACGACCTCGAGAGGAGCTCAAAAAAGGCAGATGACTGTGGAAAGAACATAAAAACTAAGGTTACCATGACATAACGATATGCGGGACCACAGATTTTTTTTGTTACGCTCATCGATGAGGATGAGGATGTGGAGAGGAAATACAAACTGAGGTCACCATGAGATCAAGGCATGAAAGGCCACATTTGCTACCATGATATGAGGATATGCAAGACCACAAAAGATTTTTTTTCCATCGATGAGGATGAGGATGTGGAGAGGAAATACAAACTGAGGTCACCATGAGATCAAGGCATGAAAGGCCACATTCATTTTCACACTAATCGAACAGGATGATGATGATGATCAAGGTGGCTGATGATGCTGTGGTCGGGGTAGGCCTACCAATCTTGTCACAGAATGCATGTCAGGGCTGTGCGTTGCACTTCCTTTCCTCATATATCCTGGCATCAACCAGGCTCCAGAGACACTAACAAGCTTCAAGGCTGGAAACGAAATTCGAGCGGCATTACATGCATGGATTCTCGCTCAGATACGCATCCATTGTAAGGGCTTGACACTCAATGTGTGGCCGGGTTCCAGTCTTCCCCACTTGAGCACACAGTACATCCAAGTGAGGGTAGGATCCGGTCAGGGCCGAACAATTCCCACACACAGACTAAATGTATCTGTTGCGAATCGAACCAGAGATCTCCCAGCCTACAAATGCGCGATACTAACCACTGCGCCACAGTAGTTGGGAGTCGTTATTTTGTTTGTTTGTTGTTGTTTTTACTATTCTTTTAATCCGTTTCGATTGTTTGTGTTGGGAGCGAAACCCCGATTATCTGTCCTGTATGATTGGCAGAAGCTAACGCTATGGAAAATCGGAAATGAAATGAGACAGGGAACAGTAAACGATAAACAGTAAACAAGTTGGGTATTTTTTGCTCCCATAAGAAAACCTAACACAGAGTAACTTGTATTCAAGACTGGCACAGCCTTTTAAACTTGAATAAAGTCAGACAAATACATAGACGAACAATCTAATAGTGGGGGAAAAACAAGCGCAGGCCAACAACTGAACTATCTTCATAGTAATGACCCGGCAAAGATTTGGACTTAAGGGAGGGGGGCGGAATTTGAAGATGGAGAAACTGGGAACATGAAACCAAGGAAATATGCTACAGACATGAAAACTCTTCACTAGCTGCACAAGGGAACCATCGCAATCCCTTTTGAAGGCAGATATATTTGTATTGCCTGCTCCGAGGCCTTTCGTCCGCTGGGTCGGACTCATCAGGGAGACACGGCTGGTTGTGTCTGCGCTCCTGGCGTCAAATAGAGACACACCACAGTCCATAATACTATGGTGTTCTCACCACCAAGAGTGCAAAAAAGAATCCAATAGCACCCCCAAAGCAGCCAGCGAAGAGTAGTAAATGAAACCAAACGAAAGTGTGGGGAGGAAAAAAGTTGCTGAAAAACTAAAGACATTACGCAAACAGTATAAAATATAGGGGACAATCTTTGAGCCTACGCTTGAGGATCCACCCAAAGATGCAAGGGAGATCAAAAGACAAACACACAGACGGACAGAAACAAATACAAATAACCTCAATTTGATCAAAACAAAACAAAATCGGAAATGAAATGAGACAGGGAACAGTAAACGAAGATCAAAGATTGTCCCCTATATTTTATACTGTTTGCGTAATGTCTTTAGTTTTTCAGCAACTTTTTTCCTCCCCACACTTTCGTTTGGTTTCATTTACTACTCTTCGCTGGCTGCTTTGGGGGTGCTATTGGATTCTTTTTTGCACTCTTGGTGGTGAGAACACCATAGTATTATGGACTGTGGTGTGTCTCTATTTGACGCCAGGAGCGCAGACACAACCAGCCGTGTCTCCCTGATGAGTCCGACCCAGCGGACGAAAGGCCTCGGAGCAGGCAATACAAATATATCTGCCTTCAAAAGGGATTGCGATGGTTCCCTTGTGCAGCTAGTGAAGAGTTTTCATGTCTGTAGCATATTTCCTTGGTTTCATGTTCCCAGTTTCTCCATCTTCAAATTCCGCCCCCTCCTTAAGTCCAAATCTTTGCCGGGTCATTACTATGAAGATAGTTCAGTTGTTGGCCTGCGCTTGTTTTTCCCCCACTATTAGATTGTTCGTCTATGTATTTGTCTGACTTCATTCAAGTTTAAAAGGCTGTGCCAGTCTTGAATACAAGTTACTCTGTGTTAGGTTTTCTTATGGGAGCAAAAAATACCCAACTAGTTTGCTATGGAAAATCTTATAATCGATAGATATGTCAGTAGGCTGTATTGTTATCTGCGACCAAAGTCAGGGTCAAACGAACAGTTTATTCATGGTGTTCTACACCTGTCAGTGTAAAGTGTATCCAAATGTGTGTGTGTGTGTGTGTGTGTGTGTGTGAAATCACCATTAGCAGTATAGAGAAAAACCGTGTGACATTCAGAGAGCGAGCGAGACAGAGGGATTCACCATGCTAGTAGATTACATATGCATGCCGTGTGACCTTGGCCAAGGACTGACAGAAGCCGTCATAACTATCTAACGCAAAAGATTTGGGCTATCTATGCATAGATTGACCAACCCCATTGACAGTGAAGTATCTTATATTTAGTTAGCTTTAAACAGCGTTCAGTGGTGGGAACTTTCCACTTGAGACTCCTGACAGGATTTGGGACATGTATGGCTGGGTATTTTTGTGAACGAAGGCGTTTACTTGATTCTTTAGCTGTGGTTGACAAGAATACATGTTTGCCGCGTTCAGCAGTACTCCTTCTTCTTCTTCTGCTTCTTCTTCTTCTTCTTCTTCTTCTCTCTCTCTCTCTCTCTCTCTCTCTCTCTCTCTCTCTCTCACACACACACACACATCACCATCACGATCACCACCATCATAACCACCAACGTCCTTCATCCCCCCCCCCCCCCCCCCCCCTTTTTGCTTTTTTTTTTTTTTTAACTGTTTGCCCAGCAGCAGCATCTTTAGTATCCCGTTTTTCCTCCTTTTATCCATTTCATCTTGTCTTTGAATCTGCTCTCTGTGATACATGATTCGAAAACATTACAGTTAACATCTTACTATCATTACATAGCTGATAGTACACACACTCTTGGAAGCGAAAATATTTTGTTCGTTCATTATATTCACACTTTCTCTTTCTGCTCAATTCTTTCCTGTCTTCTCGCCTCCAGGCCTCTGTTTGTCTGTTTCAAAACGGAGTGACTGAGGGCGGAAACTGAATCAAAATTTATTTAAAAAAAAAGAGGGGGGTAGTTACCGCCAAGGACACAGACAAACAAAGTACAGGACAAAACACTGTACTTTGTTTGCCTGTGTCCTGGTCGGTAACTACCCCCCCCCCCCCCCTCCCTTGGCGGTAAAGAATCCCCTCTTTTTTTCTTAAATTCTGTCTGTCTGTTAGTACATGCGTATGCATTTGTACTCGCTGAGTTTACATCTTGTGCAAATCTAGCCCCTCACTATTTTTACATAGCTGATGGCATACACACTGTTTGAAGCGAAAATATTTTTGCTCCTTCATTATATTCATACTTCCTCTTTCTTCTCCGTTATCCCCCTCGTCTCACCCCCATCCTTCTGTCCGTCGGTATGTCTGTGCATGCGTATGCATTTGTACATGCCCATGGTGTACACGCATACGTGTGTGCGTGCGTGCTCACGTGTGTGTGTGTGTGTGTGTGTGTGTGTGTGTGTGTGTGGTGTGTGTGTGTGTGTGTGTGTGATGGGAAGACTTCTAATAACTTTCTCAATGAAAGTTGTGCATGAGAAAGCGAAAATATTTTTGCTCGTTCATTATATTCATACTTCCTCTTTCTTCTCCGTTATCCCCCTCGTCTCACCCCCATCCTTCTGTCCGTCGGTATGTCTGTGCATGCGTATGCATTTGTACATGCCCATGGTGTACACGCATACGTGTGTGCGTGCGTGCTCACGTGTGTGTGTGTGTGTGTGTGTGTGTGTGTGTGTGTGTGTGTGTGTGTGTGTGTATGTGTGTGTGTGTGTGTGTGTGTGTGTGTGTGTGTGTGTGTGTGATGGGAAGACTTCTAATAACTTTCTCAATGAAAGTTGTGCATGAGAAATAATGTGTATTGTCAATCCTATTTTATTTGTTAATGCACGTTTTGGCAATAAGCATAAGATGATTGACATGTTTTCATTAAAAATACAATGTCTTGGTACAGCTGTATAGAAACGTATTGTAACGACGTCTTCGATCAGTGGTACGGTCAGATTATAGCTGAGAGGATGCAGTACTTTATGGTGAAATACAGCAAAAGAAATAAAGGGGAAAAAACGGTCGAAAGGCGTTGTCTCTGTTTTGTAAGTTGTTGGTTCTTTCGTTTGGTGGTGCATTAATTCTGTTTGTGCTCTTTCAGTTTCCGCCTGCCGATGTAGGCAGTTCAGAATGCAGCGAAGGAGGAAAAGTAACACTGGTCAGCGTCGTTAAGCAGATACCCATTCCTGTTTGTAGCCGAATTACGGTAAATCTCGCCAAATTAACTTTTCTGGATCTAAAACCGCCGAAGGATTTTTTTGGGGAGGGAAGGAGGGACAGGTGGGGAGGAGGACACACACACGCACGCATACACACACACAAGCACGCGCGCGCGCGCACACACACACACACACACACACACACACACGTGTGTGTATATTTCCTGGAGTAGAATGTGCAATATTTTTACTTTGTCATTGATGACAGAAACGAAGCATCAATTCCCAAACTAAAACCCGTGCCCATTGTTCAGTATAAAGTTACATTCTAGCAGGCTGGACAATGTTCGGAAATCGGCAGGGGAGATAATCTGCTCGCCAGCGTTCAGGGATCAGGATCAGGATACATGCATGTTGCTGGAATCTTCCTGGGTTATGGTAGCAACGAGAAAAGAGAAACGGGGAAAGAGACCCCCGCCGTTTTCATGGAACAGATGTCGCTGGTAGGCTGAAAGAGATACCCCATAGAGCTAGGCTCCAACTGTTTCGCTTGTAGGCACGAGACTGGTCTTGTAGCAGGCGTTCTGATCAACTGCACGCAACCATACTGGCCTTTGACCTTAAAAGGGGAAGACAACCTCCGGTGAGCTCTTTCGTTATAAATGAAAGGTCTTTGGTAAGACCTAATCAAGCGCTGTGCGACGATTCTTGTGTAGAAAGGCAGGCCCGAAAGCGCAGAAGAGTATAAGTGGAAAGAAAAGTCCACAGATAAAAATTGCCGATGGGTGTACGCCAGTGATAAACTCAGCACACGGAGCGGACACTTTCGCTGCAGTCTGTTCTCGTTTGTGAACGCCAAAAGCGCGTGGTGACAGCTACACTGTACACACATTTCATCTGTCATTCTCTGTCAGTCTTCTTTCTTCCGTTAGTAACTACAGTCAAGTGTTTGACTATGATTGTTACGTTTGGGGTGAAGACGACTGAAGAAAAAAAAATTATTGAGAGAATGAAAGAGTATAAAGTACAGAGAAGGGGGGAGGGGAAAGGGAAGAGGGGGGGAGTTGGCTTTACGGAATTGCAGATACCTTCCTACTGAAGGTACCTGCCGTTGGGACCTGCACTTTTTCATGAGGGAGCAGATTCCAGTCCCTTACTGTTCTTGGGAGGAGCGACATACTTCTTTGTTCCGTCCGGCACGTTATTCTGCTGTATTGTTGGTTGTGGCCCCTCCTTGATCTTGTTTGGAGGGGTTTTAGATGGTGGAACTTTACAGCCGTTGTGTTGCGTTTCATGTTGTAAAACATGGTTAGACGTGCCGCTTTCCGCCTCGTCTCAAGGGGTGGCCAATTTAGATCCTCCAGCATGATGGTGACGCTGGAGGTTTGCTTGTTCATGACGAAGCGGCCGCTCTACGTTGGATGGTCTCTATGTCCGGGGATATCTTAGGCCGTGTGTGGGTCCCAGGCAGAGGAGCGTATTCCAGCGCTGGTCTCACTAGTGCTTTGTATGCCGTTTCTTTGACCTTCCTTCTGGTGTTTTTTAGATTCCTTCACAGGAAGCCCAGTGTCTTGTTGGCTTTGGGGCATACGTTGTTTATGTGCCTGTTCCATTTTCCGTCGTTTTGCAGGGTCACTCCGAGATACTTTGTATTGTTGCTGCTGTGGAGAGTCTGGTTGTGGAGTTGGTATCCAGCAGTGGGTGGATTTCTTTTGCGGGTCACATGAATGGCTGTGCACTTGTCTGGATGGAAGGCCATGTCCCATTCCCTCTCCCACTCCCACTGTTCTAGTGCCTCAAGGTCTTTCTGGAGGGCTTGCTGGTCTGCTTCCCTTGAAATGTGTCTGTAGACGATTGTGTCGATCAGCGAATAGGCGTGTTCTGGATTGGACCCTGTCTGGGAGGTCGTTGATGTATACGAGGAACAGGCAGGGTCCCAGCACAGAACCTTGGGGGACGCCAGATCTAACTGCTACTGGTTCCGAGCGTGACCCGTCCACCACTACAGACTGATGTCAGTTGCTCAAGAAGTTCCTGATTCATCGGCTGGTTTCACCTCTTTTATAAAGTGTTTTCCCTACAATTTGGATAAGTTTATTTATGCACTTATTAAGCACTTGCACATTGCACTTGCACATTGCACTTGCACCTTGCACTTATTAAGCACTTGCACATTCACACACACGCACATTACCTTACCAGTCTGTCCAGATACAGGCTTGGGGTTTCATCAGGATTTGGGGGATTTGTCAGGATTTTTTCCTGAGCCAGGTACCAGTCGAGTCCGTCACTAAAACTCTGTCAGTGTAAGTACCGTCCTCGCTGTCGTTACTGTCTATGGCTGTTCTGTCACAGTGCTAGGGCAAAACTGTCCTATTAATTGGAAGCCCCAGCACTGGTCTGTCATACCAACCACCACCATTGAACAACAACACCGACCAAATCCACCAAGAACCTCTAGGCCAAGGCATCCAAGACTACCACAGAAGAACAATTTGTCATCTAAAAGCTTTTGCTTTGAGGACGGAAAACCTAAACATTCCTGACTGGTCTGTCACTAATGTCACTGTCAGCACGATGCAGCTCTTTAACTAACTATAAGTTATGACCCGTCCTCTTCAAGCCCATGTGTCATCCTGCCGGAATTGTTCTGTTTGTTTAGCTGACTGTCGGTGACCACTTCTCACTTGAGGCGCACTTCTGCAGAACACGCCTGTGTGCACAGAATCCGTGCGTCACTGCAGTTATTGCAACACAGCACAAGACTTTGACAAGGAAGACGACATGGAGAGCCTTAAGAGTAAAGTTGCTGTCATTACAGGTGAGTATCATCGGTGCTATCGCATTTATTATTACTGTAGAAAAACTTGAACATTTCAAATGAAGAGTTAGCACTACCAAGAATTTCCGAAGCAGCAGCTTTCAGAATTGATATATTCTAAGGTCACATGTAATGAATCAAAAGCTAGAATAAATCAGAAGACAAAAGCTTGAAATACATCCTTTTCACTCTCAGCTTTTCAAAATTATTTATCGGCACAAGTCACACAAGGTGCGAACTTTTTTTGTTAGTGCCTACATGCAGCATGAATTGTTAAAGTTTTTTTGTTTAGTTCGTTTATTTGCCACATAGAAATTTATCTAAACTTCCACTAGCAGAATAATCTATGAATGTGCCAGATTTCCTACAGGTGAATACAGCCTTGACATCTGTAACCAGTGTAGGATGGTCTTCATCTTGACTGTGAAATTTCTGTTATGTGTCATCCCAAGAACATATCAAACTTCAAAACTTATGAGAGCATGTGCAGTAAGTAGAATTTTGCACCAAGACTTCTGTCATTATTTTCATATATATTCAGACTTGGTTATTGAGCATGAAAATAATGCAAGGAAAAGTTTTTGTCTAAGCGACTGTAGGTTGACCAGTATGTGCCCGCTGACATCAAAAATACCCTGTTTGTTTAAATACTGAAAGTGAAACCAGAAAACAAAATAGTGTAAGCCTCAAGAAAATATATATGCACCTTGTTTTATGTGTTCAGCATCAAATTATCGATGAGCACAGGGTAGTTTACACAAAGTGCATTTGCCCACACACAACACAAATCAGACAGATTGTTATTATTAAAGGGTACTTGCTACACATATTCTTTTGGTATTGTGATTGTAAACTGACAAGTGTAAGCTCATTTGTGTCAGAATGCATCCAGAAGACAAAATGAACTGTACTCTATTTGGCCACCATCGGAGTATTAATGGGCACAAGTTACACAAACTGGAAAGTGCAAGCGTTTATGGTGTTCCCGACTTTTAACACGAATCAGGCAGATTATCATCACATATCAAACTTTGTTAATTTGCTACTTCACACTTCCACAAGGATGATCTGCTCATTTACAGCTTGGAACCCACCTGGATTTTTCTGGAATCTGCCTAATTTAGAAATCATTCCAGAAATCCCAAATTTACTTAGTGAAAAAAAATACAGAATTTCAAAATGTTTGTTTGAAAATGTAGGATTCAGGGGGTTATTTTGAATAAGAATAATACAGTATTGTTGAATAAAGCCCAAAAGTTGTTATGTGGGTGTTGGGCAACTATATGCATGGAAAATGCATTTCCTTTTTAACCCTCCCTATGTCTACTGAAATGTGAGGGGGTAGAAATGCTCTCAGTCAAAGGTGGAACTGCACCCTCTTTAGCCCAGGCCACTTCTTCATCCTAAGGTTCCTGAATGTTGACTTTGGAAAGTTGGCGGCTATTCAAATATATCAGATGTCTTTTGAATAAAGTCTCAACACAGGTGCTCACTGCATGCTCTTGCATGCGACAAATATAATAATACAGTGTGGCTCAGTAGACATGATATAGAATTGATCCAGTCATATATTATGAAAAAAAAGAAGAATTGTTGATGGGCACAAATTGCACAGAGAACAAGCATTTGTGGTGTTGCAATAACACTGGTGGAAAGCAAGTGTTTGTGGTGGTATGATAATTGGTTGACCAGTGTGATGATACCACTAGTATCCAGATGCCATTGTAAGTTTCAAGACTAGTGAAAAGAAACTTAAAGAAGCCTAAGAAACTGAAACTATATTCCACAGTTTATTCAAAAACTGGGCTGAGAGATACTTTGGTATTTTTGATTGAAATATGAAAACCATAAGCCTTACGGAAAATCGCATTATGCATGTGGTGTGTGTGTGTGTGTGTGTGTGTGTGTGTGTGCATGCATGCAAGCGTGTATATGTGTGTGTAGTAGTAACTTTGAAAACAATAGCATAAAACTAGGAACCAACCAGGGTTAACAAACATGTGGAGTCCTCCCACAACAAAATGATTGTCACTAGCTCCAGTGCAAATGTACACACATAGGCACACAAACACACTCACACACGTGCACACACACACACACACACACAGCCACACACACGTCCTCCTCTTCTCACACACACACACACACACACACACACACACACACACACTGTCTCGCTCCTCCTCTGCGCACACACACAACTCTCCTCACTCACACACACTACACACACACACACACACACACGCACACGCACGCACGCACGCCGCACGCCGCGCAGCGCGCAGCGCGCACACACATACTGTCTCTTTCTCTCTCTCACACACACAACACACACACCCCCCACACGCACACACCACCACACACACACACGCGCACTGTCTCTTTCTCTCTCTCTCACACACACACACACACACACACACACACACACACACACACACACAACACACACACACACGCGCCACATCTCTTCTCTTCTCTCTCTCACACACACACACACACACACACACACACACACACACACACACGCCCACACATACTTCTCTTTTTCTCTCTCAACACACACATACAACACACCCCCACACACACACACACACACACACACACACACACACACAAAAACGCACACACATACTGTCTCTTCTCTCTCTCACACACAACACACACACACACACACACACACACACACCACACACACACACACACACACACGCGCGCACACACATACTGTCTCTTTCTCTCTCCAACCACACACACACACACACACACACACACACACCACACAACACACACACACACACACACACACACACACACCGCGCGCACACACACATACTGTCTCTTTCTCTCTCTCTCACACACACACACACACACACACACACACACACACACACACACACACAGCACACACACATACACACACCCACACACACACACGCCCGACACACCACAACACCCACACACCACACACACACACACACACCACACACACACCACACCACACACGCACCACACGCACACCACACACATCACGAATTACCCCCCCCTTCCTTACCTCCATCACGAGTACACTTATTATCAATTCTTTTTTTTTTCAAGCCCCAAATAAGCAAAGAATACAAGTTTGTCATCAATAAATCCTTTGAAATCAGTCACTAACTTTTGTAGAGTTAAGGATTGTAGAAACAGATTGAATGGAGTGTGTGTGTGTGTGTTGTGTGTGGTGTGTGGTGTGGAGTGTGTGTGTGTGTGTGTGTGTGTGTGTGCGCCAGTGTGTGTGTGGTGTGTGTGTGTGTGTGTGTGTGTGTGTGTGTGTGTGTTTGCATGAACACTGTTTGTATTAATAGATAATAGCCAACCATCATGAGTTCAGAGAGCAGAAAAAGACCTGCTTGGAAAAAAAGAAAGAAATAGAACATGTTTACATGTATAGTATTGTAAAAAAGAGTACATAATTATGCATTACATCCCTTGTTTACTACTCAGATAGTTACTCTGGCTTCCAGTACGGAGGTTTTTATAGTTAACAGGTCCTCCAGGCTGCTCAGCAACTTTCTCTCCACCTTAGATCCCCCCCCCCCCCACCCTTTCCCCTCACCCTCACTCCCAGTCAGAACTCTTGTCTGAAGTCAGATAGTGAGCATGCCTGCTGCAGATGTTTTGTCATTAGTGTTCACATTTGACTGGGGTTCTGGTAGGAAAGCCCACTATAGCCTAGGATTTGGTGTAGAGGTGGTGATTTGGGCCTTCATGGTCCATTTGCAGCCCAAAGATGTTAACCTGTTCTGGGCTTTCTTCTGTTGTGGATGTTTTCACAATGATATGCTGTGTTGCCTGACTCTGATGATGGTTTTGGTATCCTGACTTTGTGACAAGTTGTAAACTTGACGAAGATAAGTGATTGCTTGTTCATTGTCGTTGTCCTGAGTGTTGTTTTATCTTGCCTGAAGAAGACCTAAGAGGTTGAAACGTGTCACGTTTTGTCTTGTGATTCATTTGTCCACGTTGTTCGGTGGGTTCATTGTAAGAACTTTTTAAGATCTGTCCTCCTGGGCTTGTGTTGATTCCGTCCTTGACAGTGCATCAGTAGCCTGGCTGTTGTCGCAGTCAGTATTTACACACTGCAGGACACTGTACAGTGTTTGCAAAGGGAGACAAGGACTGAGGAGCGCTCATGAAGTCGTCACCATTTGATGTGTTGTGTATAGATATAGCACATATGCGTTTTTGTTTGTTTCATGTTCTCAGGGGCAAGTTCAGGAATAGGTGAAGGCACCGCGCTGCTGTTTGCCAAACATGGCTGCCATCTGACATTGACGGGACGGGACAAAACTCGACTTACTGGTGTTGTGGAGGCGTGTGTTGCATATGGCTGTCCTGCTGACAAGGTGGGACTGAGACATTTGTACTCTCTTGAAAATGCACACGTAGGCACGCATGCACGCACGTATGCACACACGTGCGCTTGCCGGCACATGTCCATGCATGCATACATATGTACAGATGCATACATATGCACATAAAACACACACACACACACACACACACACACACACACACACACACACACGCAAGCACATGCAAGCACACACAAACGCACACACGCATGCATGCATGCACTCACACTAGCACATATATGCACACACACACACACACACACACACACACACACACACACACACACACACACACACACACACACACTCCTATGCACTCAATTAGACGCACAGTCGTATACACATGTACACACACACACACACACACACACACACACACACACACACACACACACACCACACACACACACACACACACACACACACACACACACACACACACATACAAACAACAACACACACACACACACACACACACACACAAATACACACCCACACCTCTCTCTCTCTCTCTCTCTCTCTCTCTCTCTCTCTGTCTCTGATATAATCTGTAATAGACTCGCACTTATGTGAAACACACATATAGACTGAATCTTGAACTACATAGTAAGTCACTGCAACGCAGCATACCACATACTGATACAACATCGGACATGTGATCGTGAAGATTACACTGCGATCATGTTTTTGGATCACCCAAGAAAATGTTTTCGAACTGTAAGCATGAGACCATAGTTCTCTATCTTAGTTGCCAAGGTATGCATGTTATCATTTGTGACAAAAAGTGCAAACATACATGATTCCAGATCGTGACGGTGCTCGGTGACCTGAGGGAAAAGTCTGTGCAGCAGGAGGTGCTGGACAAGACTGTCAAGAAATTTGGTCGCATAGATGTTCTGGTGAGTGTCGTTAGGCCGAGGAATCTGACCAGAGGCTGTGGCCAGACTACCTGTAAACTTATTATTCTCTGGCCAAAGAATCAAGGGGACAGGATAAGTATCTCTCAAAGCTTTCAAGCTGTTCACTTCTGTGGGTGTCCTGTTCGCTTCGCTAAAAAATTCCGACCACCACAGTTGCTGCATGCCACAGTAGAGTTGCTCAGTTGGCCCGGCTGCCTTGTCAAGTAACCCCATCTGTCAGCAGTGTCTTGTCCACTGTTCAGCGTGGTCAGCCTTCTACCTGCGCATTGCCTTTGCACACATACGAACCACCATGTATGCGTTTCAAACTCAGCAGTTTGACACTGTCAGTAGCGAAGTGTGGGGAACAGCCTGCCAGCCTGTATGCAGAAGGCAGTCAGGGAGCCAGTCAGATCGACAGGAAGTGATGAATTGTGTGTTCAGTATGCACAGTGGAACCAGTGAAAGGTATCCCCCTCCCTTTATATCTCTGCCCAGGCTGAACATGTTGGAAGATTATCTGGTTTTAGACACCATTGCAAGCAAATCACCGAATGTGTTTCCTAGAGAGATTGGACTGAGTGTACAGTTGATTTTTGACAATCTTTCTCAGTTAGCATGTAATATCTTGAGAGGAATTTGAATTCCTTTCCAACAGGTTGAGGATTTTTATAGTACAAGCTTAATGTGGATGAGGGCAATTGCCACTGAACATTGCATAGCAAATTTAATAGGGGCCTAAGGGCTTGTCTCAAACAGTGACAAGTATTTTAAGCTGGAACTGAACTCAGAAATAGAAAACAACTATCTGTCAACTCTTGTCAGTAGGATTAAGAGATGATTTATGAATGCCAATGTCAACAGGAGTTAGGAAGTAGAATTGGATAGAATCATACCCTCAGGAAAGAAGCATCCAACACACCCCATGGGCTTTGACCTGGAACCCCCCGGGGAGAGGGAAGAGGGGACAACCCAGGAACAGATGGAGACGAGACACTGAGTTAGATCTGAAGCAGAAGGGAATCAACTGGACAGCCCAGTGCCATACTTGCTGAATGCAGTCATTGATGACCTTAAGTCTCTTGGGGATATATTGCCTGTGTAAGTGTCAACAGGATGTCTTCGACAGCAGTTGCAGAACGCTGCTGAGGCATTAGGTGCCAGAGTTTTAGGGGCAGTGTAAGACCTGGTCACAGAAGATGACACCACCAGACCCAGCTCTTCATGCCACCTCGGTGTCCTCCCACCCTTCCCCTTTCCCTGTTCTCCGTTTCCATCCTTTGCCCATTTCTGCCTCCCTTGTATCATCATTATCTTCATGTTCCCATCACACTTTCTGACAGAAGGTCGTGATGGTGCCTTGGCGAACATTCAAGCAATCAGAGATTTCTACCGCTCTTTGTCGTCAGTCAGGTGCAACAGGATAGAGATTTATTTAACCAGTCCATTCCTTCACATTATCTGTCCAGGACTTCTGTGGTCTGCCATGGTAATAATGCAAGAAAAACTTTAAATGGACAACAGATGAGACCTTCCCAACATTGACAAACAGTGAACATGTGTAGTCTGAAAATCTGCAAGTAATTGCTTTTTGCCTTTCACTCTTTCTGAAACGGCATTTTAAAAAATGTCTTTTTCTCGTTCTTTACCATTTCCCACTGTGTTTTCAGTATTTGTGGCTCATTCACTTGTCTTTGTTGTTGGAAGTCTCTACATTGTTTTCTTCACCCGGTGTGGATGCTAAGGGGTCTTTCCGTTTAAGTTGTATTGCTGTCTTTTGGTATTTCTGGTAATCTCTTTTCTGTTACTTTGACTCTGCCTCTTTTATTTTCTTTTTTCTTTTTCTTAATTTAGTTACATTGCATACTGCATTTATAGCCCATTCTCATATCTTTGTTGTGGAAAGTCTGTAAACATTTTCCTCTCACAATCTTCTTCTTTAAAAAGAACAACATTTTTCTTACATGATCATCAAGTTGTTATTTGATAGCTTGGTAGTAAGGATTTAATCACCGGAATGGGATGAATCACCAGGATGGGATGAAGTTTTGCTAATACGGATTTTTTTAAATGTGTATTTTGTTTCATTGGAATGTTTTCTATTGATTTTATTCACCAAGTTTAGGAAATACAATTTTGGTAAATCATGTGGAATTCTGGCTTAATCGGTAAATCTTGATCTGCCTGCTCTCCATTACAAGGCTTCCAATATAATGCTTGAAGTTAGTTGTTGTCTGCACAATGTGTAATTTGGACTTTTTATTTATCTGCGTCGCGACCTCAGATTCAGTGTTCTCACCACATCCATGCCTGTGATAAGATTGTGTCAAACATTTTGTTATTGTTGTCATTGGTGGTGTTGAGGGTGATTTTGTTCTGTTTTGTGTTTTGCTGCTGTCTACTGTTCTGTGCCACCTCAGTGGCATTGCACCCTCACTACTCATTCTGGCTCCCTGTCCCCTGCCGCACCATGGCTTTTCTTGCCACAGCCCTGACGCTGGTGATCCACAGGGAGCAGTCACTGTCAAGTTGCCATGAGGCAA
>CM065735.1:21958990-21963990 GCA_033310375.1 Conus canariensis | reverse complement strand
TGTCTTCTCTTGAAGCTGTTGACTTCATGAAAGCCTTGAGGTGCGTGACATCATCAACAATTTTTGGATCAGTTGCGCATTGAGGGATGGTGGATTACAAAACAAGAAAATATGATTGTGTATAAGCGTGTTTGTACAAGTGTTGAGTGTGTGTTCCTATGTACGTCCCTGCGTGTGGCTCAGTGTATAAGCGTGTTTGTACAAGTGTTGAGTGTGTGTTCCTGTGTATGTCCCTGCGTGTGCCTCAGTATGCACTTTGACCCAAATGTGTTGTTTTTTCGCTTTAAATGTTGTCACTGTAATCATGTATCTTCAGTTGATCGTGACGATAATGAAATGATGATTGTTATAATCACTGTAACCGTGTATCTTCAGTTGATTGTGACGATAATGAAATGATGATGGTTATTATCACTGTAATCATGTATCTTCAGTTGATTGTGACGATAATGAAATGATGATGGTTATTATCACTGTAATCATGTATCTTCAGTTGATTGTGACGATAATGAAATGATGATGGTTATTATCACTGTAATCATGTATCTTCAGTTGATAACTTGATTGTGATAATAATGAAATGATGATGGTTATTGCTATACCTGTAACTGGTTTCTGTTTCAGAACTGGCTCCGCATGGAGTGCGAGTGAACTCTGTGAAGTAAGTCATTCCGGTGTCTCTGAAATCACCGTCTGGCAAAACTCCATCTCTCAGATCAATGTCATTATAGATTAGTATTTCCTGGAAGATGAGGAGTGAATTAAGAGGAGGAGGGAGAGGGGTTGGGAGGGGAGAGGAGGAGTGGGAGAAACCAGTAACGTGGATGGGTGTGGTTATGCCGGAAGCTGGAATTCATGCTTCTGGTGTAGCAGTGACAGACTTAGTCAGTACTGGTTCCAGCACCAGAAGAAAATGCGCTGCCCCACAGGGAGCATGAGTGTGTCTTATCTTTCAAGACTACTCTTTTTACTGCCCCATGGCCTTTTTTCTTATTGCTTTACAATAGTGTGTGTGAGTGTGTGTGTGTGTGTGTGTGTTCGTTCGTTCTTCAATTTAACGTCTATTCATATAAAGTGATTTTAGACAGAGTTAGGGAAATAGCGTGTGTATGCATGTGTGTGTGTGTGTGTGTGTGCGTGTGTGTGCGTATGTGTGCGCGTGTGTGTGTGCGTCTGTGTGTGTTGATGGACTGATAAGAGATTTGTTACGACCAGTTAGCTATATATAGTGATTCATACTAAAATTCTTTACAATTAACATTAGCCCAAAGCAAGTATTAAAACATAAAGGAGTACAGGATATCTGGTATAACCAAAATGTTAAGCGCTCATATCTGTAGGAACACTTGTTACAAAAAAGAGCCCATTGGACAATCATCAAGGAATTAACCCGAAGAGTGCCTATAAGCCGTCAGCTGACGCCGAAGTAAAAATTCTTTCCCAGTGCCTATGGGCCGTCCACTGACGTCATGCATTTTTCTTCAATTTTAATTCGTTACTATTTCTATCAACGGACTTAAATAGAGTGTGCGTAGTAAGCCTTATATGTCTGTAGTATTAAAATGATATGTAAATGACCACACGTGAGGGGAAAGCCCATTTATTCTCATCACTGACTGGATGACCAGCCAGCACTTCGTCTCGCTTGCAAAGATGGCGGCGCAACCTTCGACAAGCGCAGCGACCAAATCAACGTATTTACACAGCTGAGCAGGCTCTGCTAATGATTTTTGACAAAAATAATCTTTTATTCAACGACTCACTCGAGCATGAAGGTGAGATGATGATAGTGATGGAATTGCCGACCATATTCGTCAGTTATTGTGTCGGGCTGTGTGACCTCAGTGTGTGTTCAGCTGACTGGTTTGCCAGCGTCGAACGAGCTCGCCTAGTGTGTACTCTGCACTGCGTGCCAGTGGTCAGTGACATGATAGTCAGCGCGAGAGGGGAGCGCGGCCTGCTCGCGGCGTGGCACGGGGCAGAGGGAAAGGTAGGGGAAGAGGAGCAGTGAAAGAGAGGGTTGAAGTCCAGCAAGGGGGCGTGGTGGGGAGATGGGGGCGTGGTCGTGGACTGACCTGTCTGCATAGAGTGTGAGCGTCTTGATAGACTTCTAAACTGTTTTACTTTCATTTACAGGTGTAGTGTGACAATACAAACTTTATTTTCAACTTTTTTGCTTTGTGTTCTTGTTTGGATGTGAAGATGTAGTGGTAAATACATATGCTTTTGATCGTGCAAAAAAATCTATCCAAATCTAATTGCCTAAATACTTTTTTATTATCAAAATTAAAACAAAAGAAGCCCAGATTCAAAATCTTCATTCAATTTCCTTCAAAAATTATATATATTTCATTTTTATATCTTTTGTAGTTTCTGAGCTAGAATTTTTTGTTAATTATTACCCCCAAATCATTAGATTTCCCTGGCACTGGGAAAGCCTTTGTTTGTAATATTTTCAGGCAGTGAACGGGTTAAAATGATATGCAAATGACCACACATGAGGGGAAAGCCCATTTATTCTCATCACTGACTGGATGACCAGCCAGCACTTCGTCTCGCTTGCAAAGATGGCGGCGCAACCTTTGACAAGCGCAGCGACCAAATCAACGTATTTACACAGCTGAGCAGGCTTTGCTAGTCATTTTTGACAAAGGCAATAATCTTTTATTCAACGACTTACTCGAGCATGAAGGTGAAATGATGATTGTGATGGAATTGCCGACCGTATTCGTCAGTTATTGTGTCGGGCTGTGTGACCTCAGTGTGTGTTCAGCTGACTGGTTTGCCAGTGTCGAACGAGCTCGCCTAGTGTGTACTCTGCACTGCGTGCCAGTGGCCAGTGATGTGATAGTCAGCGCGAGAGGGGAGTGTGGCCTGCTCGCGGTGTGACACGGGGCAGAGGGAAAGGTAGGGGAAGAGGAGGAGTGAAAGAGAGGGTTGAAGTCCAGCAAGGGGGCGTGGTGGGGCGAGGGGGGCGTGGTCATGGACTGACCTGTCTGCATAGAGTGTGAGCGTCTTTATAGACTTCTAAACTGTTTTACTTTCATTTACATGTGTAGTGTAACAATACAAACTTTATTTTCAACTTTTTTGCTTTGTGTTCTTTTTTGGATGTGAAGCTGTAGTGGTAAATACATATGTTTTTGATCGTGCAAAAAAATCTATCCAAATCTAAATGCCTAAATATTTTTTTATTATCAGAATTAAAACAAAAGAAGCCCAGATTGAAAATCTTCATTCAATTTCCTTCAAAAATCATATATATTTCATTGTTATATCTTTTGTAGTTTCTGAGCTAGAATTTTTTGTTAATTATTACCCCCAAATCATTAGATTTCCCTGGCACTGGGAAAGCCTTTGTTTGTAACATTTTCAAGCAGTGAATGGGTTAACAAAAGAAATAAGACCTGGTAAGTTCTGGAAAATACATGTGCCATCAAGTCGCAGGCAGTCCGGATTTCCTTTTTGAAATATGCGCAGTAGAAAAGAAGATGCTGGGTTGTGAAACTTTCAACTGCTCCGCAGATGCAATTTAAATTTTTGCGAAATTTTGTACGGAAAGCGTTTAGCTTAAGCCTGTAAAACAGGGATTCAAGTTTTCAGTTATTTTTTTCAAGTACGTTTGCGTTGGCCAGTTGATAGGTCATCTTTCCAATTTTAGCCGCATTGCTAGAAGAAAAAGTAGCTGACTGGGATTTGTCACAGCAGAGCAATTTGGAGTGAGGTAGATGTATTTTAGTAAGAACCAAGTTTTTGTAGGCTTCATAAACCTTTTCAATACACGTCTTTTTTAAGAGACCATATCCTTCGTATAAACACAGAGGAATGTTGATTTCTATGGATTCATCGGACTTTCGTGCTCCTTTTCTGGCAGCCCGGTCAGCCCATTCATTACCAGAAATCCCACAGTGAGACGGGATCCAGCCAAAATCAACTGTTGTACCTCTTGATATAAGAATACTGACAAGATGTTTTATTTCTAAAATCACCTCACCTCGATTTTTTACAGCAATAGATTCAAGGCCTTGTAGGACAGATTTAGAATCCACACAGAAAAGTGTTTTGTAGATAGTAAGTGGAGTATCAGCAAGAAAGTTAAGCGCCATTAGAATTGCCACCAGCTCAGCCGTGAAGATAGAATACCCCTTCCTGAGATGAAAAGATTTTTCAACTTTAAGGGTAGGAATAACAAAACCACTTCCAGCTTTTTCATTTAACAGTGATCCATCGGTGAAAACTTTAAGGTGATGTGAATATTTACTATCGATATGAGATTTGGCAAGAGAGGACAATATATTATTATTATTAACATTCTTTTGTAGATCAGTATATTTATAATCAAAACATGCGGTGTGCAATTCCCAATCTGGAATCGGGGATACAGGAAAACGATCAGCAATATTCTTGGGATCAATCTCAGCGTCTTTCAATAATTTTGAGGAATATGTCATTATGGTTGTATTAGATTTAATAGATCTAGCTCGCTTCGGGAAATGGATATCTGATCGTAAAGCTAATTCATCTTTGCTTGAGTTCTGAACAGATGAGCTACGTAGGATGAATTTAGCACAGGCCAAGTTTCTATAGTCGTCAAGGGGCAGAACTCCGGCTTCATAATACGTTCCTGATGCACTGGCATGAAATGGAACACCTAGTGCGAGTCTAAAAGCCTTGCAGTCTATGCTTTGCAACTTTTTAAGTAAATAGTTTGGTGCGCTGAAGAACACTTCTTGTGCGTATGATAATTTTGATCTTACGAGAGATGTCGAAAGGTGTACTAGAGTTTGTGTATCTGCACCCCAATTTTGTTTACTGATTACTTTAAGAAGATTAAGAGATTAGCTGGCTTCGTTGATAATATGTTCAATATGGTTGTTCCAAGTTAATTTAGAGGTAATATTTACTCAAAAAAATTTTATCTCGGTGACATAATTCAATACATTGTTACCTACCTTAGAAGTAGGAATATTGCAAGTACTTCCACCAGCGTCGAATAACAT
>CM065735.1:21951490-21956490 GCA_033310375.1 Conus canariensis | reverse complement strand
CATCTGTCACAAAGTCTTTTTGAGTTCCAGTCATGTCTGATTCACGATTGTGCGTGTTGTTTCCTGGTATTTTACGACTTGGAGTTCTTGGGTACCCCTTTTCGTCATTCCTTGGTCATCTGTGTATGTCAAGGATTCTATCCGTCATAGATGTAAATGAGTTCGATAATGAAAATTATCCCAATGGTATTGAAATATCAAAGGAGTATGCAGATTAATATCGTAATTTGGCCCTGATATTAGACAGAAAAATGCTTTCCAAAGGAACATTTTCTTTTGGGTGTTGTACAGGGGGGCTCCTCAACTTTTTTATCACCCATAAGACTTGCTTGACATTCATGTCTGTTTCAATAGTGTGGACTGAGATTTATCATTTGATTTTTTTTTTTTTTCAGTTCCTTGAAATCCAGAGCACTAAGCATCCGATAGGGGGTGTGGCAATGCCAGAAGATGTGGCCAGTACCATTGCCTACTTGGCGTCAGACATGGGGCGATTCGTCTCTGGCACCTCCATCTTCGTGGATGGGGCTCGGCACTGTGTCAGCGTGGCGGTGGCCACGTCTGTTCCTGATTCTTCAGGAGATAAATGATCACAGACGTGGGAGTGTGGAGGAAAAACGCAATGCACAACCAACCATTTATAGAGTGTAGATGAGGTCGACATTATTTTTAATGTCTCATTATGTTCTCCATTACCAATATTTTATGAGTGCCTTTACCTTTGGCTTCACAAGGGGAGTATTGTGCATGTTAATGTCTGTACTGTTTTTATTGTTTTGTCGCTGAGGAAGGCATATTGCCGAAAATTTCTTGTCTTGTTTTGTGTCGTGCATTAAAACTGCGTTACTTCACACTTTGTTTTGTGTGCTGTTCTGCTTTTTCGTCAGGCCTAATAGTTTTGTGGAATCCGGTCAATCATGATTCGCCTTTTTAATTTTCAAAATTCTCTTCTTGATATGAAGGCAGTGGAGATCAGCTTCTTGTACCTTTGGCTGAAGACAAGCAATTGTATGAAATTCTGTCAGTCATATTGTGTCATGTTAATTAATCATCAAAATTTTTTTTGGGTCTGAAATTTAATGCAGTCAACATAGATCTGCGAATGATTGTGCAGCGCTTTTAATTGGGTATCAGGGACTCTGGTTGGAATGATTGTGCAGCACTTTTAATTTGGTATCAGGGACTCTGGTTGGAATGATTGTGCAGCACTTTTAATTTGGTATCAGGGACTCTGGTTGGAATGATTGTGCAGCACTTTTAATTGGGTATCAGGGACTCTGGTTGGAATGATTGTGCAGCACTTTTAATTTGGTATCAGGGACTCTGGTTGGAATGATTGTGCAGCACTTTTAATTTGGTATCAGGGACTCTGGTTGGAATGATTGTGCAGCACTTTTAATTTGGTATCAGGGACTCTGGTTGGCAAAGAAGAATGGAAGAAAGAGGAAAGAACCTTTTTTGAAGTGCCTCTCTATGTGGAACAGCTCAACAGGTGCAGTGTTTTTCACAACCCAAGCCACTGTTGTGCGGTGGTTAGTAGCGTTTGGGTTTGTGGGATGAAAGGTTGTGGATTTGATCCCTGTCAGAGACATTTATTTGTGAGAATGTTTGGTCCTGGTAGGCTCTTGCCCAGAGTTGTATGTGCCACAGCCTCAAATAGGAAAACGGGAACCTCATAGTCAAGATTCATCCACTTAATTCATGCATCTCTTAGAGCGTTGCTCAGATTTCTTTACTGACACTGCAGATATCACCTGCATCTGTTGGGCTGGTTGATGCTTTGATATATTATGGAAGGAAGCACAGGTTAAAGCCCCACCATGTAATTTCAGACCAACAAAGAACTCTGCAGCGTCACCCTCATCCTAATTGATCATCACCAAAAAAAAATCTCATATCCTGTGGCCCTTCATGCTCTGTTCTCAGGTGACTTCAGTTTTTCCTTATTGATCATCATAAAAAAAAACAATCTGGAATCCTGTGGCTCTTCATGCTGTTCTAAAGTGACTTCAGTTTTTATTTCCTCTCCATCCTACACTCATGGTGAGTGCGGATCCAAGTTGTCAGTTGTGGCAAATTCATGGGGACTGTCGTTTGACGGACATCAACGGAGGTCTTGGTCAGAGATCGTCGTGCTTATGTTGGATCAGAGTGGGATGCTTCACTGAACACCACAGAAGTGACCCAGCATCAGGAAGTTATTTCTTCTTGTAGGCTGCTTCTTGATGACATGATAGTGGTCATTCCCTGTGGACTGTGGTTCCGGGAGGGGTGACAGGACAAATTGGGTGTTGGTGTGTGTGGCAGAGCCAGAAGAGCTGAAGGAGTGATGGGGAGGGTAGGGGAAGGGGCAGGGAGTACAGAAGATGAGAGGGGGGGGGGGGGGATGATCAGGACAGGCCATCTGGTACATCCTTGGTCCTAGCACTGCGTCTGAGCCCCAAGTCACTGAACTGTCAAGGGAGAAAAACAGGGACTGGCAAGACTTCATGCCCATATCTACTTCACTCCCCTGTCACAGAGAGGCTTGATTGAAGAAGGCCCACCTTGACAAGCGATGCTGTAAGAGGTGGCACTGCAGGTAGGCTGTTCCATCCCACTTTCAGGTGGTTTAGCTGAATGGAATGTTGAAGGACAGCTGTGGGGCTGTTCAGCTGTTGGTTGTTGTTGTTTTCAGATTATTATTATTTTTGTTTTTGTTTTGCTGTCGAATATTCCATGCCATCACAGTGGCACTGCACCCAGTCTGCCTCCCTGTCCGCAGCCACAGCCTGACTTGACCCGCCACAGCCCCAGTACCAGCAATCTACAGAGAACAGTCAGTGTCAAGTCGTCTGTTTTCCAGCTGTTTTTCCTGATGTCGAATCTTTTTTTTTCTTTTCTGCTGTCCCATCTTCTGTGCCACCTCGGTGGCAGTGCACCCATGCTGCTCATTCTGACACCCTGTCCACAGCCACAGCCAGGTCAGTTCCACCGCAGCCCTGGCACTGGCAACCCACAGGGAGCAGTCAATGTCAAGTCGTCAAGAGGCAACCCACCGGAAGAGACACTGCACTGCTTCCGAGTCACTTTGGTGGTGTTCAGTGGCGCCTGTCCTGATCCAACATATGCAGGATACTACCTACTAAGCCCCCTACTGACGACAATAATCGCATAGTCACGGAGCCAGCATGAGTGAGCTCTCCCTCCGGAGGGCGCCACCACGTCCGTCCAGCAACAGTCCCCATGGAGTCGCTGATATCGGTGACCCCAATGGAACCAAACCCAGGCCACAGACGTGGAGAGGACATCGAAATTGAGGTCACCATGAGAGCAGGGCATGAAGCGCCTCAGAATTTGAGACTTTTTTTTTATGCTGATCGATGAGGATGAGGCTACAGATTTCCATTCCGGTCTGAGACTGCATGACAGGGCTGTACTCTACGCTTCCTTTCATAATATATCCCGGTGTCAACCAGGCCTGAGAGATACAGACGCCTGCAGTGTTGGTCAGGAAATTTGAGAAACACTCTCAGTGACGCGTCCATTAAGTGGATGAAACTCAACTGTGTGGTCCCAGTCTTCCCAACTGAGTCTGTAGCAAACTCAGCTCTAGGTAGGAGCCTGTCGGAGCAGAAAAATCCCACATGACTCTGATGGGAATCGAACCCATGACCTCCCAGCTGGGAGTCCACAACGCTAACCACTTTGCCACGGCGGCTGGTCCTGATGTCAAATCTATCCAGGTCATCCTAATTTTTCCTAGGTTGTCTGATTTAGTATACATGGAAGCAACTTTTGTGTCAGGTGACAGAAATCTGTGATTTTCAGAATTATGTGACACATGACCAAATTTTCATCAATCAAGAATTCCACCTTTTTCAGTTTTAAACACTGGTCATGCAGCTCATGCTTTAGGACTGCCTTCTTGCTACACGGTTCCTTCAGTTGCCCAGGGGTTTACAGTGACATCATTTTCCTCAAATAGATAAAACCAATCTAAAACGTTGTGGCATCTAACCTGGCCATTTGCACTCTTGAATGTTAAAGGATGTACTTCATTTGGCATTTCTTTTTTTTATTGGTTGAAATGGGGAAAGAAAAAAAACCCACTATACTTTCGAGCCCATTGAGCATGCATACTGACAGTGATGTTGTCCAGATTCATATCGGATGAGTTGGCGGGAATTTTCAATGAAAGCCCCAGTGAAGATGAGTGAGGGATTTTTATTGGAAGATCTTTAACACTGCTTCATTATATGTGTAGCGATATGACCTTTCATACAAGTAAAACAGAGGTGCAGTATGAATTCTTTTCGTTCTGGTTCCTATTTCTGTGGCCAGCAGACAAAGAGATGTAGAAAAAGCATGACGCCAATAAAGTGAAGGTGGAATGAAGTTGGCACAATAAATCACCATGTACCACCACTGCTTCTGCATATCATTACATCTTCCCCTTCAAGATGGACGAACAGCAGAATTAAGATGTGCCAGATTTACACACGAGTCTTTCAGCTATAACCAAAGGGGAGTGTAATGTCAGGTCTTCTCAGAATTGTTCATTGTTTCTCAATCAGGCAGAGTTGTCTGGTTGGACATCCACATGGACATGGACTCCGATGGAAAGATCTTCCTGTACCGAAACGGCCTGGCGGAGATTCGAACCCACAACCCCATGATCACCAAGATTATGAGTCCGGTGCTCTACCACTGACCTACTCCAGCCCCCAAATGAAATGATGATGTGATGTTTTACCACAGACATCAAACTGAATAACAATAGGATTTGTTTGATTGTCTTGCTGAAGCTTTGAACAGTGCTGCTTTGATTGTGTGCCTACATAAACGGAACCAGCAGCGAAAAAATGGTTTGTATGGATGTTCAGAATGTCAAGTCTGAACTATAAAAGCTGTAAGTGTTTTCATCAAAAGAAGAATAAAGTCCAGACAAGGAACCATAATGATATAGGTCTTGAACGTGTGTAAGCAGTGATATACGGAAATGCAGAGACTCATGCACA
>CM065735.1:21923990-21943990 GCA_033310375.1 Conus canariensis | reverse complement strand
GGTGGTGTTGAAAACTGAAAGCTAATAGTCCTGTGACACATGGACATCGCACAACCCAGGCAAGGGGCAACTATTCTGATCAAATATCAACAACCCGTTGCAGAGAGTGGTGAGATTTACGTCCCTTGCAACATTCGATCCTCAAGGTCATCAGTGGGGCTTGGAAGGAATTCTGAACTGCGACAGTGACGACCACTTGAGGGTGAGCTGCCGCCTCGATGATTACTTGACTTTGAACAACCTTCAGCTTTGAAAACAGCATTCATTACTTTCTTATTTTATTTTATTTAAAACAATTTTTTTTTGTCTCTTGATTCCAAGGATGGACATTACTGTTACGGTCTAAGAAAAAACAAACAAACAAAATGAACAACACTACGCAAAGACGCAAACAGGTTATACGCCAGCAAAAACACAGGCTGTCGCTGACTTGGCATCACTTAGTGGGGGTAGCTGATTGCATTACCACAGACAGTCTATATCTCACCACAGCAAAGGCACAGACAGGCTAGACACCTTCAAATACATACAGTCCATATATCAGCAAAGACGAAGACAGGTCATATATACCAAAGACAGACAGGCTATACACATCAAAGACATGGGCCGCACCACCATCAAAGATGAAGTGAGATCATACATCAGGGAAGATACTGCCGGGTGCTTCTGAGCAAAGACAGGTTATTAATATACCACAGGTAATACACCAGCAAAGACACGTGTCATACACAAGTAAAGATGTAGGTCGTGCACCAGCTACATTACGTACAGGTCATATATCGGCAAACCTAAACAGGCTATACATAAGGTACTACAGACTGGTCACACACCAGCAAAGACATTGACAAGTCATACACCTGCAAAGAGACAGACAGGCCATTCACAGGTTATACACCAGCAAAGACACAGATAGTTGATATATCAGTAAAGACATGGCCAGACTGTATACCAACAAAGAAATAGGTCATACACCAGCAAAGACAAAGACAGGTCAAAGACCGGCGAAGGCATGGGCAGAAATTGACAGAACTAAGCAGTTCAGACTTAGAGACAGAAAATTGATCGTATCTGAATGATATACACCAGCTCGTAAGCCACTGTGTAAACGGCAGCTGACGTCCATGGCAAATACTTCATCAGCTGTACTGATATAAAGAGGAATATATTTATGTATGTATATAATAAGATATGAAAGTAAACTATGACAGATATAACAAGAAATACGATGTTAGAAACTAAAACGTAATACATTGATGGATAGGTAACTACAAAAATGTGATTATGTGTCATGTCTCATCAGTATAAGACTTTTCTCTGTCTCATGCCGTGTGCCACTCCAGAGATACTACTCTTATGCCGCTCATTCCGGCACCTCATCAACAGCCACATCCTGGCTTTTCCCGCTGCGGCTCTGGCACTGGCAATCCATAGGGAGCAGTCAATGTCAAGTCCGTTATGAGGCAACCCATCAGTGGAGACACTGCACTACTGCCGAGTCACTTCAGTGATGCCTGTTCTAATGCTACAGACGCAGGACACCACCACCTCCTACGCCCCCTACTGACGACCTCAAAAGCTTAGTCGCACAGCCAGTGAGCGTTTCCCTCTGCAAGGGCGCCACCACTTCCGTCCAACGACAGTCCCCACGTACCAGCCAGTACCAGCACCCTCAACGCGAAGTCACCAAGGGCACAGACGCAGAGAAGAAATCAAATCTGAGGTCACCACGAGAGGAGGGCACGAAGGGCCACACAATTTGAGACCCTTGTTTATGCTGATCGATGAGGATGAGGATGATGAAGATGAAGCCACGGTTGTCCATTCCGGTCTGAGACTGCATGGCAGGACAGCACACTATGCTTACTTTCATAATACATCCTGGCGTCAACCAGGTTTGGGAGTTACATGCACCTGCAGAGCTGGTCAGGAAATTTGAGCGACACTCTCAGAGACGCATCCATTAAGTGGAGGAAAATCGACTAAGTGGTCCCAGTCTTCCTGACTGAACCCATAGCGACCTCATTGCTAGGCAGGAGGTGGAGAAAGAAATCGCATATATATATATATATATATATATATATTACTATATATATATATATATATATATGGTTGTGATGGGAATCGAACCCTCGACTTCCCAACCGGGTATCCGCGACGCTAAAACCTGCGCCACGGCGGCTGGTCAATACAGAACTTTTCAACGCATCTTAATGTCAAAATTTATTGCACGGGTAATAACTGCATGCTTGTATACATGCTCAAATCGAGAGACCGACAGACAGACAGACCTACCAACCAGCCAACCAACCAACCAGCCAACCAACCAACCAACCAACCAACAAAGACACAAACTTCACAGTTCACTTGCTGGAACTTTCACTTGCCGGTCAGAATGATGAAGGAATAATTTCTTATACAACCCAACCCGCCACAGCTAGCTTTTAAGTCCGTTCGAAAAGCTCTGTCTTTGCTGCATGATGGACAGCATGTTGTACTACTCTGAAACTTTTTGCGTAGACCAGTCGGCTGTTTACCTGTAACTTCCTCACCTCCCATCTCTCTCTCTCTTCTCTTCAAAAACGGCGCAAATTGCTAGTCATTCATCAGATTCATAGTCAACTTGAAGTAGAGTCTGAAACCATCAACACTGAGGAAAACACTGCAAAGAAAGGAGCCAGCCACACAGCCAGAGAGGTGGCTGGTTGGATATTCAGTATGAACTTACTGGCTGGTTGGATATTCAGTATGAACTTGCTGGCTGGTTGGATATTCAGTATGAACTTACTGGCTGGTTGGATATTCAGTATGAACTTGCTGGCTGGTTGGATATTCAGTATGAACTTGCTGGCTGGTTAGATATTCAGTATGAACTTGCTGGCTGGTTGGATATTCAGTATGAACTTGCTGGCTGGTTGGATATTCAGTATGAACTTGCTGGCTGGTTGGATATTCAGTATGAACTTGCTGGCTGGTTGGATATTCAGTATGAACTTGCTGGCTGGTTGGATATTCAGTATGAACTTACTGGCTGGTTGGATGTACAGTGTGAGGTCACGCAGCTTTAAGTCAGTCGCAGAAACCGGGGATCTCAGACACACTGACGATGGACGGCACCGTCCTATTTCTCAGATCCTTTTCAGTGTCCAAAGGCAGGTAGCCCGCCAGCTTATACAGGTAGTCACACTGAGAGTCGATACGGGACGTGTGGTAAAAATCGTAGCGGTCTCTCCAGGCGAAAGCGGTGGCTGTGGAGTTGGTTTTTCTCACTATCTCATGGACGCTCTTCGCCCAGTAGTCCGACCTGTTCCCTCCCGTGACCTCCTGGATGTAGCTTTCAATCTCAGGCAGCATGCTGAGGCCCGCAAAGACCAGCATTCGCTTGATGTAGGGGACGGGATTTCGCGAAATATCCTCGTACCGCACACGGATCACTCGATCTGAATACCGTTTGGACGCCTGGTCCCCGGCAACAATATCCTGCCGCACCGTCTCACAGAACGCTCGCGAAAACGGTATAACCGTGGATTTGTTGAACTCGCCGAGCCATTCCTGCGAGATGAGCGTGCTTCGTGGGTCTCGCAGCAGGTGGATGACTCTGAGTTTGGGATCAGCCCGCATGAGGTTGAAGGCCTCTTGCATGGGGTAGCGGATGGTCTTGATGACGACAGCCTTGGCCTCCAGGCAATGGCGCTGTAACTGGGGCAGACAGCTCAGGATCCCCAGAAGGCCCGGATGGGAAGCATGACACTGCAGGAACTGGTTGGTTTTGGTCCCCATTGTGTTAAAGTAGTTGACCAAGGCTTTGGGATACACGTCTTTGAAACTGCAGTTCAGGAACCCCGACAAGATCCTCTCTCGCAGTTCTGTTTTGGAGACTCTGGAAGAGGACGGTTCTAGGTATTACCATTAGGGTGTTGTAGGCAAAAAATGAAAGCGTGCGCGCGCGCTCGCACGTGTGCACATACACATGCACGCACGCACACACACACACACAAACACACATGCACGCACGCACGCACGCACACACGCGCTTATACGCACGGAAATACGCATGCACACACATACCCACTTGCGTGTGCACACGCGCGCTAACACACACACACACTTCCGTTCTAAGATGGCGGACACTGTCAGCAACTGAACAGATGCTGTCCAAAGTTTTAGCAATACTAACATCAACATGACAAGAATGACAAGATCGAGAAGCCTCGGAGGTCGGGTAACATACACAAGAACGAAAGACATGAAAGACATCGAAGAAAAAACAGAAGGTGCGTCACTTGGCAAAGAAATGTTAGACCGAGACCATCAAGAAAAACATCAGGCTGGAGCTTACACCAACGGCTGCTGTGAAAACACCAAAACAGAAACGGAAGACACAGCAAGTATCATTCAAAATCTAAAATTAGTTATTGAAAATTTATGTGATCGAGTTTTATGTCTCGAAAACAGTGTAAAGAAACTGACAGAAGAACTGGCAACCAAAGATCTGGTCGCGAAGGACTTGACAGGCAACAACCTAAGTTCCGTTGCCGTCAAGTCCTACGCAGAAGCATGTAGGACGCAGAGATCTTCAGTCAGTTCAGCTAAGACAACTTCGGCATTGAATAAATCAAAATCTACCATCAGCAATGAAATGTCAAGAAAATCAAAAGAAAAGAACTCGCGTACAGTTTCTGAAAAAAATGACGTCAGCGTAAAACCTAGTGACGTCAGTTTGAAAATACGCAAAAGTCATGAGCACCAGAACGAAGAACAAGACATGCCGATGGTCACTTTTCTACACGATTCAGTGCTGAATGGAGTTGACACGGATAGATTAGGATACTCGTATGGTTTTGATGCACTTTCCTTCAAGGCTCCGACGTCGAATGATGTAGTGAAGCAAGAGCCCTCTGTTTTTTCTTCAAAGAAATCGCCAGACGCCATTGTCATCCACTGTGGAGTCAATGATATTAAAAAGTCTGACCCCAAAATCTGCAGCAAAATCTTCGCCGATTCCATCAGTCATATCTTCCAGACATCCTAAAACGAAAATCGTTGTCAGCAAAATCGCGCCTCTACGAGATACTGAGATGGAAACCAAACGTGAACTATTCAATGCTTTGGTCTCCACAGAACTGTTTGGGATGGAAAGAATCTCTTTCGTCAACCATGGCAACATGCATACCAGAGGGCTGAAGAAAGACGGATTCATCCAACAGCAAGAGGGGCCAGTGTCCTTGCGGGAAACCTGGGGCGACACCTGAGACAGCTGTTCTGGGAGCAGCCGAAGAAAACTTTAAGGCGCCCACGTCATCAGCTACCCAGACTCTTCTACCCAAACCCCAGCTTTTCACGCTACTTTGGTGAAAGGAACCCGTGGCAGAATCCCTTTGATGTACTAAGAGACTGGTTTTAAAAACTGGACCAATCTGTATTAACATTGCTTTAACTGCGGACAGCAAAGGACCGTTCTGTTGACTTTGCAACTAGCTATCCGCTGCGTTTATTCTTTGTGCATCGGTACTATTTTTAGAACTCCCCCCCCCCCCCTTTCTCTTTCTTATCTACCTCTCTTTCTCTCTCTTTCTCTATCTCTTTTCAGTATCTCTGTCACGTATTGATATTTATTAGTATACTTCATCGGTACGTTTTGTGTTGTTATTGTCTTTCCCCCAAGTTTTCCTAAGAACTGTTAATAGCTATGGGAGAAACAAAAGCTATAAGTATTATGCAATGGAATTGCAGGTCTTTACATACAAACCTGTCTTACCTTATTCAACATCTTGCTTCTTTCAGATATCAGATTCTCATTTTACAGTCGTTAAATGTCACTCGAACTAAACTGCCCAGACTGTCGAACTTTTACTATCCTCCAGTCTGTGAAACGATGGATCAAGAAGGAAAAGTTCAAACAGCTATTTATAGTCATGATAAGATGAATTACACCATATACCCGTCGCCAGCTCCAGTGAATATATCGAATCTGTACTCCTGTGCAGCCAAAGTTAAAATCAGTGAAACATTAATGATAAATTTTGTTAGTGTATACTTACCTAAAGGCCCAAATGAGGAAAATACCGAATGGTTACGTCCATGACATGATTCAAAAGAGAAATGGTTAATCGCGGGTGACTTTAACGCTCACTCACCTTTTTGGGAAAATGATAACATAAATGTGACTAGTAACAGATTTGTTGAAAATATAGTTGATGCCTCCCTCTATCTACTAAATGATGGGAGAGTTACGAGGATCCCTGATTTACCCAATCAAAGAGCTTCTGCTATTGATCTGTCTCTTATTTCTCCCATTCTCGTACCAAATAGTGACTGGAACACGCTTACAGATAGCTTAGGAAGTGACCATCTACCCATTATTATTACGCTAAATGATAAACTAGCCCAGGATAGTACAGATAAAGATGTCATAGCAAAATATAATTATAACTGTGCTGACTGGAAAAAACATTTCAAAATATTTTGAAATCACAAAATACTAATGACATAAGAGATGATGATATCAATAATTTTTGCTCAAAATTCACGGACACAGTGTTGCAAGCCGCGGACTGTTCCATACCCAAGTACTCTAATTTGAAGTCTAACAAACATTTGGGAAACATCTGGTGGAACGAAGCCTGTGAGAAAGTTGTAAATGAAAAGAAACGTTTATTCAAAGTCTACTTACAGGATAAAAAAACAGAAAATCACACTCCACTTAGGAAAGCAAATTCACTCAGTAATAAAACCATAGCACAAGTGAAACGGCAGTACCGGGCTACATTTTGCACAGATGAGGTTTACAGCCATAAAGATATACAAAAGATATGGAAAAAATTTAATGATATGAAAAATGGGATACATCTACCATTATATCCTATCAGGATTGAAGGCAATGATCTTCCTACAAACTTACAAAAGGCTGAGTCGTTCGCTGACTCTTTTTCGGATACAATGCTTCCTAGTAAACTTCCACATGAAATCAGAACGTTTAGGGTAAATGAGGCCCAAAAAGATATGTACAAAGATCCTGTGGCAGATAACGCAAATTATATCAATGCTCTAATTACTTTAAGTGAACTAAAAGATACCCTATTTTCTTCAAGCGCAAAGAAAACAGCTGTTGGAGCAGATGCAATATCCATCATTCTATTAAAACATCTGCCAGATAACTGGATAGTACTACTGCACGAATTATTACAGAAATGCTGGAATGAGGGCTGTATTCCCCAAATATGGAAGCACTCAATCGTAGTTCCAGTATCTAAACAAGGAAAGTAAAAAAAGATATAAACAATTATAGACCTATCGCTCTAACATCACACACAGGGAAGCTGCTAGAAAAGATAGTTCTAAACAGATTAATCCATTACTGTGACAAAAGAAAAGTTATTCCCACTAACCAAGCTGGTTTTAGGAAGGGGAGAAGTACAGTTGACCATTTAGTTAAACTGACTACGCAGATTAAACATCAGTTTGCTCGTAGGAAAAATATACTGGCCACATTCTTTGATATAAAGAAAGCCTACGATCACGTGTGGCATGATAGATTACTATACAAACTAAAAAGTATTGGTCTATCTGGAAATATATATGGTTATATTAAGAACTTTTTATCTGAAAGAAGCATGCAGACAAATGTTGGCAACAAGTATTCCACCCTACGATTTCCTAAAATGGGAATCCCACAGGGGTCAGTTATTGCCCCTTATTTATTTAATATTTTGCTTTATGATTTGCCACAGTCTGTATCGAATAATGTTGTACTAGTACAATATGCAGATGACATAGTTATGTGGATGAAAGTTACTATGAAAAGGAAAACACCCAAAAGACAGCTATTTAAAAAAATTATATCAACTGGAACTCGATAAACTAAGTAACTACATGAAGGAGAATGGATTAATGCTATCACCGGAAAAAAACAAATCTTCTACTATTTAATAGTGGGCCAGATTCACCAGAATTACCCATTTTTCAAATAAATGGCGAGACTATAGAATACAGACAAATAGTGAAATTTCTCGGAGTATACATTACTTCAAAATTGTCGTGGAATTATCATATACAATATTTATTAACAAAGGCTCGAAAAAGCTTTAACTTTTTAAAAGTTATACAGAAACCAAACTGGGGCCAAGATGCTAATGTACTGAAACAGCTGGCATTGTCACTGATACGTTCTAGACTGTCTTACGGGCAGGAAGTCTTTTTCAGTGCTCCGAAAAGTTTACTTAATAAGATGCAAAGTTTGGATTGCAAAGCTTTCAAACTGGCTCTTGGTGTGCCGTATCATGCATCATCTTTGGGAACATATAGCGAAGTAGGAGTATTAATATTAGATGAACATCGACGGCTAGCTGTCGCAAAATATGTCTTACGAATTTCAACACGTGACAGCAACGTTGAGAATGAAGTCAGTTTGAGATCTGACATTAGCTTCCCAAAAAGGGCAAAATCAATTTCTTCACTCACAACTATTGGAACTTTCACTTCAGATCTGTTCAGTGAGTCAAAAGTTAACCTCAGCGATATAAATCGACCTAAACTTCCCGCATCTCCCAGCCCGCCATGAGAACTTCAAAGAGCATCATTTGATATTAGCCATACGTCGATGAAAAAAAGTGACAATGAAAACCTGATAGGCCAAATAGTAAAAGAGTATATTGAAAATTCGTATCCCTTTCATCTTAAAATTTATACAGATGGGTCTCTTTTGGATACCAAAGAAGCAGGTGCAGCATTTACAATTCCTTCATTGAAAATTGAAAAATCTTATTATCTTGGAAAAAAACATCAATTTTTACAGCAGAACTAACTGCCATTCTAATGGCTTTGTATTTTCTACTTGACTTTTCAAATCCATATTCCAAGTCCTCCTTTGCGTCGATTCAAAATCAGTTTTATTCGCCCTAAGTAAAACAAACCTTATAGTAGGACAAGATCTGATTACAGATATTCATCACCTAATACATTTCTTGATTATTAGGGGTACAAGAATTAGTTTCTGTTGGGTTCCTTCTCATTGTGGGATTCAGTTTAATGAGAGAGTAGACAGAGCAGCAAAACGGGGAGCGAAAAATACTAGCGGGTCGGAGGTTATCAGTATCCCATTGTCTATCCATGAGGGATACAGTCTTCTAGAAAATGCATGCTGGAAACATTTTAGGAAAAAACAACAAAATTCGGGATGTTCTCTTGATACTCGTATAAACCAGCTATTAAACTGACACACTTCATTCTTTTTTTTATCAATGTAGTTTGCCGTTTTCTCGGATCATAATTTTGCTAATATATAAGATCAAACTAAACACTTTTAAGACAAAGTTTTGCAAAAATATAACATGCCTTTGTGGTGAAATGATAACAAATTCCCACATACTTTTCCACTGCAAACGGTTAAAACCTCATCTACCACCTCTACCTAATTGTTCTCTGGATACAGTTGTAACCGATTTATCACTAATGTGTAAAATTGCTGTTTCATTGCATCAAAGTCCTATTTTTTCTGTTTTGTAAAATGGGAACTGGTGTTTTAGTAACGTCCTTGTTATGACCGGTTATTCGTCGATGTTTTATAGTTAGTTATCCATTTTTTGCTGTTGCTGTTAATGTTATTCTTATAGATTATGTTCGTCTAATATCACATAATGTGTATAGACGTTAAATTGAAGACCTAACACACACACACACACGCACACACACACACACACACACACACACACACACACACACACACCAATATGCTTCTGACAGAAGAGAATTTTTACATTAATTTCGACACCTTGAAAGAGATATTCCCATTCACAACTTACTAACGCGGGAATACTTACGAGCTGCGCTTGTCCCAAAATAATGGGCCCATATGATTCCTGAGGGTGAACGTCTTGTCGACCGTCATCAGCGGCTCAAACACGTACATGGCGGCTGGATGTCGATCAAACATGGAGCCCAGGAAGGTGGAGCCACTGCGCATGTAGGTCAGAATCAACAGCCTCACTTCCGTCCGTGAGGTGAAGGGTCCCTCGTCTGACGAAAGACCCAAAAGGTGTAGAAGGTCAAATCTGGCTCGTTGTTGCACCATTGTTTTTTTTGTATGCTACCTGATCTGGTCGTGTGACTGGATAGAAGGTGGGGGGAGGTGTGTGTGTGTGTGTGTGTGTGTGTGTGTGTGTGTGTGTTGTGTGTGGCGCGCCGCGCGCGCGCGCGCGCGCGCGCGCGTGCGTGCGTGCGTGCTTGTGTATGTGTGTGTGTGTGTGTGTGCGTGCGTGCTTGTGTGTGTGTGTGTGTGTGTGTGTGTGTGCTTGTGTGTGTGTGTGTGTGTGTGTGTGTGTGTGTGTGTGTGTGTGTGTGTGTTTTGCACTGACCGAATTTTTAGGACGTCTTGGTGAAGAGGTTATTAAGGTGGATTGGAGATCTGGGCCCCGAGGCATCCATTTGTGGAATTTGGGGACCCCTGACCACCTCGTAACCTGAGCTGCTGGATGATGTGATATTGCCCTCAGTTGGACCACAGGGACCACACAGTCGACCTTCATCGACTTCATCGATAAGTTACCAACAGTTTCGCTCGAATTTCTCGACCAACATTGCAGGAGTCCGCCGTATCTTTCGGACCTGATCGCTGCCAGGAGATGTGCTATAAAACTAGGCGTAGATACCTGTCTCGTCATGCAGCCTTGGACCAAAATGGAAATCCGTAACGCCATCTTCATCGGACTCACTGATTTGTAATTGAAATGTTGTTGTTGTTGTTGTTGTTATCGTACCCTGGCTAAAAGACTCCAGGGATCATCCGAACAGCCGAAGTACTTGAACGCTATGGTACAAATGCATCAGCTGGGGATGAGAACATTACGTGTGTGACCGTTTTTGATTACCCCGCCACGTGGGCAGCCACACTCCGACTTCGGGGATTTTGGAGACCGATAATGTTATGCTAGGAGCTTGTCACGGCTGAAGACAAGTCACTGCATAACTATGCAGAGCATAACAACATTTTGATGTAGCCTTGGTGTTCTAGCCTATGTCAATTGGCCTGACACAGCCTTAAGCCAAGGCGAATTGAAATGAAGCTTGACATTCTTTGACCACTAATTTTCTGCTCTCCTATACCTGAGATGAGTTCGTATGAGAGTCTTCGGAGCCGGCAGGATCTGATCCAACAAATCAGGACACCATCTGATGATAAGAATAACCCAGGGTGGAGCCAGGGTAAGCAGTAAGGCAGGGCTAAACTCAAAGCTGTCTTTTACTACAGTGCCCCTGCGAAGAGAGAGAGAGAGAGAGAGAGAGAGAGAGAGAGAGAGAGAGAGAGAGAGAGAGAAAAAATTATTTATTTACGAGGATAATAGATAAACACTGACGTGCTTTTTTACATCCAGTCCTCGCCCTGAGTAGGGACTACAATATGCAGTGAAATGAAATAATGTAGGAAAGTAAACAAGCAAACAAAGCGGTCATGCAATCATAATGGAACATCAAATGAAAATAGAAGAGAAATAAACAACAACAAAAAAAAATGAAAATAACAACAATGAAGGGGAAGGAGAGAGCGGGGGTCGGGGGTGGTGGGCTGGGGGAACATATGGAAATGCACTACAACGTACAAGAATTAGCATGTATATATATATATATATATAATATATATAATAAAAAAAAAAAAGACAGTAAAATGCATATGACAAAGTACGTACAGAATTTGGAACACACACACACATGCACGCACGCACGCACAGAGAGAGAGAGAGAGAGAGAGAGACAGAGACAGAGAGAGAGAGAGAGAGAGAGAGAGAGAGAGAGAGAGAGAGTTTTTTGGGCGGGACAAGAACTTCTAATTTACCTGTCCTCAGGACAGATGAAAATTACTTGGGAATCTCTAGCCCTGAACACAGAGACAGATAAATAGATAGGTAGGTAGATATGTAGATAGATAGATAGAAAGAAAGAGGAAAAAATAGAAAGATACATGGAAAGATAACCAGAAGACAGACAGACAGATAGATAGATAGATAGGTGGATAGATAGATGGAAAGATAGATGGAAGACAGATAGATAGATAGAATAGATAGATAGACAGGTAGGTAGAGCTCCAGCCGAGTAACTTTTGAACCCAACCCCACCCTCCTCCACCCGCCTTTCTGGCTTTCTGGTATCCAGTTACTGTGGCATTGATTTTTACCTCCCCTGTAAATCGCAACAGTCACGTTAAAGTGACAGCTCCCCCCCCCCCCCCCCCCCCCCCCCCCACACACACACACACACACACTACACACGACTACATTTGTGTCCACTAAGGCGTTAAGTTCTACGTCCTCTATAAGTAATTTTTAGCTCCCCTCCATACAACTATAATTGCGATTTTTTTTTCTCTCCTATCGACTACTGCAGAGTGGATTCTTAGCTCCTGTGGGTACAAGTATGATTGAGTTAATTTTTTTTTACCTCCCCTGTATCCAATTACGGTTGAGTTACTGTTTACGTCTGTCATACGACGGTCTTTGCATCCACACTCACATGCAAAGACAATCACGCGCCCCGCACACAACCATACATCTCACTCCTTATCTTTCACTAAACGCCACTTAAAATTCTTCCCCAGGAAAAAAAAAATCCTTTTTTTTGCGTCTTACTCTTTTGGCACGCGGGGATTTTAATATCTCATTTCTTTTTCTCTTTGGCCAACATATATGTATATCACTCAGTCTACAACAATCTTCAAAAAAATTCACATAAAATATGTTCTTTTTTTTCCCCCTCTGTTCTGGGTCACATAGATGCTGACCCCGCTTCCCCCCCCCCCCCCCCCCCCCCCCCCCCCCCCCACACACACACAAAATTATGGGTACATAGACGCCAGTTCTCAATCGTCAAAACGTCATTGTTTTCATCAATTAAAAAAAAAAATCCTTTTTTTCTTTTGAAGAAAAATCAGAATATCTTTGGGAAGCTGACACCACACCAAGGCCGAGAAGGGATCGTCAGGGTACCGAAATCCGGGGTCAGAGGCCGAGGAGGGGCTGTCTAGGTACCGAAATCTGGGCATCAAAGACCGAGGAGGGGCTGTCTAGGTACCGAAACCTGGGCGTCAGAGGCCGAGTAGAGGGCTGAGTCTAGGTACTGAAACCCGGGCGTCAAAGGTCGAGGAGGGCTGTCTAGGTACTGAAAACCGGGCGTCAAAGGCCGAGGTGGGGCTGTCAAATACAGGGTGCTTGTCCTAGAAAGACACGCCGCCTACATTGGTAAAATAAATACATACTTACTTTACACTCGATCGCAAGATCTACATCTTACCTATCGAGTGTGTGAACAGGGTGGAGTTTGAAAATGATTCCGATCACGAACAATAAATGATTTTGAATTTATAAATCGCGAAAAAAAAGGCTACATTAGTAAAATAAATACATACTTACTTTATAGTCGATCGCAGGATCTGCATCTCACCTGCCGCCCCTATACACAACTATAGTTGTGTGAATGTTTAGCCACCACCCCACCCCCCACCCCCACCACCCCTTTTCTGTATATAACAACTGTGTTGACTTTGATCTTCCCTGAATGTTACTACAGTTACGTTAACTGTTAGCTTCCCTCTATACAACTACTGTCGATTTGATTTTTAGTACTCCGAATAACCTACTACAATCTCAGTAACTGCTTTTACTAGGCTCCTCAATCAGTGTAACTACACACACACACACACACACACACACACACACACACACACACACACACACACATATATATATATATATATATGGACAGGCAAAAGAAAAACCCTTAAAAGCTCCACAAAAGTCTTTAAGAAAAATATTAGGTTAAAATCAACTCAGTGTCAAAACTATAATATGGTGGAAAAATCACAATACCACTCATCTAATTTTCGGCCACGTGGCCTTTTTCAAGAGAAAAAAAACAAAAACCATCCAACTACGTGATGTCCATCTTTGGCAACTGGTCAGAGCAAAGAATTGACGTCATAAATATAATGCGCAAGTTCTGACATCATAATATCTGATGTCATCAACAAGGAAAAAAAAAAAAAAAAAAAAAAGGGGGAGGGGGGGAGGGGGGTGCAAGTTGTGTGTGGGTGCGTGCGTGCGTGCGCGCGCGCGCGCGCGCGTGTGTGTGTGTGTGTGTGGGGGGGGGGGGGGGGGTAGTTATACTGTAACCAATGTACTTCAAAAACATAGCAATACGCTCCATAAATCACAATGAAAATGAAACCATAGAATAATGTGACCATAGTCCTGTCTGTGACTGTGCATGGCATACAAGAACTGTCATATGAATATATGAATATATATATATATATATATATATATATATATAAATTTTATGCCAATCATCAATGTTGTTCGTAGGTAAATCTGGATAAGGTTGTTACAAATTTGTCTTAACATTACATCCATTTGGCATCCTAGTATCTAATGCCCTTATCCATTTTTCTTCAGTAATAAGTCTGAAGCTTTTGCTTTCACCATAAGCTTTTGCCAACACTGCAACAGCAAGGTCTCCCACTGAATGCTGAAGGAAATGTCGCATTATTGGCTTTTCTCTTTGGAACTTGATGTCACGTCTGTGTTCCGCTATTCTTTCTTTCAATGAACGTCCGGTTTCACCAACATAAACTGTCTTATTACACCGTTTACACAACAGAGCATATATCAAATTTCTATCAGCACATGTCACATTACTAATAACATTACACAAAGCAGAAATATTCTCACAATGTTATTAGTAATGTGACATGTGCTGATAGAAATTTGATATATGCTCTGTTGTGTAAACGGTGTAATAAGACAGTTTATGTTGGTGAAACCGGACGTTCATTGAAAGAAAGAATAGCGGAACACAGACGTGACATCAAGTTCCAAAGAGAAAAGCCAATAATGCGACATTTCCTTCAGCATTCAGTGGGAGACCTTGCTGTTGCAGTGTTGGCAAAAGCTTATGGTGAAAGCAAAAGCTTCAGACTTTTTACTGAAGAAAAATGGATAAGGGCATTAGATACTAGGATGCCAAATGGATGTAATGTTAAGACAAATTTGTAACAACCTTATTCAGATTTACCTACGAACAACATTGATGATTGGCATAAAATTTATATATATATATATATATATATATATATATATATATATATATATATTCATATATTCATATGACAGTTCTTGTATGCCATGCACAGTCACAGACAGGACTATGGTCACATTATTCTATGGTTTCATTTTCATTGTGATTTATGGAGCGTATTGCTATGTTTTTGAAGTACATTGGTTACAGTATAACTACCCCCCCCCCCCCCCCCACACACACACACACACACGCGTGCGCGCGCGCGCGCACGCACGCACGCACCCACACCCACACCCACACACAACTTGCACCCCCCTCCCCCCTTCCCCCCTCCCCCTTTTTTTTTTTTCTTTTTTTTTCCTTGTTGATGACATCAGATATTATGATGTCAGAACTTGCGCATTATATTTATGACGTCAATTCTTTGCTCTGACCAGTTGCCAAAGATGGACATCACGTAGTTGGATTGTTTTTTGTTTTTTTTCTCTTGGAAAAGGCCACGTGGCCGAAAATTAGATGAGTGGTATTGTGATTTTTCTATAATGTTTTCTTCCCTTTGGAGGACTATTGCTTTTGTATAATATGGTGGAAAATAAAAATAAGATATTAAATCAGAATTAGGCTAGAACTGGGAGGTAATACAATTTTTTCAGTGAGAACAAATCTTATCACGTGTCACTGTTTTGGTCTCGTTCAAGAATTCTTACCAAACGGAAGCCTGATGACGTTAGATGGAAGAGACGGCGCATGCGTGTGGTTGACGCAGTTCCGGCTTGTTGGATAAGGCGACGGTCCTGTTGACGATCTCTGAAAAGAAGTCCCTGTTAAAAAAAAAAAAAAAACAAAACAAAAAAAAACGAAGCAAGATTATCATCCCAAATAAGCCGCTAAGTTGGCGTTTTTTCCTTTATTTTTCTTTTTTGGCTTTTGCTTTGGCTATTTTGTTTAGGAAAGTCAGTGCACTCACGTGCACACGAGAGAGAGAGAGAGAGAGAGAGAGAGAGAGAGAGAGAGAGAGAGAGAGAGAGAGAGAGAGAGATGATTTATTCAGTAAGGCCAAAGCCCCATATGAACCAGGGGTGGTTACTGCGTTCAGCATGTATCATTATGCGAATTAAATCAAAATTCATATTCCATTACAAGCATGTAATACAACGTAAATCACGAGAGAAGAGTTTGTCTTAACTGAAAGGCTTTATGCAGATACAATGCTGATTTACGTATTACTCCTTCTTCTTTCGATGCCATAAGAAGACAAAATCGGTGTAAACATGGATTCCTATAAAATTTCGCTGGAATATATTTGACACGAAGATCGGTCAGAACAGAACATGTTAGAACAAAATGAAGCTCGTCCTCATTAGACTCCTTACACAACGGACATAATAACTCATTGCCATGTATATAATTTCAAAGCGACACAAACGAACATTAATTTCAGATATACCAAATCAAAATTTAATAAGAAGAAATCGCAAATATTCATCCAAATTAAATGATCGATATGCTTTCACCAAATGACCAGAGGTATAACTTCTATACATTTTATACCTTTCACTTGATTTTGTGTGACTTTCCCAGTACTGCCCTCTACAATCAATTAATCTCAGGCGTAGACTTTGCACAAATATATTTTCTTGACCAACGCCTTGGCATTCCCGCACATAACCCAAACCAAACTCATAAAGAAATAATAGAGTGTTTGATACACAGTTAGTTTTCCCTTTTTGAGTCCAAATCGTATAACATGACGTAAAATTTCATTGGTAGTCGATCAATACTCATTTAAAAAAAAGATTTAAATCAAGAACGAATGCACCTAACTGCCGAGTTGATGTACACTGGGTACTTGTTTGTCTCTCCATAGACTAAGTCATTTGGAGTTTTCATATCTTCTCCCAAAAATCTTTTAAGGCCAAGTAAGTGAACTGACTCGCGATGCATGTTTACTTTTCTGTCCAGACCCCACAACTCTGAGCCATATGAAGTAATCGGCTGTATTTAAGTGTCGAAAATCTTGACAAACAGTTCTAGAGAACTGTTATTTAAAAAAAAAGTATAGCTGTTTCAAAATATATAACAAACGATTTTTTGCTCTTCCAGAAAGATCTCTGCAAGCGGTCACAAAGCTTTAAACGAGTGGAGACAAAGATTCCAAGATACTTGTAGACATTAACTACTGGCATTGCAATATCATTGTAAACCCATCTTTCCCGAGAGAGAGAGAGAGAGAGAGAGAGAGAGAGAGAGAAGAGAGAGAGAGAGAGAGAGAGAGAGAACGAATAATTGAATGAAGGCGCGGCATTAAAATGTATTTAAAAAAAAAAAAGTAATTCAAAAGCCAAATTAAAACGAAAGCAATTCACAATTCCGAATTTTTTCCGAAAGGAAACATCAGTTAAAATCGTCAAAGCTACTTTTCACACGGAGAAGGAAGTCTTGAAAGCTACAAAACTGTTTGTATCTGTAAAACAGTGTTGATTTGAAACCATTCAGATTGGAGTAAATTTAAATACGAAGTCATATTTTTGCAAAACAAAAACAAACAAACAAAAGAAAGGAAATAAAAAGAAAACAAACCAAAAAAAAAAAAACACCCCAAAAAACCCCCATTTCATTTTAACCAGCTGCCGTGTTGCAGTGACTAGCATCGCTGATTTGTGAGCTGGATTGAGAAGGTAAAAACCTGCATAACAGTGTTAAATACCAAGTAATTTGTCTTCATAACAAAGTCCTAATTAGAAACCGTTTATAAGAAAGTTTCCATACGAAAATACCCCCCCCCCCCCCCCCCCCCCCCCGGCAACAAAGTCTTGTTACAAAACCAATCAATTTCGCGAGATGGTCTAAATGCAAAATCATTCACCTCTTAAAGAAAGCCTTAATACGAAGCCACTCACCTATGGTCCAGCTGGAAATGATGAAATACACCAGAAGACAGATGAAAAGCAGAGCAATGCATTTCCACCTGATCCTCATGGCTTTCTTCTGTGCCTCGTTCTGTCTCTGTTGAAATTAGCAGCAGCAGCAGCAGCAGTGATATTGCCGATCGTCGTGTTCTTCATCATCATCGTAGTCATCGTCACCATCGGCAGTAAAAATCATCATCATCATCATCATCATCATCATCATCATCATCATCCATAATCAACATCATCATCGTCGTCGTCGTCGTCGTCATCGTCGTCATCATCATCATCTCATCATCGTCATCATCATCATCATCATCATCATCGTAGTCGTCGCTGTCGTCGTTATCGTTGTCGTTGTCAACAACAGCAGCAGCAGCGGCAGTAGTAGCAAGAGCAGCAGTAGCGGTAGCATCAACATCTGCATTACCGCCGATAGCTATTTAGATCTACATCAAGAAAACCATTCCCATACTGCCATTATTATCATCATCACCCCACCCCCACCGACAGCATCTATTGCCATCGAGATCTTCGTCAACACCATCAGTTTGAATTTCTTGCTCTTCACCATCATCGTAGTTGGGTCAACATCGTCGTCACCATCACTGGTCTTTCCATTAAACCCTTTCTGAATGCCGCGGGCGACTGTGCACCCATACATTCATTCAAGCCATCCCAACTTGCAAAGTTAGTTTCTTCAAACAAAACAAAACAAGAAACGAACAAACAAAGAAAAAAAAGGAACACAACCAAACAACGTAGTCTAAACATTTCTGTATGACGTGGGTACGAGCCCACCCATACGTATCAGAAGATCAGAAGCAATCGCATACAAGAAGCATGGGTGTGTGGCCAAACCCACGCTGTACACTCGGTTTTTTTTTTTTTTTTTTAGACCTAAAAGAATGAAAAAAAGGGGGAAAAAATGGAAAAAAGAAGAAGGAAAAAAAGAAAGCACGTGGGTTACATACACCAATATCAATCTTACATGAATGGTGACTATTATATCCTGAATTAAATGCATGGATGTATGCATATCCAGATTGCAGAAGAACGCAATGTCTTTCGCCTCATTGCAGAGAATTTTCACGTTGTCTTGAAGTATAGCCATCTTCATCATCAGCTTTGCTACTACCACAAGCACCAGCACCGCCATCAGCGTCAGACCGTCATCGAGTAATGATGATATTAAGAACTAGATGGGCAGGTGAGAGACCGTAGACCTTTCTCAAGGAAGAACAAATTCAAGGTCCTCCCATGCATCCGAGTGTGTCACCGAGATTACTGGGTCCGTCTACAGAATTCCACCAAGTTTTCTTGAAATTCGATACATTATTTTTTTTTTTTCTCGTTCTGTCTCATCATGTGTGCCATCTCAGTGGAAACACCCCCACGCCCCGCTCATTCCAGCTCCCTCACAGCCACAACCTGGGTTGGCCCGCCCCATCACCGGCAATCCACAAGGAGCAGTCCATGTGAAGTCCTTATGAGGCAACCCACCGGAGGAGACACTGCACTACTGCCCAGTCACTTTGGCGGTATTCAGTGGTGCCAGTTCGAACTGTACACCTCTCTGAAGTCTGTTGGATCCAACATGGTTTTTGCTCGGGTTCCTGGTCGTGTTGGTGCTCGAGGCAATGAGGTGGTTGATCAGCTTGCCAAAAATGCCACAAGTAAAGAATTGAGCAGAAGCTCTCTCCCTCACACCGATCTGAAACCAAAGCTCAAGTTAAGCTTATGTTAAAGCCCTCTGCAAGAGGTACTGAACTCGCCAGCGGATAACAAACTCTTTCATATTCCTCCAGAATTGGAAAGAGTTTTGCCATGTTCAACGGGCGGCCGAAAAGAAGAAACGGGCTTGTGCCGTTTGCACACAGACCACTCTTTTTGCACCCATTCTTATCGTTTAACAAGATGCAAAGCTTATAAACGTACTCCCAGTTTATCCTGAATACGCGTAAGATATTCCATAAAGAGGAAAAACCGTCTTAGACTGGTGTAGCCGTTAGTAATGGCTATTCTGGTAAA
>CM065735.1:21908990-21918990 GCA_033310375.1 Conus canariensis | reverse complement strand
CCCCCCCCCTTTCCACCGCACCCTTGCCCCCCCCCCCCCCTTCCCAGTTTCTATTTCTGGCTCCCCCAAAACGGACCCTGCATGGCGTCTCCAACCTCAGTGCAGTTATCAAACAAAAATGACGCTAGTTCTCTGAATGATCGAAAAAATCCCACAACTTAAAAGAATTTCAGTTGAAAATAATCTTCCTAAACATGGCAAGAAGAACCGTCTTATCAACAGAATAAAAATCTAAGTTTAGTGAGGGAAAAAAGAGTTGTCCTGACGAAGAATGTGCTGTTGATACTTATTTAAAAACAGCAAAATCGTCACAATCTTGCTCTGTTTCATCACCAGATGCATCATGCGTAAATTCGTCAACATCATCATCCCCTATGCCGGCAATTGTTGATGTGAACACATCTTCCAAAAATCCCAACTTTTCTCCAAAGAAATCATCTTTTTTCGCTGTCCAGTACTTCTGGAAGATACGAAGAAAGGATTTGTCACACTGGGTGGGACTGGGCATTTTGAGCGAAAAGCTATGGGTCAACTCCATCGGACCTATTGCCGGTCAGAAACAACTCTCCTCAGGCAGGTGGCTGATCGGTTGTACTTCCCCGATCAACAAAATGGACTACTAAAAACAACCAATTTGTCAGGAATTTTGATAAAATGTTCTGTACCCGATTTTTTTTTTTTTTTTTTTTTACTGAAGGTGTGATAAAACCAGTTCCTCTAGACATAAGTCTTTTTGACATAGAGGAAGAATTGAGTCATGTTTCTTCTGTTAAAAGACTTCCCAATAACGATGGAAGTGATTCAAGAGCTATAAAAGTCACTTTTTTCAACATCAACTCTGCCTAAAGAAATCTGTATTGGGTTCCAGTGCTTCTCTGTTGATCCTTTTGTGCCACCTGTCTATCGTTGTACTCGGTGCAACAGACTGGGGCACACAAAGTCTGCGTGTCGGGCTAAGCCGACTTGTGGGAGATGTGGTCACACTGCTTATGTTATTAAATAGTGCACCAGAGCCAAACATTGTATAAACTGTTCTGGAGATCATTCCGCCTCTTACCTTGGATGCCCGGAATACAAACTACGTGTTTTGGCCGGTAAGCTAAAGTCTTCCAGCCACATGCCATTTTCTGAGGCTCTCAGACAAATTAAAGTTCAAATGAGCAAAGGAGAGGTAAAGGTGCAGGACTTAAAAGAAGTCTCTAGGATGCAGGGCAATGATAATTCAACTAAAGCCAATCACCACAGCAGGTCTTATTCCTCGGTTCTAAGTCAAGGAATGATGAAGGATAATCAACAAAATTCGCTGCCCATGAATTCGAGCCGCTCTTCAATCTGGGGCACACCTATTTTACCAGCTCATACTGACGCTTCAAATCAAACTAGTACTGCTGTCACAAATCAGACAAACATTGGACAGACATTAAAAAAAAAAACTTCGAAAACATCTGTGCCAAATTACTGTACTCCTAAAGAAAAGTCTGACACTTCAACTTCGTTAAAAAAAAAAAAAAAAAACTGTAAATTTTGATCTTGAAAAGGTTCTAGTGTACCTTGAAAATCTCTCAGTGAAATTTCTGACCATCGTAAAGAAAATATCAGATGTCATGACTTCGTCAATCACTGAATTGAAAAGAATTTTGTCCAAAGCCTGTCTGAACTAAAAAATGAAAGTACAAAGAGAAGTGTTGCCAAAAGTAATCCGTTTTTTTGGTGTTCTCTGTTGTTGACATTCTCAGTTATAGTCTTTTTCCTTATGAATAACATGATGTTTATGAGGCCTGAACAAGTCAACCCTACCGGTATTTGTTCGTTTCTACAATGGAATTGTAGAAGTAAGTGCAATTTTGTATATTGGGAAAAATTTTTGCAGAAGAGCTCTTTTGACGTAGTTGTGCTTCGGTCGTTAAATTGACACAAAAATGACTTACCCAAGTTAAACGGATTCTTCTGCCCACCTGTTATAGACGAGGTGAAATTCAACGTTAAAATAAAAGTTGCCACATACGCAGCTTGCAATCTTATGTATCAACCATGCAAAACACCCTATTCTTCAATAAATAAACGTTTATACTCTTGCTGTATAGAAATTAATGTTAGTGGTAAATACTTCAACATTTTAAACTGTTATTATCCAGATGGAGTTGAAAAAGGTCAAACTGACAGGATAATGGATTTAGACTGCTCTAGACAATGGGTTACTCTTGGCGATTTTAATTCCCACCATGCATTGATGTCCGAAAATCCCAATGATATTGTTAACAACAACGTATACCTTGCCAGTACAATTTAAAAAAAAACAACAACAAAAAAAACCCCGCTAATGTAACGATTTTAAATGACGGTACTATAACAAGAATTGCTGATCGAGCAGATCAACATTGCTCATCGATAGACTTATCTTTAATTTCCCCAGACATAAACCCTTGTGTACTTGGCAGGTTCATCAAGTACTGTTAGGCAGTGACCATCTCCCTATTGAAATCCAACTTCCTGTGAGCCCTGAAAAAACTATCTACGATTCTGGATGTACTAAATATAATAAAGACAAGGCTAATTGGGCGCTTTTCAATCAAATTTTGACAGCAGGTTCCTCTTTTCTAAATTTCAATCAAAATACGGTGCTAGAGGAAGGTTTGGAAAATTGTTATTTTGAATTAAGAAAACTTATACTTAAGGCTGCAGATTCTGCAATCCCGAAAGTCAAATTCAAGAATCATCCAAAGAAAGCATCAAACCCGTGGTGGAATGGTGCGTGTTAAGTCTCTGTGAGGGCGAAAACTAAGGCCTTCAAAAGCTGGATGATAAACCATCATACGCAGCTTTAAGATAGAGTGGAACAGTTACACACTGAATACAAAAAAAGCTAACACTTATAGCAACAAAGATGTTGCTTTTGCAAAACAGCAATATTACAAAAAATTAGTCATCAACTGTTCCAAACATCCAAATGATAGCTCTTTACTTTGGATCGAAATTAGAAAATCTAAGGTTTCTTTTCATCTCCCAGATCCTGTTTTGATCGAAAACGATAAAATCTATGAAACAAATGAGGAGAAAGTTGAACTATTTGCTGACATTTTCGCAGCAATCAGTCAGACTGAGCATCTACCTAAAGAGGAGCAAGAACAAAGAAAAGCTATTGAAAACGAAGGGAGAAACATTGAACCACATGACAATGACAACAACACGTTATATATTAATAAAAATTCAACAATGGAAGAGCTTTTGTATTCACTTCGTCGTCTAAAATCAGGTAAACTTGCGACAGGATTTGATCCTGTTTCTTGCAGCATGATAAAGCATTTTCCACAATGCTTTTAGACAAAATTATTAGATTTTTTTTTCCAGTTATCATGGAATTCTGAAAAGTTGCCAATGGCTTGGAAGAAAGCAACAGTTGTACCTATCCATAAAAAAGGAAAATCAAAAAGAAAATCTTCTAATTTTCGACCCATTTCTTTGACTCTTCACATTGGAAAACTTTTTGAGAGGATAATGAAATTCAGATTAGAAAATGTCCTCGAAAAGAATGGGATTTTGCCAATATTTAAAGCTGGTTTCAGGAAAGGAAGAGGTGTCACTGATCATGTTAGTCTTTTAGCTTCACACATAAAAAACGCCTTGGCTAAGCGGCAATCCACTTTAGACTTTTTTTAAATTATTATTTATATTAATAAAGAATACAGTTCCGTTTGGCATTTCGAATTATTGTCCAAGGCACATGAAATTAGGATTAAAGATCGTTTCCATATGCTTTTACAATCATTTTCATCTGGGAGAACGCTACAAGTAAAATGAAATGGTGTGCTGTCAAGTACAAGATATGTTAACATGGGTATCTCTCAAGGAACTGTAATTTCTCCAATCCTCTTCTCATTGATGCTTTATGATCTTAAGCAGATTGACACAAAAAGGGCAACTTTAGCTGCTCATGCAGATGATATTACAATGTGGAAAAATGTAAATTGTAATTTTACTATTCAAAATCAAACATACCAAATTGTTGAACAGTTTCAATTTGCAGTCGGTAAACTTGTTATTATTTGAATACAAAAGGTTTTGTCTCATCGACTGACAAATCGGTTTTTATTATATTAACAAAGAAAAATATCAATATTGAAGGTAGGGACGCTGTAAAAGTGAAAATAGGTGATCTTTTCATTTTCGCAAGTCAGCAAGTAAAATTTGTAGGCGTTATTTTTCACTATAAGTTATTTTGGTGTAAACATATGAATCATCTTGTGGAAAAGGCAAGAAAGAAAATTCCGTTACTGCGGAATCACTCTAAAAACTTATAGATTTAATCTTATCCATGTTGCCTTAGGGACAGTTCGTTCGATTATAAGTTATGGTCGAGTGTTTTTTACTGCACCAAAGACAGATTTACATAAGTTAACAGCATTGATTCCTTAGCACTTAAAATTGCTTTGAGGCTTCCAAGATGGGCATCATTTGATATGACTTACAGAGAGAGAGGTAGGCGTTTTGCTTTTAAATGAACATAGGATGCTCTGTGCTTGTAGCTACACAGCACGAGCAAGAACAGTCCCTAACTCAGTTTCTTCTGAACTTGAAGAAAGCACCTACGTTTCTAGAGAGATACGGAAGAAAAGCAACATATATTTCATTATCTGATTATGTGTCTCCTCTTTTACATGCATGCGGCCTTTCTGTTGAAAACATTGTTAAGATACCCAAATATCCTTTCCACCCTTTGGTTGACGAAGGAAGCAGATATTATCTATTCCTATGGTAATATTACTAAAAATGAGAATCCACTTTTGCTTGCTTCTCTTGTTAAAGAATTGATTTGCACTGAAAATGAATCTTATGTGCATATTTTTACTGATGGTTCAGTTTCGAGTGCTTCTGAGGTTGGTGCTGCTTTCGTGATACCTCCCCTTAACATTGGAAAAAGATTTCATGTTACCAGAGGTTGTTATATTTTCACTGTTGAATTATTTGCTGTCGTGAAAGCTATTAATTTTGTTCTTGATGTGCAAGTTTTATCAGAAAGAATACTGATTTTGTCAGATTCCAAGTCTGCTTTAACGGCTTTACACCTTCAAAATGCATCAAGTCGTCCTGATCTCGTCAGTGAAATTTTTATTTTCAATTCACCAGTTAATAACGCGAGGTTCTAGAATAACATTATTATGGGTACCTGGTCACTGTAATCTTCAAGGGAATGACCAGACTGATACCTGTGCAAAAGAGGCTTCAATGTGAAAATTGAATACAGTTTTATGGGATATTCCTTATTCGGTTCTTCCAGTAGCACTTTGGGACCACAGAAGAACGCAGTATCTTGAAGCTGCAATTTAGAGGAACAGTTTATTACACAGAATACGTGTGGATGGTTGCTCAGGCAGGTTCCTAGAACCATCTCCTGTGTGTGTCTGTGGTCAAAAAGTTTATGTATCTCTTTTCTTTTTACTTGAATGCTTCATGACAAAAGCGTATTTTCAATGTCTTCATGATAAGATTTTATCTAAAAATCTACCTTTAACAGTGCATAGTGTTTTTGTCCCAATCCAAGAAATGGATGGAGTCTAGCCAATTTAGCTGTACATCTTAACAAGTCTCATCGCTTGGCAGATTTTCCTGACGGAATTGTTGTTTCAGTGTTGTTGTTGTTGTTGTTTTTTCATTTTGGTTTAGTGGTCTGATGTACACGTAGAGCAAAGAATTTGTTACCTAACATAGCTGTACCACCCCCACGTGCATTAGGTCACATTGCTAGGCGCGCTAGACAGACAGAGAGAGAGAGAGAGAGAGAGAGAGAGAGAGAGAGAGAGAGAGAGAGAGAGAGAGAGAGAGGGGAGAATTTTGTTTTGTTTGTATGTGAGTGTATGTGTGTGCGTGCGTCCATTCGTTTGTGTGTGTGTGTGTGGTGTGTGTGTGTGTGTGTGTGTGTGTGTGTGTGTATGTTTGCGCGCGCGCGCGCGCGCGCGGCGTGTGTGTGTGTGTGTGTGTGTGTTGTGTGTTGTGTGTGTGTGTGTGTGTGTCTGCGTATTTTAGCCCATAGATTTAGACATGCTAAATGTCTGTTAATCTCATCTACTGCCAAATGAGGTGTTTTAAAACGTCATAACTGCACATCTGTCTGCAAGCAAACAACGACAACATTCCCTACAAACATTGTTTTCGACCTCAAAAACTCAAGTAAACTCAAGTTCATAGCCGGTAACTTTGACGGCATTTTGACTTGTTTTTGTGACTTACAAGGAAATAAAGTTCTCATTTCTAATCTAACATCAACATCCTCTTCAACATTATCAACAACAACAACAACAGCAACAACAACACCAACAACAACAAAACTCTGAGTGGGCTCAGGTTGATGTTGATTTGTAACGGTAACATTAACAATATTTTGAATTATCATTGTCACATTCAAGGAAATAAAACTTAATTGTTCACACACACACACAGCACACACACACACACACACACACACACACACACACACACACACACACACACACACACACAGAGGCACGCGCGCGCGCTCTTGCGATCGCAGTTGTTTCAAAAGTATTTATTACGTTCTCCTGTTGTGTTTTGTTTTTTTAAGTCAAAATTTCTGTTCATAGTACCGATCAATTTCCGGGATATACGAAATATATAAATCACTTAAGGGAACTGTTTGGTTCTGAATTATTTGTTTGTTCGTGTCTCATAGCACTATCTTTCCTGTTATTTATACTATTAGGGAATCTCGATACGCTTTGCGTATCTAAATTATCGTTACTGCTTTCACTCACTTTAATCCCAGAGTTTCCAACACACTTTTTTGTTGAAGACACCCAGCCAGGGAAAGCAACGAAATCAACACGGTTGTCAAAATTTAAAATGTTAATGTAAATGTTTTTACCCTGTTTACCTATCAAAGTGACAGTGTTTATATTTCGATCATCAAAAGCAGATTCAAACAGCAGTTAACTGATTAATTTCAGTGGCAAATTGAAGATGAAAGGATTTTGGAAGCTTTGAACGCATTTTACCGAAATACGTCTGTAGCTTATTCCTAGATTCTGATAAATGGTTTGATCCAAAGTCTTTCAGTTTCATCCCCCCCCCCCCCCAACCCAATCACCCCCCCCCCCCCCCGTTCTCCCCTATCATCCTTATTTAATAATTTTATTTTGCAGTGTTTCCAATGCGGGTGTGTAGTTTCCAATTTTTTTATACTGTTTTAGAGCTAAAGAGCGCAGGCTTCCAACGGTGGCGCAGGATTGCTGTTAGCTGGTTTGTTCGGCAGTTGAGGACAGTACTTCTCTGGGTCCCATCCGCACCTTCGGGTGTATCTGTTTCTTTCTATTTTCTGTATGGAACCAGTCTACTTTTTATTTGCTTACACATGTCAAATAAGAGAAGAAATGGTTCCCTTAAATGTGTCCAAGAACATATTGCAAGTAGCTGTGAAACAACAACAAAAATATTGTGCTTTTATATACCTAAGATTTTTTTTTTCCACGGAGATTGGCATTATCAAATACAGTTAATCGAAAATAATGAAAGTTCAAAGGATAACACATAATCATTGATTTGGAAAAAAAATAATAAAGTTTAAGTAAACATAGTGTAAAAAGAACAATCTGTGCATGTACTGAATAATGAATCAATGGACTACTGGCATATGCATAATTAACGTCAACAAGTATAATGTTCATTCAAGAAACAGTGCATCTGACAAATACACGGCCTGGACCATCAAACTGTGAGGTGTCTAACCGAGACATGGCAGGGAAGATCCACCTGTGGGACATTGAACTTGCAGACAATCCACAGCGTCCACACGTCTGCGACGATCTCCACATTGCTCTGCCGTCCTCAACACAAGCCTCTAACTGACTCTTCGTGTCAGAATCCACACCAACTTTACCTTCAGATAGTTTGCCAACGGTACCACAATCCACTGGGCCGTACTTTCAAGGACTAAAAATCCACCGTCCATCTTGAGCCGAATTTGACAACATGAGTGAATGCTCGTTCTCCATTTTCGTTGTTCTGAGTGTTGTATCTTTTGCCTGAAGAAGACCTGAGAGGTCGAAACGCGTCGCGCTGTGTCTTGTAATTCGTTTGTCTGTGTTATCTGGCGGAGTCATTTAAAATATCTTTTTTAAGATTTGCTCAAATTCACTGGGCTTTTACCTTCAGACAATCCACAACGCTTTACCGTCCAAAGCACAGTTCTATATACCTTTGCACTGATACACAACATTTCATCAGATTCTCCCCCCCCTCCCCCCCCCCACCCCCCGCCCCCAGAAAGCTCCATTCCCGAAAGGCTTCTAGTTTCAGTTTCAGTTTCATCAAGGAGGTGTCAGTGCGTGCGGACCAGTCCATACACACTACACCACATCCGCTAAATTTTGACAATACACTGCGTATGATTTTAATGCTGATGGATATATGAATTTAAGACGAAGATGAAAGAATTTAAGACGAAGGTCTCGTGGCTACGACTTAGTAGATGTCTGACCTGCGCATTGGCCCAACGGGAGTGCATGTGCGTGTATGGGTAGGGTGTGTGTGTATCCGTGTGCAAACGCGTATGCGTGTGCATGTCTGATCAAATCAGTATAATTACCAGTACATGTCAACGACGCCAGCGGAAGACCTAAAGCACACATGACACCACCACCACCACCACCACCCATGAAAGGTAATAACAATGTAGAAAACATTCTACTGACGATCCTGACAACGATAACGTCCATACCTTGGGTGAGGACGACTCTGTACGTGAACGAGAACCAGTGGAGGGAGGGACTTCTGCCTGTCTAGATCTTCACCTAGTCGCTCCCTACGCTCACCACAGGTAGGAAACGAAGAAATTCACCAATCCAAGCTGTTGTGAAAGCATTGTGTATTCATTTCTTGTACATTGATTTCAGCGTCATGTGTGAGGCACGGGAGGAACAGGAGGGGGAGAAAAGGGAGGGAGTGGCGTTTAGAGATGGGGCTCAGGGAGTAGCGAGGAGGGGGTTGGTGAAGGTGGTGGTGGTGTTGGTGGTGGTGGAGATGAGGCAAATGAGGAAGGGGAGGACATGAGTGAGCTGTAGGGAGAAAGCGGTGGGGAGGAAGGAGGTGGACGTGGAGGGGAAGCTGTGTGTGTGTGTGTGTGTGTGTGTGTGTGTGTGCGTGTGTGTGTGTGTGTGTGTGTGTGTGTGTGTGTGTGTGTGTGTGTGTGTCTGTGTGTGTGTGTGTGTGTGTGTGTGTGTGTCTGTGTGTCTGTGTGTGTGTGTCTCCGTGTGTGTCGATGTATGTGTGTCTGTATATGTGCGTGCATGCGCGAGCGCGCGCGGACGTGTGTACTTGTACGTGACACACATTACTCGTTTCTCGCGCTACAATCACTGGTAACCAAACAACACACAACGGAAAACAACTTCAGCGGGCCACACGCCTGTAATGAAATGACACCGCAGTTCATCAGAAATTTGAGTCCCCCATTGATTTCCGCATGATTTGGCACTGACAGGAAATACCACAACTGACCGTGACTCCAGCTACCCGTACCAGTGCAGAGAGTCCCTTCGCGAAGTGTGACACAAACCCTGTGCGCTTAATCCAACCCTGCTCAACTGAAAATAGTTGGTTACGTCTCTCTCTTGGATAGTTTCTGTTACTCGCGTGGCGAAAGGTGTTGAGCTCGACAGTTTATCTCCTTTCTGTACGACAGTGAGCTCAAGGTTCTGGGCTCTTGTAAAGATTTACCTCTCTGCCTTTCCATACACAGACAGACAGAGAGACAGACAGAGAGACAGACAGACACACACACATACACACACACACGCAAACATGCACACACACACACACACACACACACACACACACACACACACACACACACACACACATACACACGCAAGCATGCACACACACACACACACACACACACACACACACACACACACACACACACACACACACACATACACACACACATACACACTTACGAACACACACACACACACAACACACACACACA
>CM065735.1:21881490-21893990 GCA_033310375.1 Conus canariensis | reverse complement strand
GAAGTCACCCTCTACTGCCCGTGACAGCAGTTGCCACAGAGTATGCAGACCTCAGTCTGCGAGTACATCCTGTCCTTAAGAGCCACCGGCCAATAGGACGGAAAGTTCACTAATCACGGTCTCGATCCACCACTGATCAGCGGAGTCACACCTCAATGTTGATATATGGCTTATCCTAGTACTCAGTCCACTTCCCCCCTTCCTCCCTCCCCCCCTCCCCTCCCTTCTCCACTCTATGACGCCGTCATCATGCTACACCGTTTTTCTTCATAGTTACATATTGTAAATAAACTAAACAACATTTAAACTGGCTGAGTACACCCCCCCCCCTCCCCCCCAGCTGGATATTGTAACTAAACCAAACAACAACTAAATTGGCTGAGTATACTGTTTTCCCCGTAGCTAAATGTTGTAACTAAACCAAACACCAACTAAATTGGCTGAGTACACTCCCCCCTTAGCTAAATGTTGTAACTAAACCAAACAACAACTAAATTGGCTGAGTACACTGTTTCCCCCTTAGCTAAATGTTGTAACTACACCAAACAACAACTAAATTGGCTGAGTACACTGTTCTCTCCCTTAGCTAGATGTTGTAACTAAACCAAACAACAACTAAATTGGCTGAGTACACCCCCCCCCAGCTCTATGTTGTAAATAAACCAAACAACAACTAAATTGGCTGAGCACACTGTTTCCCCCGTAGCTAAATGTTGTAACTAAACCAAAGAACAACTAAATTGGCTGAGTACACTGTTCCCCCCGTAGCTAAATGTTGTAACTAAACCAAACAACAACTAAATTGGCTGAGTACACTGTTTCCCCCTTAGCTAAATGTTGTAACTAAACCAAACAACAACTAAATTGGCTGAGTACACTGTTTCCCCCCGTAGCTAAATGTTGTAACTAAACCAAACAACAACTAAATTGGCTGAGTACACTGTTGTCCCCCTTACATCAAAGTTGTAAATAAACCAAACAGCCACTAAACTCGCTGAATACACTGTTTTCCCTTTTAGTTAGATATTGTAAATAAACCAAACAACAACTTAACTGGCTGGGCTCTGCCTTGGCTGATATATTCATGGCATGAGTGCCCCCCCCCCCCCCCACTCCACCCTTTCTCCCTTCTCCTTTGTCCAGACTCCCCTATCTCTATTTTAGCTTCAACCTCTTCCTACTCTTTTCTTACTCTTTCACTAGGTTTATCACGCGCGCGTGCGTGCGTGCGCGCGCGCGCGCGCACACACACACACACACACTCACGCACACGCACACGCACACACACACACACCGCACGCACACACATTTATCTATCTACATGTCTGTCTATCGTGTCTATCTACCTATCTATCTATCTGAAAGGACCTCAGAATGTAAACCCTAATAACATGCGTTAGTTTATCGAGAGAAACATACGATTGTTTCCACCGGGCACGATGTACTTCGTCTCCCTCCCCCTCTCTCTCTCTCTCTCTCTCTCTCCCCTCTCTCTCTCTCTCTCTGATGATGTGGCGCCGTGGTGCCCCCTCCCGCTCCCTCCCCCCCCCCCTCTCTCTCTCTCTCACTCAGATTACACAGTGTCGAAATGTCAGTGTTGTCAGGAAAGTAGCACGACTGTTGGCTTTTGCTAACACAGTAATTGCCACCAGCGGCTTTGTGGCCTTTGTTGGCAGGCTTAATTAATGAAGTCATCAAACCCAGTGATGACTTAACAGACTGCTGTCGCTGTCACCGCGAGTTAGTTCACCGCCACCTTTTGATCCTGACCACAGCACAGATTGCCTGCCTGACGTGTTGTCTGATGACTGCTTGATGAGCTCAAAAAAAAAAAAGAAAAAAAAAAGAGAGAGACCTAGGGAGAACGCAGAGCACAGTCAACATCCAACAGTTCTCTCTTCACTTCGCTCAAAACCCTGTCTGAGGTGATCGCCTAGCATTCTGTATATGTCTCTGTCTGAAGTGGTCGTGTATCTTACTTAACCTTTTGTACCCAACTGAATTCTCACTGTTTAATTTAGCTGCACTTTGGTGGTAGTTGCCGGTTTCTAGCCGAATTTGTTTCCGTGCAAAAAGCGAGTAAATACCCCCCCCCCCCCCCCCCCCCCCCCGGTTGAATGTAGTTGTTTTTTTCTCACAGGATCTGGCTCTGCATCAGGGTTTTTTGTTTGTATGTTCATAGGTTTCTTGTAAGCCGTTTTTTTCCATTGGGATTTAGGTTTTATTTATGTATGTATTTATTTATTCATTTATTTGTATATCTATTTATTCATTTGTTTATTCATTCATTTTGATAAATGTACTAAAAATGTTGAAAAATGCTGGAATTCGCAACGCTAAAGAAAATGAAAAAAAAAGAATCCTGGATCCGTTCTTGATCTGGACCTGCATGGGTTTGTCTTTGGACCACAATCCAAGTTTCGTTCAAATCGACTGTGTAGTTTTCACGTGGACTTCCTGGCAGACAAACTCACCAACAGATGCCAGTGGAAACGTAACCTTTTCGGTGGAGGAAGTGATACCTGTCATATTGTCAAATTATTCAGTACTTAACACCTCTGACCCAAGACAGGAAACTCTTAACTATACGAATACAGCACCGTCAGCTTAATCCTCTACTGTAAAATAATGCAAGGGAGTCCTGTTAAACAGGCCGCACACCAAACATTAATGTGCTATGGCCTCGCTTAAGGAGTCAAGTATTTATACACTGGCGCAAATAGGGTGTTTTGATAATTTTGTTTATTGTCTGAAAGTTGATTCTCCTCATTTTTCTTCATATGGCCATCAAGGTACAAACCAGGTGGTTCCAAGCACACAGATCAAAATCAAAGGAGTGGGACTATTTGGGCGCTTCAGCTGGCGCAAAGATAGGGTCACGGGTGAGTGCAAAGGCCTGAAATGTGTCGTCAACTGAGGGGAAGGTCATGTATTTGAAGATTGTGATTTCATCAGCGAAAATCCCCCTCAAACAAGGGCAATAATTGGTAGGGAGTTGTTCTTTTGATCAATTATCAGTTTAACATTTGAATGCTGGTTCAAATTATGGTAGGCTTCACAACGCTTACATGGATTATATAGTGTTTTAGAGCAAAATCCTAACTGTGGCGTCTGGCCACAGACCGAAAGGAAAGACTGACGAAACTCCCTACAGAAAGGCAGGCAGGATTCAGGCAAAAAAAACAACAACAAAAAACAACAACAACAACAACAACAACAACACACACACACACACACACACACACACACACACACACACACACACACCTGAAGGTATCCTCTGCATCAGACTGTTGCTTTCTTTTCTTTTTTTTTTCTGCGTACGCAGGCTGATACTCCTACGGACGCTCGCTGTATAGACAGGCAAGGATTGATCACATCTAACCAACAAAGGGAGTGGAGTTTTGTGTGTATGACCGTTTTTGTTTTTTTTTATCCTGCCATTTAAGGCAGCCATACTCCAACTTCAGGGAAGGTGCATGCTATGTGTACGTGTCACCCATACCAACGGCCAAACTGGCCTTCTCTTCCGAAAGTTGGTGATGGGATTTTACGCGTGTGCAAGATGTTATGCGTGCGTTCACACACGGAACCTCGGTTTATAGTCTCATTCGAAGGACTGTATGGGAAATGGAGTCAGAACCAATGTTAACTCCGAGGGAAAAATCCCCCTGTACCGAAACGGCCCGGCGGAGATTCGAACCCGCAACCCCAGAATCACCAAGATTACGAGTCCGGCGCTCTACCACTGAGCTATTCTGGCCCCAGACTGTTGTTAACAAGGACCTTCCACACCGATGTCATCTCTACCACACACTACTTCAACTTCCAGGAAATGTCTGACCGTGGCTGGCATGAACGCCTGTAGCTGGTCACAACAAACACCGCACCAACATGAAGATCATCGTCTGCAATAAAATGCTGTCCAGTTGACTCAAAAAAGAATATGATGCATTGAAAAATTCTAACTGCAGAAGCACGATTTTAATGACAACGGTATCATCAATGACGTCGAAGGACATGTATTTTAAGAACCGGATTCAGCATTTTGGTCAGCCGCTTCATTTATTGATATTCCAGAGTGGGAAGGAATCCAACAAAATTTGCAATCGTTGCTTTCATGATAAGCCAATGTATAAGATATTTAAACACGAAAATGATGTCATGATGTTCTCTGTTCCAATTGTTATTGAAGGCTTGAAGCATAAACTTAAGAATATTGACAAAACTGTTCTTGAAAAATGACCACTCGTAAACCACGAATAACGCTGTTCATTCAGCTGTGAATATTGGACAACACCCATGCCTGAGATAAAAATGCCTTTTCCATCTTCAAGTGAGGTATTACAAAATGACCCGCCAGCTTGGCTATGTTCATTGGCAGATCCATCTGCAGTAAAATGTTTCTACTTTGGGGTAATTCTCCGAAACACGCGACCTCGCCACTAAATAGTATGAAGGCGCATAAGCAGTGTCAAGTTTTGCCGTTTTTAATTACCAGGATGGTAAAGGTTTGTGAGACATATTTTGCAACCTTAAAAGGAAGAGTATCTATTGATTCAAAGAAATCGGATGCATATGATGTCGAGGTGGAAAGGGAAGACATTTTTGCGACTTCTAATGAATGTATATGAATAAACTCCCAATTTTTCGCTGGCTAGATCGGCCCGGCCAATATCCTAAAACAGTTCAGAATAGACTTTTTGCCCACGGTGTGCACACCTAAGTCCTCGATAGTCAATGAGACGGTGAAGATCAAAGGTATGCGCCCTATTTTGGCTCACTGAAGAGCATGAACAGATTAGACTGTAAGGAAGCCACGTAACACCATCAGGACCACAAACAGATCCAGGCAAATCGAACACTCTTTGATAGGCCTAAAAGAATCAAAAGACGTCAACGCCTTGTTGATAGCTTGGGGTTTGACGTAATTTAGATCAGGACGTCACTCTTCCTTTTTAAACGACCTCCCCCCCCCCCACTCCCACCCCCCACCCCCTCCCTACCTTTCTAGTTCCTCTTTCTCGATGTGGGTGTGGATATACCGATAGTTTAGAGGCAAAAAAGAGTTGTAGAACCCACTTCAATTTTAGGATGTAACAAATGAAACACACACACACACACACACACACACACACACACACGCACGCACGCACACACACACACACACACACACACACACACACACACACACACACACACGATTTTAACATTGACCCCTGCTGAGACATGGACGATTTCAAACAAAAACAAACTATCTAAATTCAAAATAACATCTGCATCATACACACAAAAGAATTCTACACACACACACACACACACACACACACACACAATCTTACGTCATTCGCGACGTCATAGTCACTTCCTGTTCTGAACACTGACTCGCTTCCGTCAACTTCTGTTCTCTTGTGTTTGGCCTTCGGAAGTCAGAGTCTACGATGACCTCTCTTCGAGTGCTGACTACTATCACGTATTCCAACGTAGTGAACGTCACCAACACCTCTCTCCTAGAGATTTCCAATGACGCGGGCATCGCTTTAGAGGAATTGACGTCGGAGTGGATCATGCTGCCCTTTTTCTACATCCCTGTGATGGTGATAGGAACGGCTGGCAATGTTCTGGTGTTAGTGACCTTCGTGTTGTATCCCCAAGTGAGGACGATTTCCAGCGCGTTCGTCGTGGCGCTGGCTCTGGCCGACACGAGCGTCATTCTTCATGTGGGAGTCACCACTGTGTCTGAGGTGGTCCGTCGACTGCGCGGGTTGGGGAGTGGGCTTAGCGATGAGGTGTTGTGTGTGATGTCTTCTAATCTGGCCTCCATGAGCATAGTGGCGTCGTTTTCCAATTTAATGGTGATCAGTGTGCATAGGTTAGTGTTGGTGGATTCGATCCAGTGACTTTCCTGTCGCTGTTCCGTCTTACTCTGTATGGGTCTGTGCGTCTGAGTGTCTGTGCCACCCTTTTTCTTTATTTGTTGTTGTTGTTGTTTGTTTTATCTCGTCCTGTCACTCTGTCTCAATCGTTCTCTCTCTCTCTCTCTCTCTCTCTCTCTTCTCTCCTCTCTCCTCTCTCTCTCTCTCTCTCTCTCTCTCTGTTAGCATGTCTGTCTGTCTGCCTGCCTGCTTGCATGCCTGTCCTGTCTGTCTGTCTCTGTCTGTCTGTCTGTCTGTCTCTCTCTCCTCTCTCTCTCTCTCTCTCTCTCTCTCTCTCTCACTCTCACCGCCCTCCCACGTCCTCTGGCTCCATTCCTTCTTGTTATTATTCTTGTGTGTGTGTCTGTGTGTGTGTCTGTGTGTGTGTCTGTGTGTGACACTCCATGCTCTATCTCTCTTTCACAATTCAGTCTTATTCTCTATGCCTGTCTGCCTCTGTGTGTGTGTGTCTGTGTGTGACACTCCATGCTCTATCTCTCTGTCACAATTCAGTCTTATTCTCTATGCCTGTCTGCCTCTGTGTGTTGTGTGTGTGTGTGTGTGTGTGTGTGGTGTGTGTGTGTCTGTGTGTGACACTCCATGCTCTATCTCTCTGTCACAATTCAGTCTTATTCTCTATGCCTGTCTGCCTCTGTGTGTGTGTGTCTGTGTGTGACACTCCATGCTCTATCTCTCTGTCACAATTCAGTCTTATTCTCTATGCCTGTCTGCCCTCTGTGTGTGTGTGTGGTGTCTGTCTGTGTGTGACACTCCATGCTCTATCTCTCTGTCACAATTCAGTCTTATTCTCTATGCCTGTCTGCCTCTGTGTGTGTGTGTGTGTGTCTGTGTGTGACACTCCATGCTCTATCTCTCTTTCACAATTCAGTCTTATTCTCTATGCCTGTCTGCCTCTGTGTGTGTGTGTGTGTTGTCTCTCTGTGTGTGACACTCCATGCTCTATCTCTCTTTCACAATTCAGTCTTATTCTCTATGCCTGTCTGTGCTATGTGTGTGTGGTGTGTGTGTCTCTGGTGTGACACTCCATGCTCTATCTCTCTTCACAATTCAGTCTTATTCTCTATGCCTGTCTGCCTCTGTGGTGTTGTGTGTGTGTGTGTGTGTGTGTGTGTGTCTGTGTGTCTGTGTGGACACTCCATGCTCTATCTCTCTGTCACAATTCAGTCTTATTTTCTATGCCTGTCTGCCTCTGTGTGTGTGTGTGTGTCTGTGTGTGACACTCCATGCTCTATCTCTCTGTCACAATTCAGTCTTATTCTCTATGCCTGTCTGCCTCTGTGTGTGTGTGTGTGTCTGTGTGTGACACTCCATGCTCTATCTCTCTGTCACAATTCAGTCTTATTCTCTATGCCTGTCTGCCTCTGTGTGTGTGTGTGTCTGTGTGTGACACTCCATGCTCTATCTCTCTGTCACAATTCAGTCTTATTCTCTATGCCTGTCTGCCTCTGTGTGTGTGTGTCTGTGTGTGACACTCCATGCTCTATCTCTCTTCACAATTCAGTCTTATTCTCTATGCCTGTCTGCCTCTGTGTGTGTGTGTGTTCTGTGTGTGACACTCCATGCTCTATCTCTCTTTCACAATTCAGTCTTATTCTCTATGCCTGTCTGCCTCTGTGTGGTGTGTGTGTGTGTGTGTGTCTGTGTGTGACACTCCATGCTCTATCTCTCTTTCACAATTCAGTCTTATTCTCTATGCCTGTCTGCCTCTGTGTGTGTGTGTGTGTGTGTGTGTCTGTGTGTGACACTCCATGCTCTATCTCTCTGTCACAATTCAGTCTTATTCTCTATGCCTGTCTGCCTCTGTGTGTGTGTGTGTGTCGGTGTGTGACACTCCATGCTCTATCTCTCTGTCACAATTCAGTCTTATTCTCTATGCCTGTCTGCCTCTGTGTGTGTGTGTGTGTGTGTGTGTGTGTGTGTGTGTGTTTCTGTGTCCTGAGTGTCTGTGTGTGACCTACACCATGCTCTATCTCTCTGTCACAATTCAGTCTTATTTCTATGCCTGTCTGCCTCTGTGTGTGTGTGTGTGTCTGTGTGTGACACTCCATGCTCTATCTCTCTTCACAATTCAGTCTTATTCTCTATGCCTGTCTGCCTCTGTGTGTGTGTGTGTGTCTGTGTGTGACACTCCATGCTCTATCTCTCTGTCACAATTCAGTCTTATTCTCTATGCCTGTCTGCCTCTGTGTGTGTGTGTCTGTGTGTGACACTCCATGCTCTATCTCTCTGTCACAATTCAGTCTTATTCTCTATGCCTGTCTGCCTCTGTGTGTGTGTGTCTGTGTGTGACACTCCATGCTCTATCTCTCTTTCACAATTCAGTCTTATTCTCTATGCCTGTCTGCCTCTGTGTGTGTGTTGTGTGTCTGTGTGTGACACTCCATGCTCTATCTCTCTTTCACAATTCAGTCTTATTCTCTATGCCTGTCTGCCTCTGTGTGTGTGTGTGTGTGTGTGTGTCGTGTGTGACACTCCATGCTCTATCTCTCTGTCACAATTCAGTCTTATTCTCTATGCCTGTCTGCCTCTGTGTGTGTGTGTGTGTGGTGTGTGACACTCCATGCTCTATCTCTCTGTCACAATTCAGTCTTATTCTCTTATGCCTGTCTGCCTCTGTGTGTGTGTGTGTGTGTGTGTTCTGTGTTGTGCTGGGACACTCCATGCTCTATCTCTCTGTCACAATTCAGTCTTATTCTTATGCCTGTCTGCCTCTGTGTGTGTGTGTGTGTCTGTGTGTGACACTCCATGCTCTATCTCTCTTTCACAATTCAGTCTTATTCTCTATGCCTGTCTGCCTCTGTGTGTGTGTGTGTGTGTGTGTGTGTGTGTGTGTGTGTGTGTGTGTGTATAGTGTAGTATGCTGGGTAACCTACATAATGGATTTGCCGAGTGATCCAAAACCGGGAAAATGGCCCCCAATTCCCCATTCCCACCTCCCTAAATCCCCCCCCCCCCCCCCCCCCCCCCCCCCAAATCTACACAATCTCCACCTTCGAAATAGCAGATTTAGAAAATGCAGGTCAGCACTACACGGCTAGATTTGTTAAAATGATGGAAAAGAAAAAAAATTTAAGTCGTCTTAGAACTCTTCTTTGTCTCATACATGAAGAGCTTTTGTGTCAAAATGGCATACATAAACATTGTCTTTTTGGTATAAACTACTACAACCTTACTCTAATTGCATTTGTATATTCGAAAAACCCAGTATGGAATTCTTACGTGAATGTGCCTATGTTTGTGGATCTATTACTACGTGTGTGCACAGGCCTAAGTGCTTTTTCAATACGTGTTCGTGTTGAGGGAGCGGAGAGGGAGGGTGGGGTGGGGAGGGTAAGAGGGTTACAGTAGTTCTTTCATACCATTCACCCGCAACCTACGCCCCTCCGCTTTTCTGAAAAAGAACAAAAAAACAAAAAACAAAAAAAAAAAAAAAAAAAAATCAAAAGAACCTTAGAGAAGAAGGACAGCTGAACATTGAACCCACGCCATCAGATCGGCAGCCTTCTGGTAGGCAGCAGATTTCTGAGAGCATTAGCAATGTAGACACAGGGCGAAAACTTCCCAGATAATTAATTCTTAATCAACCTCTCACGATCAGTTTTGAAACAACAACAACAAAATCCATCATTTCTCAAAACAAACAAACAAAATCTACTTGCGCTAGCTAAGTAAAGAGGCGGTTGATTAAAAGAAAGAAAAAAAAGAAAACAAGATGCGAAGCATATAAACGTACTCCCAATTTTCCAAACCGCTTATAAATCGGCCAAGTGCTTTGTGAGATAAGAAATAAAGGCAAAATAACGGTTTTAACGGTTATTTAACCGATGTACACTTTTGAAACTGGTATTTTAGTCCTCACTGGGCTAAAGCCTGTGTACATACCAAATTTCATCCAAATCGGACAATATGTCAAGAACAACGGTTTTTAACGGTCAGATTTTGAAACATTACATGGAAGTGCCATTTGTGTGTGATAACCTTTCTATATACAAAATTTCATTAAAACCTACCAATATATAAAAAAGAACGGCAAATAACGGTTTAACGGTTATATAACCGATATACACTTTTGAAACCGGTATTTTAGTCCTTACTGGGCTAAAGCCTGTGTACATATAAAATTTCATCCAAATCGGACAATATGTCAAGAATAACGGTTTTTAACGGTCAAATTTTGAAACACTATATAGAAGTGCCATTTGTGTGTGATAACCTTTCTGTATACCAAATTTCATTAAAACCCACCTATATATAAGAAATAACGGCAGAATAACGGTTTTTAACGGTTGTTTAATCCATTTTCAGCATTACATCACTTACATATGGACAGAGGCTCCGATTCGTCACAAGATCATCCAAACCGCTCATAAATTGGCCAAGTACTTTCTGAGATATTCCATAAAGAAGAAAAACCGTTACAGGCCGTTATAGCCATTAGTAACGGCTATAGCGATAAACAAAAACATCGGGCATCATCCGTGGCCCATAATGAACATACCTACAAATTTTCAGAAAGATCGGCCTAGTAGTTTTGTCTGGAGCGAGTGGAACACATTTTGACCACGGACACACACACAGACACACACAGAAACACACAGACAGCATTTCTTCGTTCCCATTCTAAAGTACTCCCTGTTCTATAAGAACTGGGAGTACAAAAAAGAAGCCAAAATCGATTAAAACGTGCTAGTGAGCTCTTATTTAACAACAACAACAACAAAAATAACAACAACAACAACATCTGTGTAACGGCCTCTGTCCATCTATCTGTTTATCTATCTACCTGACTATCTATCTATCTATCTATTCATCTGTCCGTCTGTCTGCCTGCCTGTCTATCTATCCAGCAAGCTAGCTAACTAGCTTTCCATCCACCCACCCACCCACCCATCCATCCATCCCTCTACCAATGTCTGTCTGTCTTGTCTGTCAGTACGCGCGCGTCATCTCGAGCAACGAGCACTACATGTTTGTGTTCGGGCAAAAGTGGAAGGTGTGGCTGTGGTGCGCACTTCCCTGGCTGCTGGCGCTGCCCGTCGCCCTGCACACGCACGCACACTTTCTGCTCCCCGCCTTCCAGTGTCACTCCGAGTTACCACGCCAGGTGCCCACTTTCCTGCTCTACGCCTGCGTCGACAGCATCATTCTAGCCACCTACTCCACGACCATCAGGCGGGTGAGAAAGAAACTCCCCCCACCCCCCCACCCCCCTCTTCCTCACAACCCACACTCCCGCCCCCCCACCCTACTCCCCCCCACCCAGCTCCCCCTCCCCCCCCCCGCCCCCCTCCACCCCCCCCCACCCCCCAAACAAAGTGAAGATTGCACCTCGATCTTTTATCTTTCTGTTTTTGTACTCCCAGTTCTTATAGAACAGGGAGTACTTTGCAATGGGAACGAAGAAATGCTGTGTGTGTGTGTGTGTGTGTGTGTGTGTGTGTGTGTGTGTGTGTGTGTGTGTGTGTCCGTCCGTCCGTCCGTGGTCAAAATGTGCTCCACTCGCTCCAGACAAAACTACAGGGCCGATCTTTCTGAAAATTTGTAGATATACTCATTATGGGTCAAGGATGATGCCCGATGTGTTATTTTACCGTTATAAGCCGTTACAAACGGCCATAACGCCCTATAACGGTTTTCCTTCTTTATGGAATATCTCAGAAAGTGCTTGGCCGATCTTTCTGAAAATATGTAGGCATGTTCATTATGGGTCACGGATCATGCCCGATGTGTTATTTTACCGTTATAGCCGTTACTAACGGCTGTAACGGTTTTTTTTTTTATGGAATATCTTAGAAAGTACTTGGCCAATCTCTCTGAAAATTTGTAGGTATGTTCATTATGGGCCACGGATCATGCCCGATGTTTTAGTTTACCATTATAGCTGTTACTAACGGCCATAACGGCCCATAACGGTTTTCCTTCTTTATGGAATATCTCAGAAAGTACTTGTAGGCATGTTCATTATGGGTCACGGATGATGCCCAATGTGTTATTTTACCGTTATAGCCGTTGCCACGGCTATAACGGTTTTTCTTTTTTTATGGAATATCTCAGAAAGTACTTGGCCGATCTTTCTGAAAAGTTGTAGGTATGTTCGTTATGGGTCACGGATCATGTCCGATGTTTATTTTACCGTTATAGCCGTTACTAACGGCTATAACGGCCCATAACGGTTTTTCTTCTTTATGGAATATCTTAGAAAGTGCTTGACCGGCCTTTCTGAAAATTTGTAGGTATGTTCATTATGGGTCACGGATCATGCCGGGTGTTTTATTTTACCGTTATAGCCGTTACTTACGGCTGTAACGGCCCATAACAGTTTTCTTCTTTATGGAAACTTTCAGAAAGTACTTGGCCGATCTTTCGGAAAATTTGTAGTTATGTTCATTATGGGTCACAGATGATGGCCGATATTTACCAGAATAACCGTTACTAACGGTTATAACGGGCCAAAACGGTTTTTCCTCTTTACGGAATATCTCACGCGTATTCAAGATAAACTGGGAGTACGTTTATATGCTCTGCATCTTGTTTTTCTTTTCTTTTTTCTTTTCGTTCGTTTGT
>CM065735.1:21873990-21876490 GCA_033310375.1 Conus canariensis | reverse complement strand
TTTTTCTCATGAAGTGTGTGTGTGTGTGTGTCTGTGTGTCTGTGTGTGTGTGTGTGAGAGAGCGCGCGCGCGCGTGTGTGTTTGTACCTTTATTCCATGGTGAGTTCGCGTCACCCTGTTCACTTTTAGCACATTCAGGGCACGTACTAAATTCATAGAGGCCATCGGATGGAGGGACAAGGAAGCATCCATTCCAAACAACAACGCTCACCCAGTCTGGTGTTACGAGTAGGCGACGGATGTCGACAAGAAGGGGACCTATTATGCGATAATCTGTGCAAGTTGTAAAAGAACACGCTCCGCTGACCACGTCTTAAACGAATCGATAGCAGTGCAGAGAAGATCTCCGGTGGCTGGCCTCGTTAAGGTTTGACTTAGAGAGTTCCTTATTCGCTGCTGGCGGTAGGACAGGAGGATTCTGGATTGGCTGCTGTAACACAATGTCGTTAATATTCCTCCGTTCTTTGTGACACCTCAATCATCGGATAGCCCAGTGCCATGCAAGGTGTCTCTGGACTCCCCATTTAAGAACAAACAAACTTGGATATTACTGATCTTTAAAAAAAAAAAAAAGTGTTTAAAATGACTCCGCCGAACAACATGGACAAACGAATCATAAAACAAAACACGACGCAAGCAAGATAAACAACACCCAGGACAACAAGAATGAACAATACACTTGGTCAAAGTCAGCGCAAGATGGGCGTTGAACGAAAACGAGGCCGTCGGGAAAGAGACACCGCGAGTTAAAATAATAACGATGATAATAATAATACTGATAGCAATTATAATAATGATAAAGATAATGACAAAATATTGAGAAAAAAAATAATAAAGAGAGGAATACTACCACTGTTGGTGATAATATGACAATAGCAGTTAGAGAGTATGGGAGAAAGGAGAGGGGTTAGAGGATTGTCGAACAGCATGGTTACCGTGGCAACAGTGTCAGTGGCGATGATGATGATAATGATAATGATGATAATATCAATAACACTGGTATATTAATAATAATGATAATAACACTAACACCAATAGTAACGAGAATGGTAATAACAGTAATAATGATAAAAGTAATGGTGTGAAACTATAATAAAACATTATAGTAATATCAATAATAGTAACAGTGATAATAGTACTAAAACTGCTACTACTAATCATAAGGAATAAAAAAGATGGAGGGGGGGGGGGGGGAGGACAGAAAGAACAAAGAAGAGAAGGAGGGTACAAAATATGGGAAGGATGGAATCTAATTGGAATATTGATAAAATGAAAATATAATAAAGTTTATAAAAACCTTTTGGTGGTAGTAGAATCCGTTAGTGAGAACACTGACGTTTCAAGCCATAGGCCCGTTGTCAAAGTGAAAAGGAGAGGACAGTGTAGACAGGAAAGCCTCTGTGAGAATTGGGTGAGAACATTTCATTTAATTATTAAGTTGGACCAAAATAAAGTCACTGATCACTGTTCAGGTGTATTGAGTTCACACAGACACACACCACAGTTCACACAAAGACACCAACACACACGCGCGCGCACACCCCCCCCCCACCCCCCCTCCCCACCACAACCCCCACAAAACACACAACACCACATACACACACACACACAACACCCACCCCCCACCCCACACCCACACCACACACACACAAAAGGAGGGGAATAAATGGAAATATTCACTAGTTTGCCTACTGAAAGAGAAAGAAACAGGGGCTAAAGAGGGACAGGACAGAGAGATTAAGGCAGAAGGGCCCTGGCTCAGCTAGACGTCAGTGACTCTGATGTTCATCCCAGCTGGCTGCGTGGTGCCCAAGCGGCTGATGACAAGGCTCAACATGTGCTTTCTGTACACACGGTCTCTGGGGTTCTGCCACACTGCTGATATCTTTGCATGACAAGCTGTGATACGGACCAACAAAATATTGGCCGACTGGGTTGTTGTGGCCCAGCTTCATCGACCTCAGGTGCTCTGAAAAGCGGTCGGCCAATGAGCGGTAGGTCTCCCCAATATACAGCTTGGAGCAGAGGGTGCAGGTCAAGACGTACACTAAGTCCCTAGACTGGCAGTTTAAACTGGACCTCGCAGCAAATGTGCCAGTGGGTCCCACGACTGTAGTTGCAGTGTCTATAAATGGGCACGTCTTGCATTTTTTGTCCCCACAAGGTCTGCACCCTGGTGAAGTTGACTGGGTGGCCTGTGGTCTAAGCTTGGACCTCACAAGCATGTCACGCAGGTTCTTGTCCCTCTGAAAAGCAATCAGCGGTGGCTTGGAAAAGATTTGTTTGAGGTCAGGATCTTGCTGGAGGAGACTAAAGTTTTCACGCAGGATTCTACAGACTGGTAGGTTGTGACGATGGTATGGGATGACTACCACAGCGCGATCCGTCAGTGTTCTCACTAACGGAATCTACTACCACCAAAAGGTTTTTATAAACTTTATTATTTTTCATTTTACAACGAATCCTGCAGTCAACTTTTGTTTCTTCCTTGGAATATTGA
>CM065735.1:21861490-21866490 GCA_033310375.1 Conus canariensis | reverse complement strand
TGAAAATATCATATTGGTCATTGAACTCCACGTTGATATAGACAGGAATAGTGTTCCAGAAAGCCAGACTGAGAGGCAGAAAGACAGACAGACACGTAGACAGAAACAAACTGTAAACCAGTGTCCGAAAAACTACAGAGGGGAAATGGATGAAACTAAGAGAGAGAGAGAGAGAGAGAGAGAGAGAGAGAGAGAGAGAGAGAGAGAGAGAGAGAGAACATCTACGCTAACAGAGTATCTAAAAATAAAGAAAGAAAAAAATAGGCAAGAACCAACGTTTGTACCCCCAGAAAGTTTTTTTGTTATACTCCATGGAAATATATTACGTCATAGTTATCAATCAAGTCGAGAGAAAGAGGAACGCTACAGTGTTCTTGTTCAGTAAACTATTTTGTCATTATCTAGCAGACGGGAACCTGCCTCCGCCATGTGTTGTGGGTGACAACACTAATCCAGCCAGCGCTAGCTAGAAGGAGGCTTTCATTAAATCAAGACTGCACTCGTTTCAAAGTATTTTCAAAGTTATTTGCCCCTGATTGTGTACAATACGTAATTTGTAATCGAATGAAACTAAAACAACAAGCAGTGTTTCTACATTTACATTGTCAGTCGAAAGCAAGCAAGCTTGCACATTAGAGAGAGAGAGAGAGAGAGAGAGAGAGAGAGAGAGAGAGAGAGAGAGAGAGAGAGAGAGAGAGAGAGAGAGAGAGAGAGATGATGATGATGATGATAATCTGATGATGATGATAATCTTTATTTCCAAGGGTAACAGATAAGCAAACACATGCTATTTTTCATCCGGCCCTTGCCCCGTTAAGGGACTAAGTATGACTAGCGACTAAGACTTACAGAACTTTTAACAAACACACATATCTTCACAACATTAAAAAGTTCATCCATTAAGGCGTAGATGACTTTAAAAGGAAAAAAGAAACGATTTAAACAACAAACAAGAATAAAGAAATGTATTACAAAGAAGAAAAGAATCGGCACACACAGATATGGAATAAGCGATCCTCCTATCGAAGAGGAGAGAGAGAGAGAGAGAGAGAGAGAGAGAGAGAGAGGAGAGAGAGAGAGAGGACAGACAGACAGACAGACAGACAGAGAGAGAGAGAGAGAGAGAGAGAGTTACATTCCTTTTGTAAAAAAATTAACATACAACAAACTGCTAAGGATGATAATTAGACAATTACAATGCATCAATAATATCAACATTTGTACTTTCTTTTACATTTACATGATGTGGTTATAAGGCAAAACGAGAACGAACAATCAGTTATCAGTAAGCAGCAATATTCCTAGCATCAATAATCATAACACTTATTTTTCATGATGTGTGCGTGTGTATTGTGTGTTGTGTGTGTGTGTGTGTGTGTGTGTGTGTGTGTGTGGAGAGAGAGAGAGAGAGAGAGAGAGAGAGAGAGAGAGAGAGAGAGAGAGATGCCATTATCATTTACCTTCCCCTTCCATCTTTTTTTTTTCTTTTCGACCATTCATACACTACCCAAAACTATAATTATTAATTAAGTGACAATCCATCGAAACGCAGCCGTAACTAACGAAGAGAGAGAGGAGGAGAGAGAGAGAGAGAGAGAGAGAGAGAGAGAGAGAGAGAAGAGAATAATTCCATTTTTCTATCCAAAATATCACATGCTAAACATTGCTATAAATTTGAATAAAGAGCAATACATCAATATGATCAACAGTAATCCGGACACACATTTATCACCTTGCAGTTACAGTTCTCGAAGAAATCAAAGTATTAAGACATCAATCAAGTAGTGACAATGCACCAATAAAACCAGCGACCACAACAGTCATTCATCATGCTATAATTTCAATCATTAATAAAACCGATAGTAACCATATCTCTCATTTATCATTATCTAGTTTTGAAAACATCAGTGGAAAGGAAACGGCGTATCAGTTTAATATGCAGCAAAACAGGGGGGGTGCCCTGGTATATGTATTTTGTCCCTAATAGCAATGGTCTGCTGTGAAATGTGTAATTAGTTTTTCTCTGAAGGATTCTGTAATTTGAGTACATCGGAAATGTAGTGGAAGTGAATTCCAAACCACGCTACCTGAGTAAGATAAGCTTGATTTAAACAGATCTATTCTAGGTGTGGGAACCTGGAATTTGGTTGAATCCCTAGGGTTTACGCTAAATTTGGACTGAAGAGTTTGTGGTGCTAAACCCGATGCAATTTTTTGCATTAGCAGACATTTGTTGACAGCAAACATTTCTTGTAACGGAAGAGCCCCCGCTTTAGTATAATCCCCTTCACTAAGACTAGATGATTTTAATAGGACTGCTTTAAGTGCTCTTTTGTAGACACTCTTAAGAGGTTTCATGGCATTAGCACTAGCAGAATCAAATAGTGTTGAACAATAATTGATTGAAGAGAGAACATGTGCGTGTAGGAACAATTTCCTGGCATGAAGGTTTAAGAAATGCTTAATCTTGCATAGCTGATATGTTTGTCTGGATACTGATTTACATAAACTGCGAAGGTGATAAGACCAAGAAAGATTATTATCAACATATACGCCTAGAACTCGATGGCTATCCACCACTTCAATTTCCTGATTATTGATAAAAACAGATGGGGGCTGTGTGGTTATGTTTTGTCTTCTCTGCCTTGTTGTTATCAGCATTAGTTTTGTTTTGTTAGGATTCAGTGACATGTGATTTACATTGCACCAATTACTTAAGATGTCAGCATTCTTCTGTAATGAAGTGAAAACAGCTTCCAAGCTGGAGCTACTTGTATGGACAGTGGTATCATCACAAAAGAGTTCACATGAATCCTCAATATAAAGAGGGAGATCATTTATATAAACTGAGAACAGCAACGGACCTAACACAGAACCCTGGGGTACGCCATGTTGGATAGGTAGCTTCTCTGATAAATTGTTGTTGACACAAACGATTTGTTGACGATCTTCTAGGAATGATATTATCAGTTGGAAGGTATTTCCTTTTATACCATATAATAAAAGCTTCCTGCATAACAGTTTGTGGTCAATTACATCAAAAGCCTTTGCAAAATCAACAAACAGTGCGCCACAATATTTATTCTCATTAACACTGGCTAGCCATTGATCTACTAGGTTTGTAAGCGCTGTATGACAAGAATGATTTTTCCTGAATCCTGATTGATTTTTGTTTAGTAGGTTGGAGGAGTCAAAATGGTGGCAAAGATGTTTATTTATGTGTTTTTCCAAGGGCTTGGACAGAACTGGCAAAATGGATATAGGTCTGTAGTTGGATGGTTCAGATTTGTCTCCAGATTTGAAAATGGGTATTACTTTTGCAACTTTGAACTGAGCGGGAAAGTGACATTTATCAATGCATAAATTGTAAATGTAGGTAAGAGTTTCGCATATAACAGGTGCTGATAGTTTCAGTATTTTTCCATCAATCCCGTCAAGTTCGCGGCTTCCTGTCTGCTTCAATTGGCATAAAGCTTGGCAAACATCACTAACTGTCATAGGCGGAACTGGTGTTGCTGGACGAATGTTCATAGCATTGCAAATTTTTTTTAATTTTTGTAATTCATTTGAGTCAGTATTCTTTTCTTTGACAATGTGTTCTGCAACTGTTGTAAAGTGTTGGTTGAGTTCATTTGTTGTTATGCTGGTAATGGGACTTGTCTTTGACTGTGAAGTGTTATTCGTAAGTTCATTTATTGCTTGCCATATGGACTTCGAATTTTGTTTGTTGGCTACAAGTTCACGAAAAAAATTCATTTTTGCTGTCCGTTTGAGTGAATTGACTTTATTACGTTGCCTTTTAAATCCACCCGACTTCCCTTCTGCTTCAAGCAGATCGTCGCGTAAGAAACAAGCAGCTTGTATTTCATCAGTCATCCACTTTGGTTGTGCACTATGTTTAACTCGACGCGTTTTGAATGGCGCATGCTTGTCATAAACAGAATTAAACGTGTGTAGCCAATACTCAAGCGCTTTCTCTGGATCAGTGTAATTATAAACATTTATAAAGGGGGAATTCATGAGGTCAGTGAGAAAGGTATCTTCGTGGAAGTGTCCGAAATATCTGTAAGTGATGTGTTTGTGGCCAGTTTTAGGAATTTTGATTCCACTTCTTTTCCACGTAATGCATACTGGAAAGTGGTCGCTGCATCCATTCAAAGGCACACATTTCTCAATGATGTTTTGTGGTTCAGAAAGATAGATGTGGTCAATTAATGTTTTGCTAGTGAGTGTTACTCTGGTTGGCATGTCTATAATTTGGGATAAGTTGTATGAGGTAGTCCTATCTGACCATGATGTTTGGCACTTCAATAGATCAATGTTGAAATCACCTAAAAGTATTAATTCTGTGGCATCAAGCGATGCTGCATCCATCATGGCCGTAAACTTGTCCATCCAACCAGCATTTTCCGCTGGGTTTCGATATACAAATCCTATTTTGATGGGTTTTGTTCTCTTCAACTTGATTACTAACCAAACTGCTTCAATTCCAAGACTTTCAAGATCATACAAACGTTGGGCATTTAATGTTTCATGAACGTAAAGTAATATGCCTGTAGATTTGGATTCGGTGGGATCTCTGCGTACAATATTGTAGCCAGAGATTAAGACAGTGGCATCAGGGACAATATCTGAAAGTCTTGATTCAGTGAAGCCAAATATATGAAAGGGTTTGTCTTGATTATACAGTATAGTGGGTACCTCCTGTAACTTGTTTTGTATACGGTTTATATTAAGATGTCCAATACGTAGTCCGTCTTCCTGTGGCCACTTTGAAGATGATTGCACCATTTGTGCAACTAAAACAAATATAGCAAGGATACACTTGAATACAAACTCAATGTGTCCGTATGGTATACACACACAACAACTATCTTCAATTCAAAAGGATAATGAAAATGAGAAACAAGCAAGTCAAAACTACAAATAAGTGTGATACAACACACTTACACACCAAATCCAACAATGCTCAATGAAAAAGGATAATGAATATGAAAAAG
>CM065735.1:21781490-21856490 GCA_033310375.1 Conus canariensis | reverse complement strand
TTTTATTGTTTTTTTTTGTTTGTTTAATGTTTTTGCGCCAGCTCACGGTGTACACTTTGTTACTGCCGTTTTTGCGCCTATTTATTTCTACCCCAGTTATTTGAAAGCGATTTTCAAATTTAGTGTCCGACTCCATGTGGAGGGTGGGCGGTGGGGGTAAGGGTGTGCCCTTACCCCCCCCCCCCCTCCCCTCCACACCTTCCTCTTCCTCCGCTTCGTGTTTCGTCTACCTTATGTCACACTGCCCTGAAAGTGCATGTACGTTTATTAAGCTTGTAGCCACACACACAAACAAACAGACAAAACAAGCGAGCGCAGGAGTGCTATTATACAGAGGTGGCTGAACGTTAAGGTCTACCTCTGTTACGTGTTCCGTGTTTCGTAAGAGGATTATGACGTTAGGCCGATTGCGTCACGCTTTGTGACGTATGACCGTTCTTCTTCAGACGCAGGGTTGTGGGTGACGATGACTGGGAAGATGGAGGGATGGGGGTGGTGTGGGGGGTGAAGGGGAGTGGAAAGGTATGACTGATCTGTCTCCACCCCTCTTCTTCCACCATAACCCCCCCCCCCCCCACCTCCACCCCCCTAACCAGTCTGCGCTCTCTTGCGCTTTTCTCCCACTGTTCTCTCTTTGTTCTCCCTCCCTCCCCCTCTCTCTCCCTCTCCTCTCTCTTCTCTCTTCTCTCTCTCTCTCTCTCTCTTTCCTCTCTCTTCTCTCTCTCTCTCTCCTTCTTCTTCTTCTTCTTCTTCTCTAATCCTTTAGTACTCAACTTTGCGTAATTGGTCATAATCAAAGATTTTTTTTTGTTCTGTCCCATCTCTGTGCCACCTCAGTGGCACCGCACCCACGCCGCTCATTCCGACCTCCCCTCGTCCACAGCCACAGCCCGGCCCGGCCCGCCGCAGCCCCGGCACCGGCAATCCACAGGGAGCAGTCAGTATCAAGTCGTCAAGAGGCAACCCACCGGAGGAGACACTGCACTGCTGCCGAGTCTCTTCGGTGGTGTTCAGTGGCACCTCTTCTGATCCAACATACGCAGGACACCACCTTCTAAGCCCTCTACTGACGATAATAATTGCTTAGTGGCGGAGCCAGCGTGAGCGAACTGTCCCCCAGAAGGGCGCCACCACTTGCCGATACCGCTGACCCCGACGGAATCAAACCAAGGCCACAGGCGTGGAGAGGACATAAAAAAAATGAGGTCATCATATGATCAAGGCATGTAGGGCAACAGAATTTTTTGCTTATCGATGAGAATGAGGATGATAAAGATGATGCTACGGATTTCCATTCCGGTCTCAGACTGCATGACGGCGTTTCCTTTCATAATGAATTCCGGCGTCAAACAGGCCCGAGAGATACAGACACCTGCGGTGTTGGTCAGGAAATTTGAGCAACACTCTCGGAGACGCATCCAGTGAGTGGATGAAATTCGAGCGTGTGGTCCTAGTCTTCCTAAATGAGCCCGTAGCAAACTCAACTCTAGGTAGGAGCCGGTCGGGGCAGAAAAACCCCACATCGCTCTGATGTGAATCGAACCCACGACCTCCCAGCTGGGAGTACGCGACGCTAACCACTTCGCCACGCCGGTTGATGTAATCAAAATTTAACCCCTTCATTGCTTTTGTTTGTGCGAAAGGGAATATACTATGCAGATGTAATCAAAATTTAACCCTTTCATTGCTTCCGTTCGTGAGAAAGGGAATATACTATGCAGCATCCGTGTAACGGGATGGGACAGACAGGTCGGATTACCAGGTGCCAACTGCTTTATTTGCATTTACACGCGATAGTGCAAGTTCAGTGAGATAGAGGAATTTCGTCTTGGAATTCTACACAAAGTCTGAGCCTACTCCTTTCCTTCCAAACTATTTTGAAGAACACTCAGCAGTAAAGACGGTTCCAGTGCGAAGCGAAACTTTGGTCCAACGGTTTGTGAGAAACCGGTAACTGTAGATGGACGTGCACACACACACACACACACACACACACACACACACACACACACACACACACACACACACACACACGTACGCACACTCGCAAGCTCTCTCTCTCTCTCTCTCTCTCTCACACACACACACACACACACACACACACACACACACACACACACACACACACACTCACGCACGCACGCATGCACGCACGCACACACACTCTTCTCTCTCATGCACACACACACACACACACACACAACACACACACACACACACACACAATACTCGAATCTCTCTCACACAAAGACAATCACACACACATACACACACACGTGCACGACCGCGCGCGCACACACACTTCTCTCTGTGGCTGTGTCCGTTTGCCTGCCTGTCTGTCTCTCTCTCCTTCTCTCTCTCTCTCTCTCTCTCACCAACACACACACACACACACACACACACACACACACACACACACACACACACACACACACTCACACACACACACACACACACTCACACACACACAGAGCGCTCGCGTGCATGCCTGACAAACGGTTTCCCCTTACTGTGCCCAGTTTCACGGTCTAGGGAACCATACAAACCAGAACAGGCCTTGGAGTCAGGAGTCATGATTCAGTGATCGATAGTCCGCCTCCTTCCCTGCTCTACCCGAACAATTCGCCCACCCCCCCCCCCCCCTCCCGATCCTCCACCTCCCCCCCCCCTTTCCCGTCCCCCTCCTCCCCATTCCGCCTGCTATCATTACCTACCCCCCCCCCCACCACCACCGCCACTATTACTGCCACCATCATCATTACTACTACCCCTCTCTTCATCATCACCGCCACGGCAACTAATCCGTCTGGCCGTGGCTGTTGTTGTTCCTTCTGCGGCTGCTGCTGCTGCTGCTGCTGCTGGCATTATTAGCCGACAGGCTGATAGGGAATTGGTCAGAGTGGTTTGCTTTGGGAGTGCCAGGGAGATTATTAAGCCGGCGGTTTGGAGGAGTGAGGCCAATGATGCGTGGCGTTGGGTGCTGAGTGTTGGGGCTGGCATTTCGATCCACTGTGGTGGAGCCTGACGGAATGGTACTCTGAGGAGGGCAAGCTGACTGTGTGGTGCTGGGTGCAACTTCAGTCAGTTGTGGCAGACTGGTACGTACGGGGTTTTCCTGGGAGTTTTTGTGTGTGTGTGTGTGTGGGGGGGGGGGGGGGATTAGATTCGGGAGAGGTGGAGGGGTAGGAGGTGGGGGGAAGAGACAGAGACAGAGAGACATAGAAGAAGAAGAAGATGATGATGATGATAGTGATGGCGATGATGATGATGGTTATGATGTTCATGATGATGATGATGTTGATGACAATTATGAAAAGAGAAAGTGTTTAAAGGGTCTCTCTCTCTCTCTCTCTCTCTCACTCACTCACTCGCTCGCTCACAATTAAAGAAAGAAGTCAAGAACGAATAAGAACACTATTATAAAAATGAAAAACAAAGAACAGTGTTTAAAGGATTTTTTATCTGTTATTCTCTCTTCTCTCTGTTAAATGTATTGGTTATTCCCATCGCGACGAAGAGAAGAGATGTTTCACTGTTTCTTAATCGTCAACCCCTTGTCAAAAGGCCTTGAAAGATAATAACGAAATGTCACAGTTATAAGTCTCTCTGTGTCTGTCTCTCTTTCTCTTGAGCACACACAAACACACACACACACGCACGCACACACACACACACTCACACACAATCGCGCACGCACGCACACGCGCGCGCTCGTGTGTGTGCGCGCGCGCACACACACACACGTATCCATGTGCGCACACACAGAGGCGCTCACATACTGTGATACATGGAAGGGGGAATTGATATGCGGAGTCCTGAGAACATCACACTGGCAGGACAACTCATCGAACACCGTCAGCTGGGGGGCGGCTTGAGGGACGGGGAGGAAGGGAGGGGGAGGGGAGGGAAGGGTATTTCATGGGGTCAATAGAGGGAAGGTGGTGGATGGAGTAGATAATATCTAATGATCAACTGGACAAATAGCGTGTGTAGTGAAGCCACTCCCCCAGCCTGGAGATTTGAAGAGAGTGGGGAGGTCGCAGGGGTGGGGAGGGGGGGGGGGAGATAGGTTTGAGAAGTGGGGGAACTTGGGTGTTTAGGGGGTGGGGGGTCTCTCTATACACATAGCTGTGCTTGTCGTCGTCGTTGTTATTGCTGCTGCTATTGCTGCCGCTAGTAGCATTGTTGTCATTGTCTGAGAGTCTGAAGTATTTTCAGAAATGTTTTCTACTGTTTATTCTATATCCATGATGATATTCAACTGCAGTCAAACGTTTGTAAATCATGTGTTTGGAGTATGTTTCATCATGAAAGCAACATTCTGCAAACGAAAGTTTGTTTCAACCAGTTGACTGGTTAATAAACGCAGAAAACAAATTAGGGTTTAAACGCATCCTTGCACAACACCAACCGAGCACTCAAATAATTCAGATTGCTCGGCTACATGGAAGAAGTTATTCACAGACTGCTGACAATGATAAAAGTGTCGTATTACCCACTGATTCATAATGTATTCGAATCGTTTGTCGTGTACAAATAAATCAAATACTTTCTTGCCTTTTCTTTTAACTCACATATTATTTATTCAGTGACATTCAAATTAATAATTTGTTGAACTGTGGAAAATTCTTTCCTAAACCCTGTCTGTTTTTACAAAATGATTTGTAAACTGCAACGCGGAGATCAGTACTGACATATAACATTTATTTAGAATGCTTAATATTGATATACCCCTGAAATTATCTATAAATTCTGAATTCTCTTATTCATAAACTGATATAATGATAATTTTTTATCAGTTCTGTCGATGAACTGCTTCACAAATATTGTACTGAAGAATTAGATTAATATAAAACAACAACACGTCGAATATCTTTGCCACCCAATCTTCCAACATCACAGCAATTCTGTTCACAAACTTTACCTGCTCTCAATCTTTTCATTTTACAATTGGAGAAGGGAAGGTCGGGGTGGGACCGATGGGCAAGGAAAGGGGAGAAGTAGAGGGAAGGAGGAGGAGGAGGAGGAGAGGGAAGAAACGGAGCTGAAACTGGATTGAATAGAATATACGTCACAGTATTAACACCTAACATTCTTCAAGACATGGAACCCACATCGCGGTATTTAGTTGTACAGTGTGAAATATGTCTTCCGTTATAGTACTGTAACGCTGTACTGTCGCCAAGCAAAGCTGAAACTACCCCTGAAATCCATACTGGAGGAATACAAAGCAGGGAAGATCAGACTTCAAAGCATGCTGGAGGACTCAGGAGACAAGGTGGTAGAAGCAATTAAGCCCCAGCTGAAGACAGGCAGAAATGGAAAGTTCAAGAGGCGATGGATTCTGCAAAAGAAAGTCTCAAGATCAGAGAAATAACAGGACACACACAGACCAACAGACAGGGACTGGGGGTGACCAAAACTGAATGGTGGTCAAAGGCCAAAGGAAAAGCCAAAAGAGACATGATGATTCAGGAGATGAGAAAAGAAGAAGACCAAAAAGACTCCAAAAAGCAGTCCAGCAGAGCCAGCAAGGGCAATGGACAACGTGGGAGAATGCACTCCAAAGAAGTCTCACTTGGAATGACATTTGGCACATGGCCCCTCTCAGGATCAGCTTCATTCTCAGATCTGCATATGACCTTCTGCCCTCAAATGCAAACCTGGTGAAGTGGGGAAAACAGACGATCCTGCATGCCCCCTCTGCCATGAAAAACAAACAGTGGAGCATGTCCTAACGTCATGTAAAGTAGCCCTGGCTCAAGGAAGGTACACATGGAGGCACAACCAAGTGCTCAAAGAAATTGTACAAGTAGTCTGGGCTAGTACCAACACCACAAAAGGGAAAATCAGGACTCCAAAAGCACCCGCAACATTCTTCACGCAGGAGGCAGCAAATCATGGCCAAGAACAACAGTGCCACTCGAAACATGCAGGCAGAGTCTGCTGGACGGGGCAGATGACTGGGAGTGCACTGCAGACCTCCCAGAATGGAAGAGTCACCCAGAGATCATCAGCAAGAGTGGCATGAGACCAACATAGTAGTCCACTCTAAGTCAACCAAGCAGCTGATCATGATCGAGCTCACGGTGCCATATGAGAACAGAATGGAGGCAGCTCAAAATCTACAAGACTGAAAAGTATGCTGATCTGGCAAACAGCCTGAGGAGAGAAGGCTATCAGGTCAAAGTCCTCACTGCAGAAATTGGAGCTAGGGGGTTTGTAGGAACGTCTGCATACAGCCTCATGAAACAGCTCTCAGTTGCAGGGAAGGAAAAACCCAGAGCCCTGAAAGCAATGGCAGAAGCGGCAGAGAGGTGTTCAAGCTGGATCTGGTCAAGGAGGAACAAAAGTGAACTTCATAAGGCTTAATTTCCCTACAAATATCAGGTGTCCCTGTGGCTCAGTGGTTAAAGCGCGAGTCATTAAGTGGAAAATGAGCATGTCCAGAGGGTCATGGGTTCGAATCCCAGCCATGGCTCGTCCAAGATGGGAAAAAAGGGGCAGCAGAGGGACATCCGGAGTCATGAACCGGGTGTGGCCCAACCCCCCTAGAGTGTCAGGAGATAAGGGCCGAAACACTTGCTTGAAGGGGGCTTCTCTTCTGAGGACTCTCTGCTGCCACGCTCTCCACGAGTTTCTTTCTACTGTACAATTGCAATCGTGATTTTTTTTTTTTTAATTCAAGATGGAGATCATTTTAAGAAGTGTCCAGACAAGGATTTCCTTCTTCCTCAGCGCTGACAAACACACCGTCTGTTCTTTATCTAATTAAGGAAACTGGTGAGGCCATCCGTCTTTCTTGCGTTGTCTTTTAAACAGTTCATAATTTGCTTGCATATGGTATGTTCTCACTGCGTTGTTTCAATGATGGACCGTCAGTGACACTGTCAACGCTGACCCCGTTGTCAGCAAGACGTGTGTTGTCTTTCATCTTCTTTCTCAGTGTGTGTGTGTGTGTGTGTGTGTGTGTGTGTGTGTGTGTGTGTGTGTGTGTGTGTTGTGTGTGTAGACTATGCCACTTTAACTGGTGACTGGTACAGAGGGAAAGAACACAGCAGAACCCTTACTGTCCCATGTCACTATCGTAATGCAAAACTTCATTACCCCTTTCCCACTCCAGCTGCTTTTGTTCTCTCCATCCTCACATCTTCCCTACCCCACACCGGTTTCTTACTACAAACAACTCAAACTGACCAGTGCTCCCTTTCTCCGCTGGTGTGGCCACACGCCACGATTAGGATTCTGCACTAAAGCACTATATAATTCACGTAAGCGTTTTGAGGTCTACCTTAAAATTGAGCCAGCATTTAATGTAAAACTGATGATTTGTCAAAAGAACAACTCTCCACCAATTGTTTCACTTGTTTTGGGGGGATCTTCACCGATGAAATCACAATCTTCAAGACCTTCCCTTTAGTTGACACACATTTCAGGTCTATGCACTCACCCGTGACCCTATCTTTGCGCCGGCTTGAAGCGCCCAAATAGTCCCGTTCCTTTGATTTTAATCTGTCTGCTTGGAACCACCTGGCTTACACCTTGATGGCCATATGAAAGAAAATGAGAATCAACTTTCACAGATAGAAAAATTCTCAAAGCGATCTAACTGCGCCAGTCTATAAATAGTCGTCTCCTTAACAAGCAAGACCTTGGCGCGTTGATTTTTGGTGTGCAGCCTGTCACCCCATTCTCTGATGTAACCCCGTCGCCACCTCCTTGCTTCCCTCCCTTTTCTGACGACATGTCACTTCCGGCCTTGGCCGAGCAGCCATTGGTGTGTTTTGAGTAGATAAACAGCCATTAAGGCCAGGACGTGAGGCGGTGCCAGCGTTACCTGGATAAAGCCGTTATCGATTGGACCAGCGGCAAACATCGAGGGTTCTGGAACCGTGTGTAATCCCAGCGGACTGTTGAGGACTGAATGGATTGGGATTGACGTTAGGCCTGGGAGGATGTGTCACCGAGACCCCTTCATACATACAGACAGACAGACACACACACACAAACACAGATATGGACATACACACACACAAACCCGCACGCGCGTGCACGCGCGCACACACACACATACATACATAGGAGAGAAAGGGGGATGGGGAAGAGAGAGAGAGAGAGAGAGAGAGAGAGAGAGAGAGAGAGAGAGAGAGAGAGAGAGGAGGGAGGGAGAGGGACAGAAGGGACACTTTACATTGCTTTTTCAATGCATCATCTGGGAATAGAATTTTGACTTCAAACAGAGAGAGAGAGAGAGAGAGAGAGAGAGAGAGAGAGAGGAGAGAGAGAGAGAGAGAAGAAGAAGAAAAGAAGAAGAAGAAGAAGATGGCAGAGAAACAGACATTAGAGAAATGAATACTGCTGAAAACATAGGGACGCGGCACTGGTCCCTAAAAGCCTCCGGCTAATCGGACGTTAATCTTACCAGTCAACTAGAAACCCGGTAGCCGGGGGCTCCGTGGTCATTAGGGCCAATGACCGACGACGGGCAGATCGTGCGTCACAGTCTCAGGCGAGGGGGATTCGGGGGATTGGAGGGAGGCCAGGAGGGGATGGTGGGGTGGTGTGGTGGTGGTGGAGAGGTTGCATAGGGGTTGGGGATGTGGGTGGGGAACGTTTCAAGATGGTAGAGAAAAAAACAACAGAAATTTGAAAACGCCTTGAAGAGCACATTCCTGGTGGGAGGGAGGAAGGGGGAAAGCAAAAGCAAAAAAAAAAAAAAAAAAAAAAGCACCTAGAACAAATCGTCGTAGAACTGTCATCAGCCATGCAGATCGATAAGCGGAGATATGAAGATCTCAAGAAGAGGAGAGGGGAAGGGTAAGGGGAAAGGAGGGAGGGCATTCCAATGAAATGACGGGGAATTTTTTTTTTTTTTCAACAGTGCTAAATGATTGTCAGTGGAGTACTTTCAACCATTGTTTATCTATTTTGAGTTCAAATGAAAAGAACTAGGGGCGCATAACTATCTTCTATCAACAGATATTTTTCGACCCTCGCCAATAAAGTCGTGTTTTCACCTGCGTCTGTTTGTCGGTCTGTCTGTCAGCAAGGTTATACAAGAACTACCGAACCGATTTTAACGAAACTCGTCGAAAATGTGGATCGTGGCCACGGAACGAACTGATGGAATTTTCGTGCAATTCTGAATCAAAGGACTGATCCAGATTTTTTTTTTCTTATATCCGAGACTGCTTGACCTTGGTGGGGGCTGCGCTCTCCCGGGTGCCTGTCTTAGTTACCTGCGTCAAAAGATGCGTTACGATTTAACCAACGTCCGTTGGTTTGCTTTTCTGTCTGTCAGCAAGACTGCGCAAAAACTACTGAAGCGATTTTAGCGAAACTTGGTGAAAAGATGGAATGTATATCCCATATAACACACACACACAACTGCGCGCGCACACACACACCACGCACGCACTGCACGCACGCACTCCCGCACACACCCAGATATATATATACACACACACACACTCAAACACACAGTCGAATCCGCTTATAACGAAGTCGGATATAACAAATGCCGGATATAACGAAGCAAAAAGGTTGGCCCCGGCTAAGAATAAGTCGGATGTAACGAAATGCCGCTTATAACAAGATAGTTTTGGGGTCCCCAGCGGGCGATCACGCCGGTTGTAACGAATCAGCTGCATGAAGCGAGAATCGTATGTTCGGCCCCGTAAAGAGTTTAAGCCGGGTGTAACGAAAAGTTAACTCCCCGAATGGTTTAACTCCCAGGGAGTTAAACTGTTCATTTATAAATTTTAACTCCCTGGGAGTTAAACTAGAATATAAAAAACTAACTCCCTCTGTGTTTCAGTTTGACTCCAGGGGAGTTATTCTGACATACCACCAGAATGACTCCCACCCACCACCCACTCCCCGCACCTCGCTACCACCCATGCATCATATATATATATATATAATATATATATGTAATATATATAATTTTTTTTCTAAAAGTGTGTGTGTGTGTGTGTGTGTGTGTGTGTGTGTGTGTGTGTGTGTGTGTGTGTGTGTGTGTGTTCTTACACTAACTTGCCAGATCAAGACTTGTCAGGTAGAATTGTTTCCTTCGATATTATTGGTTTCTGTGAATTAGTCATGTGTCCTGAATTTTATTGAAAAATGTGTGTTTTTCTGATTGGCTGGCCGACTTTATTTTTAGCTTGGCACACGCACACCACCACACCTGTGACGAGTCACTTGACAACTTCATCAGATCGGTCCCAAGCAGCCACTCTCTTGTACACATTGTACAAAAACAGGCAACCCCCCCCCCCCCCCCTTCTCTATCCCATGTGTCTCACCCCAAATTTCTAATCTATGCCAACCCTTTTTCTCCTTCCTTCTCTCCCAGATGTAGCGAGTCATACAACAATTTTACGTCACGTCGCGACTACTCGTCATTCTCTCCCAACCTTCCTTATCCTCTCACCCCCCCCCCCCCCCACTCCCTAATTTGGCGGCATGACAATGAAAAATTGAAAATTTTCCATTTCTACACCATTTGAGTGTAATGGCCTACACTTATGGGCGACTGTTTGATAGTCGCATAGATTCCATGAGAGAGAGAGAAGAGAGATGAGAGAGAGAGAGAGAGAGAGAGAGAGAGAGAGAGAGAACGCCAAAGACTGAAGGTACAGTATTTCTACCAGAGGCATCAAACTATTGATTCATGTATATACAGACTTTACATACAGATTATATACAAAAAGGCATAGTAAAATATCAAGGACATGTATAGATGAGCACATGAATATGTACACGGACATTTCCTTTCCCTATGACGATGATGATCATGAACAATAAATCCCCTTCTCCATTCTCTTACCAAAAGACACCTGGGAATAGGTGGGTGGGGAGTCATCTTAGTCATGATCAGATTAACTCCCCCTCTGTTACAAAGTAACTCCCTGGGAGTCAGAAAACATGTGTACACATTAACTCCCAGGGGAGTTATTCTAAACTGTGAAAAACTGACTCCCCTTAGTGGGCAGGGAGTTAAACTTTTACACGCCTGGATTAACTCCCGGGAGTTAATCTGTACTAACTCCCAGGGGGGTCATTCCGTTACAGGGTGGGAGTTAAGTCTGATATATGTACAAAATGACTCCCCCTTAATGTGTCAAGAATTTGTTGAGACTTGTACAAAAAAGATTTTAGAACATTTTGAAGTTTTACTGAGGGGAGTTATTTTGGCACAGGGTGGGAGTCATTCTAGTTTAACTCCCGGGGAGTTAAAATTTACATATTAACAGTTTAACTCCCTGGGAGTTAAACCATTCAGGGAGTTAAAACTTTTCGTTACACCGGATCTAACGAAGTGGCTGCTTTTGTGTTTGGGAACCATTTCACGGAAATGGTTGGTTAGTTCGCTGCGATGTACATTGCTTCATACTGTCGCTTGCTGTTCCAGGGAGATGGAGGAGTGTCCGCATAGCACATGAAATGTTGAGCTGTCTATGCGTTGCACTAAACAGAAATCACACGTTTTTACCTACGTTTGACTAGCTGCATAACCGATGCTTGTTTCATTTTCTTACACGGCTTCACATAGGTAGATTGAAAGTACACAGTATTTTACTGTATGTTTGTTGTATGGTAAGCGTCACCTCTAATAATAAAATCGTATTCTAATGTCCCATTATGCGAGTGCCTGTGATTGGCGAAGTAGAGCAGTCAACTCACGTGGGGTCTAGTTCAGCGACTGTAGATGGAGGACAGATGCTAGAGGGACGAGGGTGGGGTGAAGGGGAAGGTGGGTGTCAGGATTTGATTAACAGGTCATTTCATCATGGCGTCTGCACGTCGCCAAGTTCTGTCGCTAAAGCGAAAAATTGAAATTATTTAGGAAGTTGTCACAGTACCGGAATACATCAATCAGCATTGCAGCAAACAGAATGAAAATGTGTATGTGTTGTGTTGTGTGTTGTGTGTGTGTGTGTGTGTGTGTGTGTGTGTGTGTGTGTGTAGAGAGAGGAGAGAGAGAGAGAGAGAGAGAGAGAGAGAACACACACACACACACACACACACACAAATGCCTCCACATGCGCGCAATCACAATGCGCATGTACACATGTGTACGGTCACATACATGTACATGCACAAAACCAAAACTAAACTTAATTTCTAAGAACAGGCAAACACACCGACACAAACATAAACAAGTTGCGTATGTACTCTTCACAATATGGTATGTTGCTGTAATATTTGCAACAGCGTACCAAAGGCAGGCCATTGCAAAGATTGGACAGCAGCATGACGCTTTTATTTCTCTAAAGTATAACAATCTGGCACAAAAGGTGTCAAGAAATAAGAATACACAATGTCAGTGATAGTAAGAACACCATCATACACATTCCCCCATACACTGTTTTTGTTTTCATCAAAACTTCATGAAGTAAAAGACAATTCACAATATTCCAAGTCGTGAGAAAGGCAAAAAAGAGCTCCACACACTTCAATATAGATGACAAAATCATTGATCAGCTGCCCTCTCTCTGCCCCCCCCCCCCCAAAAAAAAAAAAAAAATGGACAAACCACCTTCACACTCACCCGGCCTCCACACCCCTCTCTGACACAGCATTCTATCCGATTTTTCCATCATCACCATTTCCATGAGGGAAGAAAAGATGAAAAAGTGTGAAGACAGCTGAATGGACCAGAAAGGCAGGAAAAACAATGGACGATAGTTAGGAATAAGAATAAAATGTAAAAATAAAATTACGAGAACAAGTAATTGCAGAGTCACAGAGAAGCACAGAAATAAAGGAAATTACTAGCACAGAAATTCCACGAATAGTAGAAGAGTAAAAGACCCCCAACCCCACCACATATAAACGCGTGTGCAAGCGCACACCACACACACACACACACACACAACACACACACACACACACAACACACACACACTACACATGCATACAGTCACACGTACACACACAAAAACAAAACAAAGCTTAATTTCTACTAACACATAGGTAAACATACCGACACAAACATTAAAAAAAGTTGGTTATGTAGTCTTAACTGTATGGTATGTTGCTGTAATATTTGCAACAGCGTACCAAAGGTAGGCCATTGCAAAGATTGGACAGCAGCATGACGCATTTATTTGTATAAAGTATAACACCTATCTGGCACTGAAAATGTGAAGACAGAAGAATACACAATGTCAATGATAGTAACAACACCATCATACACATTCCCCAGAGCACTGGTTTTCTTTTCATCAACATTTCATCAAGCGAAATACAACACTGGAAATTGCAAGTCATAAGATAAAAAAAAAAAAAAAATCACACACACACACAGTGAGAAAGAAAGACAGAGCGAGAGAGAGAGAGAGAGAGAGAGAGAGAGAGAGAGAGAGAGACAGAGACAGAGAGAGACTTCATTATAGATGACAAAAATATTGATCAGCTGTCCTCCCTGTACCCCCGCCCCCCCACCCCCCCCCCCCCAAAAAAAAAAGAATAAACTGCACACTCACCAAGTCTCCACACACCTCTCTCAGACACACACACACCATTCCGACCGATTTGTCCATCATCAGCATTTCCATGAGGGAAGAAGACAGATGAATGGACCAGAAAGGCAGGAAAACAATGGACGATAGTAAGGAACAAGATTTCAAAAAATGTAAAAAATAAAATGACAGGAACAAGTAAAGGCAGTCACAGAGAAGCACAGAAAAGCGGAAATTACTGGCACAGAATTTCCAGAAGGTGGAAAAGAGTGAAAGACACCCCTACCCACTCACTACCACCACCACATACAAACAGGTCCGCAGGCAAACACACCTACACCCACACAAACACACCTACATATATATGTGTGTGTATATATATATACACACATTTACATATATACCTATATGTATATATATACACATATACACCTATATGTATATATACATATATACACACATATATGTATACATATACATATATATATATATATATATATATGCCTCCACAAGCGCACGGTCACATGTATACTAACAAAACCAACACAAAAGCTATTTTTTTCAAGAACACATAGGCAAACACACAAAAACAAAAACAAATGCTTATGTACTCTTCACAATATAGTATGCTGCTGTAATATTTGCAACAGCGTACCAAAGGTAGGCCATTGCAAAGATTGGACAGCAGCATGACGCTTATATTTCTATAAAGTACAACACTGTATCAGGCACTAAAGATGTCAAGAGATAATACACAATGCCAGTAATAGTAATCACACCATCAAACACATTTCCGAAAGCCTTCGTTTGGCTTTCCTCAATTTCAAATGAAAAACACCACTGGATACTGCAAGTCATAGGAAAGGTTAAAAACACACACACACACACACACACACACACTGATCAGCTGTCCTCCTCCCACCCACCCTCCACCCCTAAAAAAAGAATTAAGCATTTAACACACTATCTCGGCCTCCGTACACCTGACACGCACACCATTCCGACCGATTTCTCCATCATTACCATTTCCATGAGGAAAGAAAAGATGAAAAAGTGAGAAGACAACCGAGTGGATCAGAAAGGCAAAAAAAAAAAAAAAAAAAAAAAAAAAAAAAAACCCACACCAATGTACAACTTGAAAGAAATAATAAAATGTAAAAATAAAATGACATGAACAAGTACAACAGAGTCACAGAGAAACACAGAAAAGAGGAAATTACAAGAACAGCATCTCCAGGAGTAGAAGAAGGGTGGAACCCCCCCCCCCCCCACACACACACCACAATAACGTGTGTGCAGGCGAACACACAAGTGAATCCACATGTGAACAGTCACATACATATACATCCACCCACCCACATATATACACACACATTATATACATATATATATATACATATACATATATATATATACACATATAAATATATTTAATATATATGTGTGTTCACTTTTTCAAATGTTCTTCCCTTATGGAAATGGTAATGGACACACACACACACACACACACACACACACACACACACACACACACACACAATATATATGTGTATGGATACATGTGTACTGTCACATGTGCACGCCCAAAACCAACACAAATAGTTAATTTCTAGGAACACATAAGTAAACACACCGACACAATCAAAACGTTGCCTATGTACTCCTCACAATATAGTATTGTTGCTGTAATGTTTGCAACAGCTTACCAAAAGTGGGCCATTGCAAAGATTGGACAGCAGCAAGACGCATTTGTTTGTACAAAGTATATCACTGTATTAGGTAGGAAAGATGTAAAGAAATGAGAATACACAATGTCTACGGTAGTAATAACACCATCATACACATTCCCCAAAACATCGATTTGGTTTTCATCAAAATTTCATCAAGTGAAATACTACTCTGGATACTGCGAGTCATGAGGTAAAAAATAAAAATCAGAGAGAGAGAGAGAGAGAGAGAGAGAGAGAGAGAGAGAGAAGAGAGAGAGAAACATTTCAATCTAGAAAACAAAAAATATTGATCAGCCGTCCTTCCTTTACCCCCTCCCTCCCCCCACCCTAAAACTTAAGAGTGAAACACCCCCACCTCCACCCTCACATACAAACGCATGTGCAAGCAAACACACACGCACACAAACATCACCTGCCACCCCCCACCCCACCCCCACAATGTCTCCACATGTGCACAGTCACAGGTACACACAAAACCAACACAAAAGCTAATTTTTAAGAACACAAACACACTGACAAAAAAAATGCTTATGTACTCTTCCCAATATGGTATGTTGCTGTAATATTTGCAACAGCGTACCAAAGGTAGGCCATTGCAAAGATTGGACAGCAGCATAACGCATTAATTCGTGTAAAGTATATCACTGTGTCTGGTAAGAAAGATGTCAAGAAATAAGAATACACAATGTCAGTGATAGTAAGAACACCATCATACACATTCCCCAGAGCATTGGTTTTCTCGTCAACATTTCGTCAAATGAAATACAACACTGGATACAAAATCATAATAAAGGTTAAAAAAAAATCGCACGCACGCACGCACGCACGCACGCACGCACACACACACACACACACACACACACACACCCAGAAACATTTCAATGTAGAAGACAAAACTATTGATTAGCTGTCTTCTATCTACCCCCTCACTCCCACAACCTCTAAAAATAAAATGGGCCAACAAGCTGCACACTCACCAAGCCTCCACACACCTCTCTCAGACACACACACCATTCCGTCCGATTTCTCCATTATCACCATTTCCATGAGGGAATAAATCATGAAGAGTGTAAAGACAGCTGAATGGACCAGAAAGGCAGAAAACCAATGGACGATAGTAAGGAATAAGAATAAAATGTAAGAAGAAAACTACAGGAAGAAGGCAGAGTCACAGAGAAGCACAGAAAAGAGGAAATTACAAGGACAGAATTTCCAGGTTTAGAAGAGTAAAATACCCCACCCCCACCACATGCAAACACATTCGTAAAACACACACACACACACACACACCACACACACACACAATATGCGGACAGTCACATGTCCATACACACAAAAGCTAATTCTTAAGAACATATAGACAAACACACTGGCAAAAACATTAAGAAAATAACTTATGTACTCTTCACAATATGGTATGTTGCTGTAATATTTGCAACAGCGTACCAAAGGTAGGCCATTACAAAGATTGGACAGCAGCATGATGCATTTATTTGTATTAAAACATAACACTGTATCTGGCACTGAAGATGTGAAGACAGAAGAATACACAATGTCAGTGATAGTACTAATACCATCATACACATTCCCCAAAGCACTGGTTTTTTTCATCAACATTTCTTCAGTGAAATACAACACTGGAAACTGCAAGTCGTAAGAGAGGTTAAAAAAAAATTCACAGAGAGAGAGAGAGAGAGAGAGAGAGAGAGAGAACATTTCAATATAGAAGACAAAAAATATTGATCAGCTGTCCTCGCTTTATCCCCCCCCCCCCCCCCCCCAAAAAAAAATTAAAATGAACTGCACACTCACCAGGTCTCCACACACCTCTCGACACACACACCATCCCAACCGATTTCTCCATTATCGGCGTTTCCATGAAGGAAGAAAAGATGAACAAGTATGAAGACAGCTGAATGGACCAGAAAGGGAGGAAAACAATGGACGACAGTAAGGAATATGAATAAAATGTAAACATAAAATTACATGAACAAGTAAAGGCAGAGTCACAGAGAAGCACAGAAAAGAGGAACTTACAAGAACAGAATTTCCAGGAGTAGAAGAAGGGTGGAAAACACCACCACCACCACACAATAACGTGTGTGCAGGCGAGCACACAAACAAATGCCTCCACATGTGAACAGTCACATACATATACACACACCCACACCCAATATTTGTCTTCACTTTTTCAAAAGTTCTTCCCCTAAGGAAATGATGGAGAAAACACACACACACACACACACACACAAATATATACATAAATTATATATATAATATATAATATATATATATATATATATATAAATAATATAATATATTATAAATATATAATGGGGTGTGTGTGTGTGTGTGTGTGGTGTGTGTGTGTGTGTGTGTGCTGTGTGTGTTTATACATGTGTACTGTCACATGTGCACGCCCCAAACCAACACAATAGTTAATTTCTAAGAATACGTAAGTAAACACAACCGACACAAACATCGAAAAGTTGCCGATGTTCTCTTTACCATATGGTCTGTTGCTGTAATATTTTTAACAGCGTATCAAAAGGAGGCCATTGCAAAGACTGGACAGCAGCATGACGCATTTGTTTGTACAAAGTATATCACAGTATTTGGTAGGAAAGATGTAAAGAAATGAACACACAATGTCTGTGATAGCAATAACACCATCATACACATTCCCCAAAACATCGGCTTGGTTTTCATCAAAATTTCATCAAGTGAAATACAGCACTGGATACTTCAAGACATAAGGTAAAAAAAAAATCACAGACACACACACAGGGAGAGAGAGAGAACGAACGAACGAACGAACTTTGTTTAATGAGGGAAAAGAATAAGCACATGGCAGGCTTGTTTGCATCTTGCCCTCAAAAATGAAAAAGAAACATTTCAAACACAAAAGCCACCCTCCACACCCCAACTGAATGGACCAGAGAGGCAGGAAACCAATGGATAAGGAATAAGAGTAAAAATAAAATGACAGGAACAAGTAAAGGCAGAGTCACAGAGAAGCACAGAAAAGAGCCAATTACAAGCATAGAATTTCCAGGTGTAGAACACTGAAAGACTCACCCCCACCCCCACCCCATACAAACACGTGCGCTGGCGCGCGCGCGCGCCGCACGCACGCACGCACGCACACACACACACACACACACACACACACACACACACACACACACACACACACACACACACACAAAATGCCTCGACATGCGCACAGTCACCAGTACACGCACAAAACCAAAACAAAGCTCAATTTCTAAGAACACCTAGGCAAGCACGCCAACACAAACAAAAAATTGCTTAGAAACTCTTCACAATATGCTATGTTGCTGTAATATCTAATTTTTAAGAACATATAGCCAAACGCACCGACTAAAACATTAAAAGCATTTGCTTATATACTCTTCACAATATGGTATGTTGCTGTAATATTTGCAACAGCGTACCAAAGGTAGGCCATTGCAAAGATTGGACAGCAGCATGACGCTTATATTTCTATGAAGTATTACACTGTATCTGGCACTGAAGATGTCAAGACATAAGAACACACAATGTCAGTGATAGTCTAACACAACCATACACATTCCTCAAAGCATTTTTTTTTTTCATCAAAATCTCATCGAGTAAAATAGAACACTGGACACTATAAGTCAACAGAAAGGAGAAAAAAAGTTCACAAGCATACAAAGAGAGAGAGAGAGAGAGAGAGAGAGAGAGAGAGAGAGAGGGGGGACAGAGAGAGAGGGGGGGACAGAGAGAGAGAGAAAGAGGGAGAGAGAGAGAGAGGGAGAGAGACAGAGAGAGAGAGAGAGAGAGAGAGAGAGAGATTTCAATATAGACGACAAAACATTGATCAGCTGTCCTCCCTTGCTCCCCCCCCCCCCCCCCCCTAAAAAATAAAATTACAGGAACAAGTAAAGGCAGTCACAGAGAAGCACAGACAAGAGGAAATTACAAGGACAGAATTTCAGAAGGTGTAGAACAGTGAAAAACCCCTCCACCACATACAAACGTTTCACAAGCGAACACAGAGAGAGAGAGAGACATTTCAATATAGAAAACAAAAATATTGATCAGCCGTCCTCCCTTTACTCCCCCGCCCCCCTACCCCGAAAAACTAAGAGTGAAAGATCCCCACCTTCACCCTCACATACAAACGCATGTGCAAGCAAACACACACACACACACACACACACACACACACACACACACACACACACACACACACACAGATACACGCACACAAACATCACCGCCCCCCCCCCCGCCCCCCCCCCACATGTACACAGTTACAGGTACACACACAAAACCAACACAAAAGCTAATTTTCAAGGACACATAGGCAACACACCAACAAAAAAAAAAAAATGATTATGTATTCTTCTCAATATGGTATGTTGCTGTAATATTTGCAACAGCGTACCAAAGGTAGGCCACTGCAAAGATTGGACAGCAGCATGACGCATTTATTTGTGTACAGTATATCACTGTGTCTGGTAGGAAAGATGTCAAGAAGTAAGAATACACAAGGTCAGTGATAGTAAGAACACCATCATACACATTCCCCAAAACATTGGTTTTCTTTTCATCAACGTTTCATCAAGTGAAATACAACACTGGAGTCATAAGAAAGGTTAACAAAAACAAAATTTGCAAACACACACAAACACATTTCAATATAGAAGACAAAAAATATTGATCAGCTGTCCTCCCTACACCCCCCCCCCCCTCTTTTTTTTTTAAACTAAAATAAGCAAACATACACACCCACCAGGTCTCCACCCACCTCTCTCAGACACACAATTCCGACCGATTTCTCCATCATCACCATTTCCATGAAGGAAGAACAGATTTTAAAGAGAATGAAGACAGCTGAATGGACCAGAGAGGCAGGAAACCAATGGACGATAGCTAAAAAATAATAAAATGTAAAAATAAAATGACACGAACAAGTAAAGGCAGAGTCACAGAGAAGCACAGAAAAGAGGATATTACACGCACAGAATATCCAGAAGGTGTAGAATAGTGAAATACCCCATCCCCACCACATACAAACCCACGCGCAAGCGAACACACACACACACACACAATCCCTGCACATGCGCACTTCACATGTACATACACAAAAGCTAATTTTTAAGAACATATAGCCAAACGCACCGACTAAAGCATTAAAAGCATTTGCTTCTATACTCTTCACAACATGATATGTTGCTGTAATATTTGCAACAGCGTACCAAAGGTAGGCCATTGCAAAGATTGGAAGTGAAATAGAACACTGGATACTGTAAGTCATAAGGTCAAAAAAAAAAAAATTACACACACACCAATATAGGAGACATAATATTGATCAGCTGTGCTCCCTTTACCCCCTTCCCCACCCTCCCAATAAAAAAATAAAATAAGCAAACAAACTGCACACTCTCCAGGCTTCCACACAATTCTCTCACACCACACACACCATTCTGTCCGATTTGTCTATCGCCATTTCCATGAGTGAAGAAAAGATGAAAAAGTGTGAAGACAGCTGAATGGACCAGAAAGGCAAAAAACCAATGGATGATAAGGAATAAGAGTAAAAATAAAATGACAGGAACAAGTAAAGGCAGAGTCACAGAGAAGCACAGAAAAGAGCCAATTACAAGCATAGAATTTCCAGGTGTAGAACACTGAAAGACTCACCCCCACCCCCACCCCATACAAACACGTGCGCTGGCGCGCGCACACACGCACGCACACACAGACACACACACAAAATGCCTCGACATGCGCACAGTCACCAGTACACGCACAAAACCAAAACAAAGCTCAATTTCTAAGAACACCTAGGCAAGCACGCCAACACAAACAAAAAATTGCGTACAAACTCTTCACAATATGCTATGTTGCTGTAATATCTAATTTTTAAGAACATATAGCCAAACGCACCGACTAAAACATTAAAAGCATTTGCTTATATACTCTTCACAATATGGTATGTTGCTGTAATATTTGCAACAGCGTACCAAAGGTAGGCCATTGCAAAGATTGGACAGCAGCATGACGCTTATATTTCTATGAAGTATTACACTATATCTGGCACTGAAGATGTCAAGACATAAGAACACACAATGTCAGTGATAGTCGTAACACAACCATACACATTCCTGAAAGCATTTTTTTTTTGTTTTCATCAAAATCTCATCGAGTAAAATAGAACACTGGACACTATAAGTCAACAGAAAGGAGAAAAAAAGTTCACAAGCATACAAAGAGAGAGAGAGAGAGAGAGAGAGAGAGAGAGAGAGAGAGAGAGAGAGAGAGAGAGAGAGAGAGAGAAATATTTCAATATAGAAGACAAAACATTGATCAGCTGTCCTCCCTCGACCCCCCCCCCCCCCCCCCCCTAAAAAATAAAATTACAGGAACAAGTAAAGGCAGAGTCACAGAGAAGCACAGACAAGAGGAAATTACAAGGACAGAATTTCAGAAGGTGTAGAACAGTGAAAACCCCTCCACCACATACGAACGTTTCACAAGCGAACACACACACACACACACACACACACACACACACACACACACACACAGAGAGAGAGAGAGAGAGAGAGAGAGAGGAGAGAGAGAGAGAGAGAGAGAGAGAGAGAGAGACATTTCAATATAGAAAACAAAAATATTGATCAGCCGTCCTCCCTTTACTCCCCCGCCCCCCTCGCCCGAAAAATTAAGTGAAAGACCCCCACCTTCACCCTCACATACAAACGCATGTGCAAGCAAACACACACACAGATACACACACGCACACAAACATCACCACCCCCTCCCCCGCCCCCCACATGTACACAGTTACAGGTACACACACAAAACCAACACAAAAGCTAATTTTTCAAGAACACATAGGCAAACACACCAACAAAAACAAACAAAAAAATGATTATGTATTCTTCTCAATATGGTATGTTGCTGTAATATTTGCAACAGCGTACCAAAGGTAGGCCACTGCAAAGATTGGACAGCAGCATGACGCATTTATTTGTGTACAGTATATCACTGTGTCTGGTAGGAAAGATGTCAAGAAGTAAGAATACACAAGGTCAGCGATAGTAAGAACACCATCATACACATTCCCCAAAACATTGGTTTTCTTTTCATCAACGTTTCATCAAGTGAAATACAACACTGGAGTCATAAGAAAGGTTAACAAAAACAAAATTTGCAAACACACACAAACACATTTCAATATAGAAGACAAAAAATATTGATCAGCTGTCCTCCCTACGCCCTCCCCCCCCTCCCCCCCCCCCCCCTTTTTTTTTTTTTAAACTAAAATAAGCAAACTGCACACCCACCAGGTCTCCACCCACCTCTCTCAGACACACACAATTCCGACCGATTTCTCCATCATCATTTCCATGAAGGAAGAACAGATTTTAAAGAGAAGATTTTAAAGAGAATGAAGACAGCTGAATGGACCAGAGAGGCAAGAAACCAATGGACGATAGCTAAAAAAAATAAAATGTAAAAATAAAATGACACGAACAAGTAAAGGCAGAGTCACAGAGAAGCACAGAAAAGAGGATATTACACGCACTGAATATCCAGAAGGTGTAGAAGAGTGAAATACCCCATCCCCACCACATACAAACCCACGCGCAAGCGAACACACACACACACACACACACACACACACACACACACACACACACACACACACACACACACACACACTCCCTGCACATGCGCACTTCACATGTACATACACAAAAGCTAATTTTTAAGAACATATAGCCAAACGCACCGACTAAAGCATTAAAAGCATTTGCTTATATACTCTTCACAATATGGTATGTTGCTGTAATATTTGCAACAGTGTACCAAAGGTAGGCCATTGCAAAGATTGGACAGCAGCATGACGCTTATATTTCTATGAAGTATAACACTGTATCTGGCACGAAAGATGTCAAGACATAAGAATACAAAATGTCAGTTATAGTAATAACACCATCGTACATATTCCCCAAAGCATTGGGTTTTCTTTTCATCAACATTTCATGAAGTGAAATAGAACACTGGATACTGTAAGTCATAAGGTCAAAAAAACAAAAACAATTACACACACACACCAATATAGGAGACATAATATTGATCAGCTGTGCTCCCTTTACCCCCTTCCCCATCCCCCCACAAAAAAATAAAATAAGCAAACAAACTGCACACACTCCAGGCTTCCACACAATTCTCTCACACACACACCATTCTGTCCGATTTGTCTATCGCCATTTCCATGAGTGAAGAAAAGATGAAAAAGTGTGAAGACAGCTGAATGGACCAGAAAGGCAAAAAACCAATGGATGATAAGGAATAAGAGTAAAAATAAAATGACAGGAACAAGTAAAGGCAGAGTCACAGAGAAGCACAGAAAAGAGCCAATTACAAGCATAGAATTTCCAGGTGTAGAACACTGAAAGACTCACCCCCACCCCCACCCCATACAAACACGTGCGCTGGCGCACGCACGCACGCACGCACGCACGCACGCACACACACACACACACACACACACACACACACACACACACACACACACACACTGCCTCGACATGCGCACAGTCACCAGATACACGCACAAAACCAAAACAAAGCTCAATTTCTAAGAACACCTAGGCAAGCACGCCAACACAAACAAAAAATTGCTTAGAAACTCTTCACAATATGCTATGTTGCTGTAATATCTAATTTTTAAGAACATATAGCCAAACGCACCGACTAAAACATTAAAAGCATTTGCTTATATACTCTTCACAATATGGTATGTTGCTGTAATATTTGCAACAGCGTACCAAAGGTAGGCCATTGCAAAGATTGGACAGCAGCATGACGCTTATATTTCTATGAAGTATTACACTGTATCTGGCACTGAAGATGTCAAGACATAAGAACAACACAATGTCAGTGATAGTCGTAACACAACCATACACATTCCTCAAAGCATTTTTTTTGTTTTCATCAAAATCTCACGCGAGTAAAATAGAACACTGGACACTATAAGTCAACAGAAAGGAGAAAAAAAGTTCACAAGCATACAAAGAGAGAGAGAGAGAGGGGGGGGGGACAGAGAGAGAGAGAGAAGAGGGGGGGAGAGAGAGAGGGAGAGAGAAGAGAGAGAGAGAGACAGAGAGAGGGAGAGAGAGAAATATTTCAATATAGAATACAGAACATTGATCAGCTGTCCTCCCTTGCTCCCCCCCCCCCCCCCCCCTAAAAAATAAAATTACAGGAACAAGTAAAGGCAGTCACAGAGAAGCACAGACAAGAGGAAATTACAAGGACAGAATTTCAGAAGGTGTGGAACAGTGAAAAACCCCTCCACCACACACAAACGTTTCACAAGCGAACACACACACAGAGAGAGAGAGACATTTCAATATAGAAAACAAAAATATTGATCAGCCGTCCTCCCTTTACTCCCCCGCCCCCCTCCCCCGAAAAACTAAGAGTGAAAGATCCCCACCTTCACCCTCACATACAAACGCATGTGCAAGCAAACACACACACACACACACACACACACACACACGCACACACACACACACACGCACACAAACACACCCCCCCCCCCCCCCCCCCCCCCACATGTACACAGTTACAGGTACACACACAAAACCAACACAAAAGCTAATTTTCAAGAACACATAGGCAAACACACCAACAAAAACAAACAAAAAAATGATTATGTATTCTTCTCAATATGGTATGTTGCTGTAATATTTGCAACAGCGTACCAAAGGTAGGCCACTGCAAAGATTGGACAGCAGCATGACGCATTTATTTGTGTACAGTATATCACTGTGTCTGGTAGGAAAGATGTCAAGAAGTAAGAATACACAAGGTCAGTGATAGTAAGAACACCATCATACACATTCCCCAAAACATTGGTTTTCTTTTCATCAACGTTTCATCAAGTGAAATACAACACTGGAGTCATAAGAAAGGTTAACAAAAACAAAATTTGCAAACACACACAAACACATTTCAATATAGAAGACAAAAAATATTGATCAGCTGTCCTCCCTACACCCCCCCCCCCTTTTTTTTTTAAACTAAAATAAGCAAACAAACTACACACCCACCAGGTCTCCACCCACCTCTCTCAGACACACACAATTCCGACCGATTTCTCCATCATCACCATTTCCATGAAGGAAGAACAGATTTTAAAGAGAATGAAGACAGCTGAATGGACCAGAGAGGCAGGAAACCAATGGACGATAGCTAAAAAATAATAAAATGTAAAAATAAAATGACACGAACAAGTAAAGGCAGAGTCACAGAGAAGCACAGAAAAGAGGATATTACACGCACAGAATATCCAGAAGGTGTAGAATAGTGAAATACCCCATCCCCACCACATACAAACCCACGCGCAAGCGAAACACACACACACACACAATCCCTGCACATGCGCACTTCACATGTACATACACAAAAGCTAATTTTTAAGAACATATAGCCAAACGCACCGACTAAAGCATTAAAAGCATTTGCTTCTATACTCTTCACAACATGGTATGTTGCTGTAATATTTGCAACAGCGTACCAAAGGTAAGCCATTGCAAAGATTGGAAGTGAAATAGAACACTGGATACTGTAAGTCATAAGGTCAAAAAAAAAAAATTACACACACACACCAATATAGAAGACATAATATTGATCAGCTGTGCTCCCTTTACCCCCTTCCCCACCCTCCCAATAAAAAAATAAAATAAGCAAACAAACTGCACACTCTCCAGGCTTCCACACAATTCTCTCACACACACACACCATTCTGTCCGATTTGTCTATCGCCATTTCCATGAGTGAAGAAAAGATGAAAAAGTGTGAAGACAGCTGAATGGACCAGAAAGGCAAAAAACCAATGGATGATAAGGAATAAGAGTAAAAATAAAATGACAGGAACAAGTAAAGGCAGAGTCACAGAGAAGCACAGAAAAGAGCCAATTACAAGCATAGAATTTCCAGGTGTAGAACACTGAAAGACTCACCCCCACCCCATACAAACACGTGCGCTGGCGCGCGCACACACGCACGCACACACAGACACACACACAAAATGCCTCGACATGCGCACAGTCACCAGTACACGCACAAAACCAAAACAAAGCTCAATTTCTAAGAACACCTAGGCAAGCACGCCAGCACAAACAAAAAATTGCGTACAAACTCTTCACAATATGCTATGTTGCTGTAATATCTAATTTTTAAGAACATATAGCCAAACGCACCGACTAAAACATTAAAAGCATTTGCTTATATACTCTTCACAATATGGTATGTTGCTGTAATATTTGCAACAGCGTACCAAAGGTAGGCCATTGCAAAGATTGGACAGCAGCATGACGCTTATATTTCTATGAAGTATTACACTGTATCTGGCACTGAAGATGTCAAGACATAAGAACACACAATGTCAGTGATAGTCGTAACACAACCATACACATTCCTCAAAGCATTTTTTTTTGTTTTCATCAAAATCTCATCGAGTAAAATAGAACACTGGACACTATAAGTCAACAGAAAGGAGAAAAAAAGTTCACAAGCATACAAAGAGAGAGAGAGAGAGAGAGAGAGAGAGAGAGAGAGAGAGAGAGAGAGAGAAATATTTCAATATAGAAGACAAAACATTGATCAGCTGTCCTCCCTCGCCCCCCCCCCCCCCCCCCCCCCCAAATAAAATTACAGGAACAAGTAAAGGCAGAGTCACAGAGAAGCACAGACAAGAGGAAATTACAAGGACAGAATTTCAGAAGGTGTAGAACAGTGAAAACCCCTCCACCACATACAAACGTTTCACAAGCGAACACAGAGAGAGAGAAGAGAGAGAGAGAGAAGAGAGAGAGAGAGAGAGAGAGAGAGAGAGACAGAGATTTCAATATAGAAAACAAAAATATTGATCAGCCGTCCTCCCTTTACTCCCCCGCCCCCCTCGCCCGAAAAACTAAGAGTGAAAGACCCCCCACCTTCACCCTCACATACAAACGCATGTGCAAGCAAACACACACACACACACACACACACACACACACACACACACACACACACACACACACAGATACACACACGCACACAAACATCACCACCCCTCCCCGGCCCCCACATGTACACAGTTACAGGTACACACACAAAACCAACACAAAAGCTAATTTTTCAAGAACACATAGGCAAACACACCAACAAAAACAAACAAAAAAATTATTATGTATTCTTCTCAATATGGTATGTTGCTGTAATATTTGCAACAGCGTACCAAAGGTAGGCCACTGCAAAGATTGGACAGCAGCATGACTCATTTATTTGTGTACAGTATATCACTGTGTCTGGTAGGAAAGATGTCAAGAAGTAAGAATACACAAGGTCAGTGATAGCAAGAACACCATCATACACATTCCCCAAAACATTGGTTTTCTTCATCAACATTTCATCAAGTGAAATACAACACTGGAGTCATAAGAAAGGTTAACAAAAACAAAATTTGCAAACACAAACAACCACATTTCAATATAGAAGACAAAAAATATTGATCAGCTGTCCTCCCTACGCCCTCCCCCCCCCCCCCTTTTTTTTTTTTTTTAAACTAAAATAAGCAAACTGCACACCCACCAAGTCTCCACCCACCTCTCTCGGACACACACAATTCCGACCGATTTCTCCATCATCATTTCCATGAAGGAAGAATAGATTTTAAAGAGAAGATTTTAAAGAGAATGAAGACAGCTGAATGGACCAGAGAGGCAGGAAACCAATGGACGATAGCTAAAAAATAATAAAATGTAAAAATAAAATGACACGAACAAGTAAAGGCAGAGTCACAGAGAAGCACAGAAAAGAGGAAATATTACACGCACTGAATATCCAGAAGGTGTAGAAGAGTGAAATACCCCATCCCCACCACATACAAACCCACGCGCAAGCGAACACACACACACACACACACACACACACACACACACACACACACACACACACACACACACAATCCCTGCACATGCGCACTTCACATGTACATACACAAAAGCTAATTTTTAAGAACATATAGCCAAACGCACCGACTAAAGCATTAAAAGCATTTGCTTATATACTCTTTACAATATGGTATGCTGCTGTAATATTTGCAACAGCGTACCAAAGGTAGGCCATTGCAAAGATTGGACAGCAGCATGACGCTTATATTTCTATGAAGTATAACATTGTATCCGGCACGAAAAATGTCAAGACATAAGAATACAAAATGTCAGTTATAGTAATAACACGATCGCACATATTCCCCAAAGCATTGGGTTTTGTTTTCATCAACATTTCATGAAGTGAAATAGAACACTGGATACTGTAAGTCATAAGGTCAAAAAAAAAAACAAAAACAATTACACACACACACCAATATAGAAGACATAATATTGATCAGCTGTGCTCCCTTTACCCCTCCCCCCCCCCCCTAGTTAGTTAGTTGGTGTTTATAGGGTCCAGCGGACTACTAGGAGCCAAATCAGGACCTCAGCTATCATATCTAAGTCTCTAAATACAAATACCCACACTAGTATTAACACATAGCTTAAAATTTATGAGGACAAAAGCACAATTATCTGTTCAACTCCGACAACACCTGTATACATAATTAAAACACTATATTTTATAAAATAAGTTTACCTCTTTCAAAAAAGAAAAAATAAGATCTGAAATCTCACGAAAAAGAACTGATAAATCACTGGTGGAAAAGAACTTCTCTCTGATACACATCAAATCAGCACATTCTGTCAAAAAATGATTAACACTGAACAAGCTGTCACACGCAACACACAATGGGGGGTCTTCCCCTCTGAGTATCCAACTGTGCGTTATATAGCTGTGCCCAATATGTAACCGTGACAAAACCGATTCCTCTTTACGGTTACATACCACCGATGGGAAAGGAATAGTTAAATCTGGGCAAATTTTAAACAATTTATTATGAATTTGATTACACCATTCACTCTGCCACAGTTCACGACAATACAAACTAGATTTATGACGTAGATCAGAGTGAGGAACAAACTGCATAGGCCTCCTGGAAAGACTTGCACCGAGAGCTTGTTTGGCTGCTTTGTCCACCACTGAGTTACCATAGATTCCCATGTGGCTGGGGACCCACAAGAAAACTATATGCTTTCCCGAAGAGACAAGCCGAGTATGAAGATCATGAATATCAGCCAAAACTGGATGTGAAACTTCTCTTGTCGATAGAGCCGACAATGCCGACAGTGAATCCGATAAAATAAGGAAATCATTCTGATCTGACCTGGACACCGCACTGAGGGCCAGATTTAAAGCCTTTAGTTCAGCAGTATAAACAGACGACCAATCCCGCAATCTTAACAAAGTAGGCTCCTGAAAATTGTTATCACACACAATGGCAGCTGCAGCCCTCTCACCTTTTTTAGAACCATCTGTAAAAATCTTGATAAAATCTTGATAAAGTTCACATTGCCCAAGATAAAGTTGTTTATATGCAGCACTCGAGGTGACCTCCTTTCGAAATTGAGTTAAATATAAATTAATCTCTGGATTGGCGACTTTCCAGGGAGGTACATCAGTCTGTAATGGACCGTCATCAACAGCATCAAGGTCAATGCCAGCTGCCCCGAAGTGGGGCAAAATACGAATACCCAGTGGAGGAATCTCATTTGGCTTTAGATCATATTTGGCTCTAAAAGGCGGGTTCATGACAATATCATAGGCAGGGTTTTCTGGATTAGCCCTCAGTTTCAGATAGTAATTCATGGAAAGACACAACCTCCTTAGCTCCAGAGGGGTTCACCAGATTCAGCATACAAACTCTCTTTTGGAGATGTGCGAAATGCTCCCAGAGCAATCCGCAGTCCTTGATGATGAATTGGATCAAGAGCTTTGAGGTAAGATTTTCTTGCAGAACCATATACCACACACCCATAATCTAGCTTTGGTCTCACCAAAGCCCGATACAATCGCAACAAAGTTCGCTTGTCTGCACCCCAATCAGTGTGACTAATAACCTTCAAAACATTCAAACCTGACTGGCAAGATTGTTTAATGTACTTAATGTGAGGCAAAAAAGAAAGCTTATTATCAAAAATAACCCCCAAAAATTTCACTTGTTTGGAAACTTTAATTACTTGACCATTGAGACTGATAGCTGGTTCTAAGACCTGAGATCTTTTCCTATGGAAATGAACACACTCTGTCTTAGTAGCTGAAAACTTAAATCCATTTTCAGTAACCCACTGCTGAACACGATTAACACACAACTGAAGTTGACGCTCAGCTGCAGCCAAAGTTTTCCCCTTGGCAGAGATGGAGAAGTCATCAACAAATAATGACTTATCAATTCCAGAATTTACTGACTGGACAATGTTATTAATCTTGAGATTGAACAGAAGTGGAGAAAGGATGCTACCCTGAGGGACACCCATCTCCTGCTCAAAAGGATCCGAAAAGGTCGAATGAAGCCTAACACTGAAATGCCTGTTAGACAAAAAATCAGCAATAAACATTGGTAAATTACCTTTGAAATCAAGTGCCTTCAAATCCTGGAGAATTCCATGCCTCCATGTTGTGTCATAAGCTTTTTCTAAATCAAAAAGAATAGAAACTACATGTTCTCCATTAATCAAAGCATTCCTGATAAAAGACTCATATCGAACCAGGTGATCAGTAGTACTGCGGTTGTTCCGAAATCCACACTGGGAAACATCTAAGGCCCCCAGACATTCTAACTGCCATAACAATCGAGAATATACCATTCTCTCCATAGTTTTACATAAGCAACTAGTGAGAGCTATAGGACGATAGTTGTTAGGGTCCGAATGATCTTTCCCTGGTTTAGGAATAGGGATAACAACCGCCTCTCTCCAAGAAGGTGGAAAATACCCTGAACACCAAACATGATTAAACAGAGACAACAACACCTTTAAACCCTCAGCTGGCAAATGTTGAATAAATTGATAATGAATGTCATCTGGTCCAGGAGCTGAGTTGTTGGCTTTCAAAATGGTGTCCTTTAACTCATCCATGCTGAAAACGCAGTTGTAATCCTCAGAACTATCTGGCACGAAGAAACAAGATTTTGACTCTGCTGATCTTTTGATACGCTGGAATTCCTTGCAATAATGATCAGCTGACGAATTTTGATGGATAGTAACAGCTAACAAGTTAGCAACCTCCTTTTTATTAGTAATAATCGATCCATTTACTTGCAAACATTTCATAACTGATGTAACCGACTTTCCCTTAATCTTACGGATTAGTTTCCAGACTTTCCTTGAATTGACCTTAAAGGACAGATTTGAACAAAAATTTTTCCAAGATTCTTTCTTCTTAGTTTTAAAAGTATACCGACACTTAGCCCTACACGCCTGATGTTTAACTTTGTTCCCCACCATAGGAAACCTAGCAAAAAGTCTTTGAGCACCTTTTCTCTTACCCTTCAAAGTTTTGCACTCTTTATCATACCAAGGGGTCTTAACATCATTTGGTTTATCACGGGACTTGGGAATAGCTTCCTTAGCACTCTCTACAATCACTTTAGTGAACTGCAAAACAGGATCATCATAACTCCGCAACAGATTCATAGGCAGTCTACTTAAAATCTGTTGCTGATAAAGACTCCAATCTGCAGAGCGAAACTTCCATGTTTCCCGAGGGGACTCCTGCATTTGCTTTGTAAAATAAATAAAAATCGGAAAGTGATCACTCCCGCTTAGGTCCGAATGAACCTGCCACTCTAAGTCCAAAAATAAGGAAGGGTCGGAAATGGACAAATCCAAGTGAGTCAAAGAACCAGAAGGAGAACAAAAGGTCGGTGAGCCTGAATTCAGAAGACAGAGATCATGATCCGATATAAAATCCTCAAGAACTTTCCCTTGAGAATTGGTGCAGTTACTTCCCCACTGTGGAGAATGGCCATTCAAGTCACCCAATAAAAGAAATGGGCGAGGGAGCTGAGAAATTAAACCATCCAACTGACTCTTCGAAATCACAGAAGATGGAGACAGATACAAACAACATATCGTAACGACCTTGTTTAACGATACGAGCTGCCACTGCCTCCAGATCCGTCTGAAGTGGAATTTCTGTATGTAGTACCGAATTATGAATATAAAGAGAAACGCCTCTCCTTGAAAAGTCTGCAGAAGCTGGCTTGAGTAAGCAGGAGAAACCAGGAATCTCATGCTTCTTACTTGCAGTTAAAAGGGTTTCCTGAAGAGCAATTACCGAAGATCTATACTCTGTCAATAATAGCTCAAGGTCCCGACAATTTGCTTTAACTCCCCTTATGTTCCACTGGAGTATGTCCATGTTAGGTTGTTAAAAGAATATCTATCAGCCCTCTTCTCCAGAAACTTCACTGTCCACCAAAGAACTAAAACGGTTCTTCAAGACAAGGTCAGAAGCCGATGCTCCTGATAAATTTCTAAGTTGTTTGTTGCCATGCTTGGAATTTGCTCTTACTGGACTGAAACCTGCTGCACCAAATACCTGACTTCGAGATTTTCCCCTAGGAGGGTCTGGAGTCCGAAAAGGACGCTCCTCACTGCGTGCCTGTCTCGTACTGCTGTTATTGGCCTGTGAGCGAGGGGACATCTCTTTCCTCCGATCCTTCACCCCTGACCTCTGATCCACAGCACTTTGTGCAACTGAAACACTTCTTCCCTCACCAGCAGGGACTGAAGCCTGTTGTACACTGCTGGACGGAACACTATTGCATTTCTGAGACAAAACCTCAACTGATTGTTCAAGTATAGTAAGCCGATCCAAAACCGATGACAACAATTCTGTCAATTTCTTCTCCAGAGCAGTGAATGGAGCTGCTCCCAGATCATCACCCGATGACCGGTTCGCAGAATCGTTAACCACCTTCTGTGCATAAGTCGCAGCCGAAGGAGTCCTGGCCTCCACTAGCCTTCTAGCCTCAAGAAAGGAACATTTCCTCTCAATCTTTACTTTCTGAATCTCGCATTCCTTTTTCCACACTGGACAACTTTTTGAATTTGCTGGATGATCACCCTTACAATTGACACAGTATACAGCATTTATACAAGATTCATCATGCTTCTTCTGTCCACAGTCACGACAGATCTCCTGACCCCGACAAGCTCGGCTGGAATGCCCAAAGCGTTGGCACTTGAAACACCGCAAAGGAGATGGTACAAAAGGCGTAACTTTCACTCGGACATAACCCACTTTGACAAACTCTGGGGGAGATGGCATAGCAAAAGTCAAGAATAGTGTGTTGGTTTCGATTAAGTCACTTCCTTTAGAGATTTTAACTCTATGGACCTGCAGAACACCCTGACTTTCCATCTCAGTCCGAATTTCTGATTCAGCAACTCCAGCCAAGTCAACACATCTGATTACCCCTTTCGAGTAGTTGAGAAAGGGGTGAATGGAAACCTTAACTGTGATCTGCATGAGTTGAGAACCATCCCTTTTCAGCAGCAACCGAGACGCCGCTTCCGTAGCACAGTTAACAAGGTAACTACCAGATCGGAGTCTTTTGATCATTTTAAATCCTGTGGACGAAACTCCCTCGAACCACTTGCAAACAGCGAACGGAGAAATCCGAGCAATGGATTCTTTCGGATCTTTTGCTTCCACTAAAAGGAAGCTTGGCCATGTGTTTTGGATACCCTTTCTCTTTGCCACTTCTCTTATCTCATTATCTGAATCTGAATCTCTATTCATAGTCTCGTCCATAAGCGTGCCATGTCCATCATCATTTCTTCTCTTTTTGTTAGGGGGTAATTGTTTAGATGTCATAATGAAAGGAAAAAACTTCACCTCCCCTACTCCCCACCCGCCATCGAGTGCCCACAAGGGCGATGCCCCTAAGCGGTCCTCCAGCAAAGGGAAACACCAGGGTTATAGTGCAGGTATACACCGCGTGGCATGCGCTCCACCCCATCCACCAGGCTCATGACCAACTGCCGGGAACGGACAGGAGGCCACTCACCTGGCTTCCAGGACAAGCAACGTGGCACACGGTTTGACCCATGCCATGCCCACACTGTGAAGGCGACCGGTTGACAGCATTGGGCCCCATGCTGCCCCCCGTCTAGGGGAAGTCCGGGCCAAAGTGGCGTGTTGAGGGGCACGGATCCTACTCCGAGTCCCTCTCAACCACCAGGACACCATTCTCCCCCGACACGGGCCGCACCGCACGGTCAACACGGTGGACCAAGAGGCCACAGAGAAAATAGAAAGTGCTACAGAAGACTTGTGAAAAAAGGAAAAGAATAGGGTAAAGATCCGTAAAGGCAGAAGATAGACAAAACAGAAAACTGCAGATTAATAAGGAGAATGCTGAAAGAGAAATGCAGGTGAAAGAACCATGGGTAGGCAGAAAAAACACAAAAAACAGAGAAAAAGAAAGCCCACTTAAACAAAGTCCCACCCTCAAGGGGCACAAGAGGGTGACCCTGAGAACTAAAAATAAGACACCCCACCCAGGTCCCCCAGGGCAGACCCCGGTGGGGCCCCCCCCCCCCTAAAAAAATAAAAGCAAACAAACTGCACACTCTCCAGGCTTCCACACAATTCTCTCACACACACACCATTCTGTCCGATTTGTCTATCGCCATTTCCATGAGTGAAGAAAAGATGAAAAAGTGTGAAGACAGCTGAATGGACCAGAAAGGCAAAAAACCAATGGCTGATAAGGAATAAGAGTAAAAATAAAATGACAGGAACAAGTAAAGGCAGAGTCACAGAGAAGCACAGAAAAGAGCCAATTACAAGCATAGAATTTCCAGGTGTAGAACACTGAAAGACTCACTCCCACCCCCACCCCATACAAACACGTGCGCTGGCGCACGCACGCACACACACATAAAATGCCTCGACTTGCGCACAGTCACCAGTACACGCACAAAACCAAAACAAAGCTCAATTTCTAAGAACACCTAGGCAAGCACGCCAACACAAACAAAAAATTGCGTACAAACTCTTCACAATATGTTATGTTGCTGTAATATCTAATTTTTAAGAACATATAGCCAAACGCACCGACTAAAACATTAGAAGCATTTGCTTATATACTCTTCACAATATGGTATGTTGCTGTAATATTTGCAACAGTGTACCAAAGGTAGGCCATTGCAAAGATTGGACAGCAGCATGACGCTTATATTTCTATGAAGTATTACACTATATCTGGCACTGAAGATGTCAAGACATAACACACAATGTCAGTGATAGTCGTAACACAACCATACACATTCCTCAAAGCATTTTTTGTTGTTGTTTTCATCAAAATCTCATCGAGTAAAATAGAACACTGGACACTATAAATCAACAGAAAGGAGAAAAAAAAAGTTCACAAGCATACAAAGAGAGAGAGAGAGAGAGAGAGAGAGAGAGAGAGAGGGGGAGAGAGGGAGAGAGAGAGAGAGAGAGAGAGAGAGAGAGAGAGAGAGAGAGAGAGAGAAATATTTCAATATAGAAGACAAAACATTGATCAGCTGTCCTCCCTTGCTCCCCCCCCCCCCCCTAAAAAATAAAATTACAGGAACAAGTAAAGGCAGAGTCACAGAGAAGCACAGACAAGAGGAAATTACAAGGACAGAATTTCCAGAAGGTGTAGAACAGTGAAAAACCCCTTCACCACCACCACATACAAACGTTTCACAAGCGAACAGAGAGAGAGAGAGAGAGAGAGAGAGAGAGAGAGAGAGAGAGAGAGAGAGAGAGAGAGAGAGAGAGACTCCACATGGGCACACTCATATGTACACACACAATACCTATTTTTAAGAACACATAGGCAAACACACCGACAAACATATATAAGAACATTTGATTATGTACTCTTCTCAATATGGTATGTTGCTGTAATATTTGCAACAGCGTACCAAAGGTAGGCCATTGTAAAGATTGGACAGCAGCATGTTTATATTTCTATAAAGTATTACGCTGTATCTGGCTCTGAAGACGTCAAGAAATAAAACAACGCCAGTGATAGTAATAACACATTCCCCAAAACATTTGGTTTTCGTCAAAATTACATCAAGTGAAATACAAAACACATTTTCAATATAGAAGACAAAAAGATTGATTGGCTATCCTTTGCCGCCCCGCCCCGCCCCGCCCCGCCCCCCCCCCGCCCCCCCTCTTAAAAATAAAATAACATGCTAACAAACTGCACACTCACCAGGCCTCCACGCACCTATCTGACACACACACCATTCCGTCCGATTTCTCCGTCGTCACCATTTCCATGAGGGAAGAAAAGATGAAAAGTGTGAAGACAGCTGGATGGACCAGAAAGGCAGGAAAACAATGGACGATAGTAAGGAATAAGAATGAAATGTAAAAACAAAATTAAAGGGACAAGTAAAGGCAGAGTCACAGAGAAACAGAAAAAAGGAAATTACTAGCATAGAATTTCCAGGAGTACAAGCGTGAAAGACCCCACCCCCACCACATACAAACGCTTGCACAGGCGAACACACACACACAATTTCCTCAACATGCGCACAGTCACATAACATGTACACATGCGTACAGTCATATTTACACACGAAACAAAGCATAATTTCTAAGAACATACAGGCAAACACACCGACACGAACACAAAAATGTTGCTTATGTACTCTTCACTGTATGGTATTGTTGCTGTAATATTTGCAACAGCGTACCAAATGAAGGCCATTGCAAAGATTGGACAGCAGCATGACGCTTATAGTTCTATAGAGTATAACACTGTATCTGGCACCAAAGACGAAGAAATAATACACAATGCCAGTGATAGTAATAACACCATCATACACATTCCACAAAACATTGGTTTGGTTTTCATCAAAATTTCATCAAGTGAAATACAACACTGAATACTGTAAGTCACAGGAAAGGTAAAAAAAAAACAAAAAAAACAAAAAAAAAACTCACAAACACATACACACCCATACACGTGCACGCTCTTATACACTTCAAAATCTGTCAAGAAATATTCCAGCGATGCATCTCCCACAACAGGGTATGATACTATAATATTTGCAATGGCGTACCAAGCATAGGCCATAGCAAGAAAGACAGCACAGTGCTCTGGGCGATACTGTTAAAAATTCACACCGCGTCTGTGGGTCTCTTATGCTCACAGATGACCGTAAACTAACAGCAATGCATTCTCCCTTGCGGACGTAGCCTGTGATTTTTTTTTTTCTCAGCCACGCGCATGACACGTGCTGTTCATCACACCAGCTAGCGCGCGCCTTCGGCAAAATTCCCACACACTGGAAGATACTGCTTATTACTGGTATGCGAGCTGGAGCTCTCCCCCTCTCGCGTTCTCTGACACTGACCAGGGATAGTGCAGACAGAGGCTAGGCACAGACCCGATTCCCACTAAACGCGCGAAAAGCAGACAATAGCCTACTATGATGATTGTGCATTATTTCATCAGGTGGGGTAGTCTTCACTGCTGTTTCATTACAGAAATCGTATTTTGTTCTAAAATGCTCCTGTCGGTGGATTCCGCTCTATCAGTGCATTAATTACAGGGCACGTATTTGTGATTAATTGATCAGCTGTCCTCCCTTGCTCCCCCCCCCCCCCTAAAAAATAAAATTACAGGAACAAGTAAAGGCAGTCACAGAGAAGCACAGACAAGAGGAAATTACAAGGACAGAATTTCAGAAGGTGTAGAACAGTGAAAAACCCCTCCACCACATACAAACGTTTCACAAGCGAACACAGAGAGAGAGAGAGAGAGACATTTCAATATAGAAAACAAAAATATTGATCAGCCGTCCTCCCTTTACTCCCCCGCCCCCCTACCCCGAAAAACTAAGAGTGAAAGATCCCCACCTTCACCCTCACATACAAACGCATGTGCAAGCAAACACACACACACACACACACACACACACACACACACACACACAACACACAGATACACGCACACAAACATCACCGCCCCCCCCCCCCCGCCCCCCCCACATGTACACAGTTACAGGTACACACACAAAACCAACACAAAAGCTAATTTTCAAGAACACATAGGCAACACACCAACAAAAACAAAAAAATGATCATGTATTCTTCTCAATATGGTATGTTGCTGTAATATTTGCAACAGCGTACCAAAGGTAGGCCACTGCAAAGATTGGACAGCAGCATGACGCATTTATTTGTGTACAGTATATCACTGTGTCTGGTAGGAAAGATGTCAAGAAGTAAGAATACACAAGGTCAGTGATAGTAAGAACACCATCATACACATTCCCCAAAACATTGGTTTTCTTTTCATCAACGTTTCATCAAGTGAAATACAACACTGGAGTCATAAGAAAGGTTAACAAAAACAAAATTTGCAAACACACACAAACACATTTCAATATAGAAGACAAAAATATTGATCAGCTGTCCTCCCTACACCCCCCCCCCCTCTTTTTTTTAAAACTAAAATAAGCAAACAAACTACACACCCACCAGGTCTCCACCCACCTCTCTCAGACACACAATTCCGACCGATTTCTCCATCATCACCATTTCCATGAAGGAAGAACAGATTTTAAAGAGAATGAAGACAGCTGAATGGACCAGAGAGGCAGGAAACCAATGGACGATAGCTAAAAAATAATAAAATGTAAAAATAAAATGACACGAACAAGTAAAGGCAGAGTCACAGAGAAGCACAGAAAAGAGGATATTACACGCACAAATATCCAGAAGGTGTAGAATAGTGAAATACCCCATCCCCACCACATACAAACCCACGCGCAAGCGAACACACACACACACACACAATCCCTGCACATGCGCACTTCACATGTACATACACAAAAGCTAATTTTTAAGAACATATAGCCAAACGCACCGACTAAAGCATTAAAAGCATTTGCTTCTATACTCTTCACAACATGATATGTTGCTGTAATATTTGCAACAGCGTACCAAAGGTAGGCCATTGCAAAGATTGGAAGTGAAATAGAACACTGGATACTGTAAGTCATAAGGTCAAAAAAAAAAAAAATTACACACACACACCAATATAGGAGACATAATATTGATCAGCTGTGCTCCCTTTACCCCCTTCCCCACCCTCCCAATAAAAAAATAAAATAAGCAAACAAACTGCACACTCTCCAGGCTTCCACACAATTCTCTCACACACACACACCATTCTGTCCGATTTGTCTATCGCCATTTCCATGAGTGAAGAAAAGATGAAAAAGTGTGAAGACAGCTGAATGGACCAGAAAGGCAAAAAACCAATGGATGATAAGGAATAAGAGTAAAAATAAAATGACAGGAACAAGTAAAGGCAGAGTCACAGAGAAGCACAGAAAAGAGCCAATTACAAGCATAGAATTTCCAGGTGTAGAACACTGAAAGACTCACCCCCACCCCATACAAACACGTGCGCTGGCGCGCGCACGCACGCACGCACACCACAGACACACACACAAAATGCCTCGACATGCGCACAGTCACCAGTACACGCACAAAACCAAAACAAAGCTCAATTTCTAAGAACACCTAGGCAAGCACGCCAACACAAACAAAAAATTGCGTACAAACTCTTCACAATATGCTATGTTGCTGTAATATCTAATTTTTAAGAACATATAGCCAAACGCACCGACTAAAACATTAAAAGCATTTGCTTATATACTCTTCACAATATGGTATGTTGCTGTAATATTTGCAACAGCGTACCAAAGGTAGGCCATTGCAAAGATTGGACAGCAGCATGACGCTTATATTTCTATGAAGTATTACACTATATCTGGCACTGAAGATGTCAAGACATAAGAACACACAATGTCAGTGATAGTCGTAACACAACCATACACATTCCTCAAAGCATTTTTTTTTGTTTTCATCAAAATCTCATCGAGTAAAATAGAACACTGGACACTATAAGTCAACAGAAAGGAGAAAAAAAGTTCACAAGCATACAAAGAGAGAGAGAGAGAGAGAGAGAGAGAGAGAGAGAGAGAGAGAGAGAGAGAGAGAAATATTTCAATATAGAAGACAAAACATTGATCAGCTGTCCTCCCTCGCCCCCCCCCCCCCCCCCCCCAAATAAAATTACAGGAACAAGTAAAGGCAGAGTCACAGAGAAGCACAGACAAGAGGAGATTACAAGGACAGAATTTCAGAAGGTGTAGAACAGTGAAAACCCCTCCACCACATACGAACGTTTCACAAGCGAACACACACACACACACACAGAGAGAGAGAGAGAGAGAGAGAGAGAGAGAGAGAGAGAGAGAGAGAGAGAGAGAGAGACATTTCAATATAGAAAACAAAAATATTGATCAGCCGTCCTCCCTTTACTCCCCCGCCCCCCTCGCCCGAAAAATTAAGTGAAAGACCCCCACCTTCACCCTCACATACAAACGCATGTGCAAGCAAACACACACACAGATACACACACGCACACAAACATCACCACCCCCTCCCCCGCCCCCCACATGTACACAGTTACAGGTACACACACAAAACCAACACAAAAGCTAATTTTTCAAGAACACATACGCAAACACACCAACAAAAACAAACAAAAAAATGATTATGTATTCTTCTCAATATGGTATGTTGCTGTAATATTTGCAACAGCGTACCAAAGGTAGGCCACTGCAAAGATTGGACAGCAGCATGACGCATTTATTTGTGTACAGTATATCACTGTGTCTGGTAGGAAAGATGTCAAGAAGTAAGAATACACAAGGTCAGCGATAGTAAGAACACCATCATACACATTCCCCAAAACATTGGTTTTCTTCATCAACATTTCATCAAGTGAAATACAACACTGGAGTCATAAGAAAGGTTAACAAAAACAAAATTTGCAAACACACACAAACACATTTCAATATAGAAGACAAAAAATATTGATCAGCTGTCCTCCCTACGCCCTCCCCCCCCCCCCCCCCCCCTTTTTTTTTTTTTTAAACTAAAATAAGCAAACTGCACACCCACCAGTCTCCACCCACCTCTCTCAGACACACACAATTCCGACCGATTTCTCCATCATCATTTCCATGAAGGAAGAACAGATTTTAAAGAGAAGATTTTAAAGAGAATGAAGACAGCTGAATGGACCAGAGAGGCAAGAAACCAATGGACGATAGCTAAAAAATAAAAATGTAAAAATAAAATGACACGAACAAGTAAAGGCAGAGTCACAGAGAAGCACAGAAAAGAAGATATTACACGCACAGAATATCCAGAAGGTGTAGAAGAGTGAAATACCCCATCCCCACCACATACAAACCCACGCGCAAGCGAACACACACACACACACACACACACACACACACACACACACACACACACACACACAATCCCTGCACATGCGCACTTCACATGTACATACACAAAAGCTAATTTTTAAGAACATATAGCCAAACGCACCGACTAAAGCATTAAAAGCATTTGCTTATATACTCTTCACAATATGGTATGTTGCTGTAATATTTGCAACAGTGTACCAAAGGTAGGCCATTGCAAAGATTGGACAGCAGCATGACGCTTATATTTCTATGAAGTATAACACTGTATCTGGCACGAAAGATGTCAAGACATAAGAATACAAAATGTCAGTTATAGTAATAACACCATCGTACATATTCCCCAAAGCATTGGGTTTTTCTTTTCATCAACATTTCATGAAGTGAAATAGAACACTGGATACTGTAAGTCATAAGGTCAAAAAAACAAAAACAATTACACACACACACCAATATAGGAGACATAATATTGATCAGCTGTGCTCCCTTTACCCCCTTCCCCATCCCCCACCCCCCCATAAAAAAATAAAATAAGCAAACAAACTGCACACTCTCCAGGCTTCCACACAATTCTCTCACACACACACCATTCTGTCCGATTTGTCTATCGCCATTTCCATGAGTGAAGAAAAGATGAAAAAGTGTGAAGACAGCTGAATGGACCAGAAAAGGCAAAAAACCAATGGATGATAAGGAATAAAGATAAAAATAAAATGACAGGAACAAGTAAAGGCAGAGTCACAGAGAAGCACAGAAAAGAGCCAATTACAAGCATAGAATTCCAGGTGTAGAACACTGAAAGACTCACTCCCACCCCCACCCCATACAAACACGTGCGCTGGCGCACGCACGCACACACACATAAAAAATCCTCGACATGCTCACAGTCACCAGTACACGCACAAAACCAAAACAAAGCTCAATTTCTAAGAACACCTAGGCAAGCACGCCAACACAAACAAAAAATTGCGTAGAAACTCTTCACAATATGCTATGTTGCTGTAATATCTAATTTTTAAGAACATATAGCCAAACGCACCGACTAAAACATTAGAAGCATTTGCTTATATACTCTTCACAATATGGTATGTTGCTGTAATATTTGCAACAGCGTACCAAAGGTAGCCATTGCAAAGATTGGACAGCAGCATGACGCTTATATTTCTATGAAGTATTACACTGTAATCTGGCACTGAAGATGTCAAGACATAAAACACACAATGTCAGTGATAGTCTAACAACAACCATACACATTCCTCAAAGCATTTTTTTGTTTTCATACAAAATCTCACGAGTAAAATAGAACACTGGACACTATAAGTCAACAGAAAGGAGAAAAAAAAGTCACAAGCATACAAAGACGAGAGAGAAGAGAGAGAGGAGAGGGGGAAGAGAGAGAAGAGAAAGAGAGGGGGGGAGAGAGAGAGAAGAGGGAGAGAGAGAGAGAGAGACAGAGAGAGAGGAGAGAGAGAAATATTTCAATATAGAAGACAAAACATTGATCAGCTGTCCTCCCTTGCTCCCCCCCCCCCCCCTAAAAAATAAAATTACAGGAACAAGTAAAGGCAGTCACAGAGAAGCACAGACAAGAGGAAATTACAAGGACAGAATTTCAGAAGGTGTGGAACAGTGAAAAACCCCTCCACCACACACAAACGTTTCACAAGCGAACACACACACACGAGAGAGAGAGACATTTCAATATAGAAAACAAAAATATTGATCAGCCGTCCTCCCTTTACTCCCCCGCCCCCCTCCCCCGAAAAACTAAGAGTGAAAGATCCCCACCTTCACCCTCACATACAAACGCATGTGCAAGCAAACACACACACACACACACACACGCACACAAACATCACCCCCCCCCCCCCCCCCCCCCCCCCCCCCCACATGTACACAGTTACAGGTACACACACAAAACCAACACAAAAGCTAATTTTCAAGAACACATAGGCAAACACACCAACAAAAACAAACAAAAAAATGATTATGTATTCTTCTCAATATGGTATGTTGCTGTAATATTTGCAACAGCGTACCAAAGGTAGGCCACTGCAAAGATTGGACAGCAGCATGACGCATTTATTTATGTACAGTATATCACTGTGTCTGGTAGGAAAGATGTCAAGAAGTAAGAATACACAAGGTCAGTGATAGTAAGAACACCATCATACACATTCCCCAAAACATTGGTTTTCTTTTCATCAACGTTTCATCAAGTGAAATACAACACTGGAGTCATAAGAAAGGTTAACAAAAACAAAATTTGCAAACACACACAAACACATTTCAATATAGAAGACAAAAAATATTGATCAGCTGTCCTCCCTACACCCCCCCCCCCCTCTTTTTTTTTAAACTAAAATAAGCAAACAAACTACACACCCACCAGGTCTCCACCCACCTCTCTCAGACACACAATTCCGACCGATTTCTCCATCATCACTATTTCCATGAAGGAAGAACAGATTTTAAAGAGAATGAAGACAGCTGAATGGACCAGAGGCAGGAAACCAATGGACGATAGCTAAAAAATAATAAAATGTAAAAATAAAATGACACGAACAAGTAAAGGCAGAGTCACAGAGAAGCACAGAAAAGAGGATATTACACGCACAGAATATCCAGAAGGTGTAGAATAGTGAAATACCCCATCCCCACCACATACAAACCCACGCGCAAGCGAACACACACACACACACAAATCCCTGCACATGCGCACTTCACATGTACATACACAAAAGCTAATTTTTAAGAACATATAGCCAAACGCACCGACTAAAGCATTAAAAGCATTTGCTTCTATACTCTTCACAACATGGTATGTTGCTGTAATATTTGCAACAGCGTACCAAAGGTAAGCCATTGCAAAGATTGGAAGTGAAATAGAACACTGGATACTGTAAGTCATAAGGTCAAAAAAAAAAAAATTACACACACACACAGAAGACATAATATTGATCAGCTGTGCTCCCTTTACCCCCTTCCCCACCCTCCCAATAAAAAAATAAAATAAGCAAACAAACTGCACACTCTCCAGGCTTCCACACAATTCTCTCACACACACACACCATTCTGTCCGATTTGTCTATCGCCATTTCCATGAGTGAAGAAAAGATGAAAAAGTGTGAAGACAGCTGAATGGACCAGAAAGGCAAAAAACCAATGGCTGATAAGGAATAAGAGTAAAAATAAAATGACAGGAACAAGTAAAGGCAGAGTCACAGAGAAGCACAGAAAAGAGCCAATTACAAGCATAGAATTTCCAGGTGTAGAACACTGAAAGACTCACCCCCACCCCATACAAACACGTGCGCTGGCGCGCGCACACACGCACGCACACACAGACACACACACAAAATGCCTCGACATGCGCACAGTCACCAGTACACGCACAAAACCAAAACAAAGCTCAATTTCTAAGAACACCTAGGCAAGCACGCCAGCACAAACAAAAAATTGCGTAAAACTCTTCACAATATGCTATGTTGCTGTAATATCTAATTTTTAAGAACATATAGCCAAACGCACCGACTAAAACATTAAAAGCATTTGCTTATATACTCTTCACAATATGGTATGTTGCTGTAATATTTGCAACAGCGTACCAAAGGTAGGCCATTGCAAAGATTGGACAGCAGCATGACGCTTATATTTCTATGTCTGGCACTGAAGATGTCAAGACATAAGAACACACAATGTCAGTGATAGTCGTAACACAACCATACACATTCCTCAAAGCATTTTTTTTGTTTTCATCAAAATCTCATCGAGTAAAATAGAACACTGGACACTATAAGTCAACAGAAAGAAAAAAAGTTCACAAGCATACAAAGAGAGAGAGAGAGAGAGAGGAGAGAGAGAGAGAGAGAGAGAGAGAGAAAATTTCAATATAGAAGACAAAACATTGATCAGCTGTCTCCTCGCCCCCCCCCCCCCCCCCCCAACCCCAAATAAAATTACAGGAACAAGTAAAGGCAGAGTCACAGAGAAGCACAGACAAGAGGAAATTACAAGGACAGAATTTCAGAAGGTGTTAGAACAGTGAAAACCCCTCCACCACATACAAACGTTTCACAAGCGAACACAGAGAGAGAGAGAGAGAGAGAGAGAGAGAGAGAGAGAGAGAGAGAGAAGAGAGAGAGAGAGATTTCAATATAGAAAACAAAAATATTGATCAGCCGTCCTCCCTTTACTCCCCCGCCCCCCTCGCCCGAAAAACTAAGAGTGAAAGACCCCCCACCTTCACCCTCACATACAAACGCATGTGCAAAACACACACACAACACACACACACACACACACACACACACACACACACACAAAACAACACACAACACACCACCCCTCCCCCGGCCCCCACATGTACACAGTTACAGGTACACACACAAAACCAACACAAAAGCTAATTTTTCAAGAACACATAGGCAAACACACCAACAAAAACAAACAAAAAAATGATTATGTATTCTTCTCAATATGGTATGTTGCTGTAATATTTGCAACAGCGTACCAAAGGTAGGCCACTGCAAAGATTGGACAGCAGCATGACTCATTTATTTATGTACAGTATATCACTGTGTCTGGTAGGAAAGATGTCAAGAAGTAAGAATACACAAGGTCAGTGATAGTAAGAACACATCATACACATTCCCCAAAACATTGGTTTTCTTCATCAACATTTCATCAAGTGAAATACAACACTGGAGTCATAAGAAAGGTTAACAAAAACAAAATTTGCAAACACACACAAACACATTTCAATATAGAAGACAAAAAATATTGATCAGCTGTCCTCCCTACGCCCCCCCCCCCCCCTTTTTTTTTTTTTTTAAACTAAAATAAGCAAACTGCACACCCACCAAGTCTCCACCCACCTCTCTCAGACACACACAATTCCGACCGATTTCTCCATCATCATTTCCATGAAGGAAGAATAGATTTTAAAGAGAAGATTTTAAAGAGAATGAAGACAGCTGAATGGACCAGAGAGGCAGGAAACCAATGGACGATAGCTAAAAAATAATAAAATGTAAAAATAAAATGACACGAACAAGTAAAGGCAGAGTCACAGAGAAGCACAGAAAAGAGGATATTACACGCACTGAATATCCAGAAGGTGTAGAAGAGTGAAATACCCCATCCCCACCACATACAAACCCACGCGCAAGCGAACACACACACACACACACACACACACACACACACACACACACACACACACACACACACACAATCCCTGCACATGCGCACTTCACATGTACATACACAAAAGCTAATTTTTAAGAACATATAGCCAAACGCACCGACTAAAGCATTAAAAGCATTTGCTTATATACTCTTTACAATATGGTATGCTGCTGTAATATTTGCAACAGCGTACCAAAGGTAGGCCATTGCAAAGATTGGACAGCAGCATGACGCTTATATTTCTATGAAGTATAACATTGTATCCGGCACGAAAAATGTCAAGACATAAGAATACAAAATGTCAGTTATAGTAATAACACGATCGCACATATTCCCCAAAGCATTGGGTTTTCTTTTCATCAACATTTCATGAAGTGAAATAGAACACTGGATACTGTAAGTCATAAGGTCAAAAAAAAAAAAAACAATTACACACACACACCAATATAGAAGACATAATATTGATCAGCTGTGCTCCCTTTACCCCTCCCCCCCCCCCCCCCTAAAAAAAATAAAATAAGCAAACAAACTGCACACTCTCCAGGCTTCCACACAATTCTCTCACACACACACCATTCTGTCCGATTTGTCTATCGCCATTTCCATGAGTGAAGAAAAGATGAAAAAGTGTGAAGACAGCTGAATGGACCAGAAAGGCAAAAAACCAATGGCTGATAAGGAATAAGAGTAAAAATAAAATGACAGGAACAAGTAAAGGCAGAGTCACAGAGAAGCACAGAAAAGAGCCAATTACAAGCATAGAATTTCCAGGTGTAGAACACTGAAAGACTCACTCCCACCCCCACCCCATACAAACACGTGCGCTGGCGCACGCACGCACACACACATAAAATGCCTCGACATGCGCACAGTCACCAGTACACGCACAAAACCAAAACAAAGCTCAATTTCTAAGAACACCTAGGCAAGCACGCCAACACAAACAAAAAATTGCGTAGAAACTCTTCACAATATGCTATGTTGCTGTAATATCTAATTTTTAAGAACATATAGCCAAACGCACCGACTAAAACATTAGAAGCATTTGCTTATATACTCTTCACAATATGGTATGTTGCTGTAATATTTGCAACAGTGTACCAAAGGTAGGCCATTGCAAAGATTGGACAGCAGCATGACGCTTATATTTCTATGAAGTATTACACTATATCTGGCACTGAAGATGTCAAGACATAACACACAATGTCAGTGATAGTCGTAACACAACCATACACATTCCTCAAAGCATTTTTTTTTGTTTTCATCAAAATCTCATCGAGTAAAATAGAACACTGGACACTATAAATCAACAGAAAGGAGAAAAAAAAGTTCACAAGCATACAGAGAGAGAGAGAGAGAGAGAGAGAGAGAGAGGAGGGGAGAGGGAGAGAGGAGAGAGAGAGAGAGAGAGAGAGAGAGAGAAATATTTCAATATAGAAGACAAAACATTGATCAGCTGTCCTCCCTTGCTCCCCCCCCCCCCCCCCCCTAAAAAATAAAATTACAGGAACAAGTAAAGGCAGAGTCACAGAGAAGCACAGACAAGAGGAAATTACAAGGACAGAATTTCCAGAAGGTGTAGAACAGTGAAAAACCCCTTCACCACCACCACATACAAACGTTTCACAAGCGAACAGAGAGAGAGAGAGAGAGAGAGAGAGAGAGAGAGAGAGAGAGAGAGAGAGACTCCACATGGGCACACTCATATGTACACACACAATACCTATTTTTAAGAACACATAGGCAAACACACCGACAAACATATATAAGAACATTTGATTATGTACTCTTCTCAATATGGTATGTTGCTGTAATATTTGCAACAGCGTACCAAAGGTAGGCCATTGTAAAGATTGGACAGCAGCATGTTTATATTTCTATAAAGTATTACGCTGTATCTGGCTCTGAAGACGTCAAGAAATAAAACAACGCCAGTGATAGTAATAACACATTCCCCAAAACATTTGGTTTTCGTCAAAATTACATCAAGTGAAATACAAAAACATTTTCAATATAGAAGACAAAAAGATTGATTGGCTATCCTTTGCCGCCCCGCCCCGCCCCGCCCCGCCCCGCCCCCCGCCCCCCCCTCTTAAAAATAAAATAACATGCCCAACAAACTGCACACTCACCAGGCCTCCACGCACCTATCTGACACACACACCATTCCGTCCGATTTCTCCGTCGTCACCATTTCCATGAGGGAATAAAAGATGAAAAGTGTGAAGACAGCTGGATGGACCAGAAAGGCAGGAAAACAATGGACGATAGTAAGGAATAAGAATGAAATGTAAAAACAAATTAAAGGGACAAGTAAAGGCAGAGTCACAGAGAAACAGAAAAAAGGAAATTACTAGCATAGAATTTCCAGGAGTACAAGCGTGAAAGACCCCACCCCCACTACATACAAACGCTTGCACAGGCGAACACACACACACAATTTCCTCAACATGCGCACAGTCACATAACATGTACACATGCGTACAGTCATATTTACACACACGAAATAAAGCATAATTTCTAAGAACATATAGGCAAACACACCAATACGAACACAAAAATGTTGCTTATGTACTCTTCACTGTATGGTATTGTTGCTGTAATATTTGCAACAGCGTACCAAATGAAGGCCATTGCAAAGATTGGACAGCAGCATGACGCTTATAGTTCTATAGAGTATAACACTGTATCTGGTACCAAAGACGAAGAAATAATACACAATGCCAGTGATAGTAATAACACCATCATACACATTCCACAAAACATTGGTTTGGTTTTCATCAAAATTTCATCAAGTGAAATACACACCGAATACTGTAAGTCATAGGAAAGGTAAAAAAAAAAAAAAACAAAAAAAAAACAAACTCACAACACATACACACCCATACACGTGCGCGCTCTTATACACTTCAAAATCTGTCAAGAAATATTCCAGCGATGCATCTCCCACAACAGGGTATGATACTATAATATTTGCAATGGCGTACCAAGCATAGGCCATAGCAAGAAAGACAGCACAGTGCTCTGGGCGATACTGTTAAAAATTCACACCACGTCTGTGGGTCTCTTATGCTCACAGATGACCGTAAACTAACAGCAATGCATTCTCCCTTGCGGACGTAGCCTGTGATTTTTTTTTTTCTCAGCCACGCGCATGACACGTGCTGTTCATCACACCAGCTAGCGCGCGCCTTCGGCAAAATTCCCACACACTGGAAGATACTGCTTATTACTGGTATGCGAGCTGGAGCTCTCCCCCTCTCGCGTTCTCCGACACTGACCAGGGATAGTGCAGACAGAGGCTAGGCACAGACCCGATTCCCACTAAACGCGCGAAAAGCAGACAATAGCCTACTATGATGATTGTGCATTATTTCATCAGGTGGGGTAGTCTTCACTGCTGTTTCATTACAGAAATCGTATTTTGTTCTAAAATGCTCCTGTCGGTGGATTCCGCTCTATCAGTACATTAATTACAGGGCACGTATTTGTGATTAATCGACAATCAACGCAAAATGCTCTGTTTAGGATTGCTGTAAGGATACGGTGCTGCCGATAGCGTAGGGGTCCCACACTCGTGCCTTGACCCAACTATGAGTGAGCAGAGACGAATTGTGTGTAGTCGATATGAATTTGGTCTGGGGAATGAAGGTCACGGGAGGCAATACACGCATTTAGTGGGCGCGCGCGCGTACGCGTGTGTGTGCCCGTGCGAGTGTGCGTCTTGTGCGCGCTGCGCGTGCGAGTGCACGTGCTTGTATGTTTGTGCACGCATGCGTGTGTGCATAATCAGATCCGTTTTATGATTTGACATTTTTCATCTGTGTGTGTGTGTGCGCGTCCACAAACCGTGCGCTTGAGTCCACGTCCACGTCCGAGGCGGAGGCGAGAAATGTGGCTGGGAGAGTGGACAGTGCTGGATTAGCGTTCCTCATAATCCAAAGGGAAAAGTAAACTACTGGTCATGTCGTAAACTCTGTGCAAGTGATTTCAAAGTACGTTCACTAATCTGATGACAAGGAATCGACGTGACCAGCTCATTCACCAACTTTGCCGTCTCCTTGAAAAATAAAACACGAAAATTAATGCCCTGATGGGTACAAACGCCCACTTTACCACCATTTCATGTATTGATCTATACATATATTCGTATCATATGTATTTCATCCGAGAATGTAGTTGTCCTAAGTTAACCTTTTTGGGTTTACTGGCCGTGTAGGTGTGGTACCTTTGCTCTGGTCTGTTGTTCAATGGTCTTCTAGTACACCGATTCTGCCAAAAAAAAAAAAAGGCTCAGTTCACATCTTGACAAAGCAAGAGTCATTAAACAAATTTCTGTAAAGTACACATCGACGCTTAAAACAATACACGAAATCCTTACAAAGATGATCACACATAAAACCAAGAGTAAGAATACACTAAAATCCAAGAGAAAAGCGTAGGAAAGAAGACCCTCGGCGCTAAGGAACAGACGCTAAACCCTGTGAACGAGGACATTTTTTCGCTGTGAAAGGATCTACATGTTGACTCTGATCACCACGTCAGGCTTTCTGAGGAAGGGATGCTCTCATCAGTAGGTACCAGGTGATCACAAGGAAATCTTTCAGGATCAGGATCAAAGACTTCCTCACCAGCTCTGCAGCTCAGCCCCAAAGGATCTGAAAACATGCGTCCACGTTCCAGACCTCCGAGGCATCAGATATGCTGCATCACTGGAGGGAATATTTGTTGCCCATCCTGAGCCATTCCCTCTGGTACCGCCTGTTCTGCACCTTTCTTCAACAGAAAACTAGCGTAGGAAACCAGAGCTGCCATGTTGATCATATGGAGGACCCTTCATCCTGGGAAAGAACGAGACTTTAAAACATGTGGGGAAAAAGACCTCTCTAAACCCTGGGAAAGACAAGAGACTAAACCACGAAGGAAAGGCACCAAATGGTAGGAAAATATGAGTGAATAATACTCGAAACCCTGGGAAAGTACACAAACTCTGTAGCAGATGACGGCCCTCAACACGGGGGTAAAGAAAAAGGCATTTAAACGTGGGAAAGATACTAAACTCTCGCGAAACGACATTAAACCTTCTGAATGAAGAAGGTGCTAAGCCATGGCAAGAAAACGCTAAGATCTGAATAAGAGAAGACGCTACGCCCTGGAAGAGAAGAAGGCACTAAACACGGGGAACGAAAACATTCGTAAAGTAAGAAGGTACTGAACAGCAGGCAAGACGCCGCTAAAACTCGTCAAAGGAGAAACACAGTTTGAGCCATTAGAAGACAATCCTATAAAAGCAGAGCAAAGCCCTTTGAAAAAAAAAAAAAGGTACGCAACCCTGTAAACGGCGACGGTGGCAGTCAATCCCTTTCAAAGGGTACTAAATTATACAAAAGCAGAAAACGTTGAGCCCTAGTAATAATGTGAAAGTAATACAGGGAGAGGATACAGAAGACAGAAGCAGAGAAACAAAAATACTGCCTGGCTAAAAAAAAAAGTTTCTTGATGATGGCATCCGTCTGTCTTGAGAGACAATGGTGTTGCGCCGTGGGTCAGTCAGTTGTGGAGATGCAGTGCCTGCTGTAGCTGAAGAGTCCGATCCCTGAGCGGAAGACTCTGTTGCAGTTGCTGCAGGTGAAGTTGTGTCTGTTGGTGCCGACGCAATTCCTTGCCATCTTCGGTGCCTCCGTTTTTCCCACTGGGCCTCTCCTCTGCTTGGTTGATGTCGGCCTTGGTGGTGGACCGCCAGCTGACCCGGTCTGAAGCTGCTGTCGCCAGCTCTGCTGGGTGGAGGCTGCCTACCCTCAGGTCACGCTTGCATACATCCTTGTAGCGTTGGGCGGGCCGTCCTGTGGGTTTGGAGCCGTACAGCATGTCCTTTGGGATGCGACCGTCGTCCGTCTGACGTGGCCAAGTCAACGCAGGCGTCTCTGCGTCAGCATGGCGAACACGTTAGGCATCCTCATCTGGGTCAGAACGTCCTTTTTGGTGATGCGGTCCTCCCAGGCGATGCCCAGAAGTCTTCTGAGGCGGCGCAGGTGGAAGGCGTTCTGTCTGCATTCTTGTCTCGAGCACAGGGTCCATGCTTCACTTCTGTAGAGAGGACTGCTCAGCACGCAGGCTTGGCACTCTTTCATCTTAGTGTTTGACCTCAGCATGGTGTTGTCCCAGACCCTCTTCGCTAGACGGGCCATCGCCGTTGCGGTCTTGCCGATGCACACGTTCAGCTCGACGTCCAGAGAGAGGTTGCTACAGATGGTGGAGCCCAGGTACATGAAGTCGTCGACTTCTTCGAGGGTGTGATCGCCGATGGAGATGCGGGGAGTGCTGCTGACGTCTTGGCCCATGATGTTTGTTTTCTTCAAGCTCATAGTGTGGCCGAACTCAGTGCAGGCATCAGCGAAGCAGGTGATCAGCCATTGTAGCGCTTCGTTGGTGTGGGCGGCGGCGTCTGCGAAGAGCATCTCGCTGACGAGGACTTTCTCTAAAAAAAAAAAAAAAAAAAAGCTGCACGCCCCAAATTCACGTGACCTGGTCTCCGTTGTCTGTGATTTGGTATCAGTCTTGCCCTGATGACACAGAAATTGATACTTTTAACATGAAGGAAGGATGGCGATGTAATTATTTTAGTCAGACATATTGATGTCTTTTGAAATAAAAATAGTCAATTTTTTTTTTTTTGGGGGGGGGGGGGGGGGGGGGGGTCAAAGTCCCTTCTGAAACAGCTCGCCAATGGCTTTTTTCTCCCGTTCGCTTTCTTTTGTCCTAATATTAGCAATAATGATTGGAGAAGACGAAACAATAAGGGAGTCGAGATGAAGTGGCGCAGAACGTACAGTATCACAGCGTGTGTGCTTCGAGAGATGTGGCTAGGAGAGTGAAAGGTGCGCCATAAGCGTTCCTCATTATCCATAGTGAAAACTAATCAAACTACGAGTCATGTCGTAAACTCTGCGCAAGTGATTCTCTACAAGTCTGTACACTGATCTAATGACAAGGAATTGACGTGACTAGATTATTCACCAACTCTGCCAACTCCCTGAAGAATAAAACACGAAAATCAATGCCCTGAAGGATACCAACGCCCACTTTACCGCCATTTTTCCTGTACAGTACGGTTGTTGCAAACTAGTGTTTCATGCATCGATCTGCCTAGCTCTTTCTCTTCATATATTCTTGTCCTACTTCTTTCATCTTAATGAGAATGTAACTATTCTGAGTTAAACCTCTTTGGGTTTTACCGGCCCAGTAGGGGGGGGGGGGGGTACCTTTTCTCTGGTCTGCAGTTCAATGGTCTTCTGGTACACTGGCACCGCTTCCTGATGTGTGGTCACCATTTTCAATCCTGCCAGCGAAAGAAAAAAAACAACCTAGGCTCAGTTCACATCTTGACAAAGGAAGAGTAAACACCAATTCCTGTAAGGTACACATTAACGCTAAAACGGTACACAAAATCCTTACAAAGAAGAATGCTCAAAACCAAGAGTAAGAGGTCACTTAAGTCCGAGAGAAAAGCCTGCTTCAGCCCGAGGGGAGAGACACCCTGTGAACGAGGACATTTTTTTCCCCATGAAAGGATCTGTATGTTGACTCTGAGCACCACGTCAGGCTTTCCGTGGATATCAACCTGCCAATCCGATTTTTAACAGGACGGGAGTGCGCACAGCTGAGCGACAGTGTGTGTGTGTGTGTGTGTGTGTGTGGTGTGTGTGTGTGTGTGTGTGTGTGTGTGTGTGTGCGCGCGCGCGCGCGCGCGCTTAGGCGTTTTTCTGTTACCCTAATTGGGCGGGCATGAACATGTGTGGATCTCATATATGCCTCTCACCTCCATAAAAGCTGCCTTAAAAGGTATCGCCATGTAACTTCAAAAGTTGTGCATTTAATTTGTACATTACGGAACTGCTACCTTACTTTTCACTTATATTTTAACCACCGAGTTAACCTTTGATTTTATTTTGTTATATCACACACACACACACACACACACACACACACACACACACACGTGCGCGCGCACACACACACACACGATCTCACCTGCACCTCCGAAAGGGATTCTCTCGTGTTGTCAAACCCTGCCTCGGGCAGCGGTCGCCCTGTTAGCTGTCCCTCACGCTCCTTCTGGTCTCCCTGTCAGCAGTCCTCTGTTCCTGGTGGGGGTCTCCCTGTCAGCAGTCCTCTGTTCCTGGTGGGGGTCTCCCTGTCAGCAGTCCTCTGTTCCTGGTGGTGCTCTCTCCCATCGGCTGTCCACGTTCCTGGTGCTGGTCTACACTGTCCTTACTGATCCTGATGCTGGTCTCCCACGTCTGCCGTCCTCCCTGTTCCAGGTTGTGGCCTATTCCCTTGGACTGCATCTGGTGTCTACGGGTGATCGCTCCTCGTTCCCCGCCTGAAATGAACCCCTTCAATGATTTTTTTAAAATCACATATCATCATCAAAGCAGTTCTAACACACCATGTTTTCATCAGTAGGCAGAAACGAAGGGATACATTATTTCCGTTTATGAGATAAAACCCACGTCAAAGATGAAATGCTCGAAATTATGATACAAGACAAGGGAGTATACCATTTTCACTAATGATTTCTTTGCGTTTGATTGTTCAAGGCCTTTCCATTTATCAGTTTATTTTTCAGAATGTCTTAGAGAGATTTGAATGTGCACAGAGGTCGAATATCCCTTCGCCTCTATTCACGGTGTTTGAAGTAGTCGCCCTCAGACTGATGTCACCGACTCTGGTGCAAGTGACCAGCCGGCCTGGCACGATGGTGGCTATTGCTAACTGCAGGCCACAATCACTTTTCACACTTACAGCTAAATCTGCAATGAAAGCAGTGAATCGACAGCAAAACACCACTAGTTCAATTATAAAGTCACAAGCGCAAGCACGGTTACTTCAATTCACACCAATACTCATCGTCATTTTTTCTTCTCCGTGTATCAGCTGTATTTACTTGTTCACTGATCACTGTCTTGCCGATCTCGCATGACCTGTCGGAGTTGCGAGCTCCCCCCTGGCCATTTTTAAAGTGGCACCATGAATTCTGTCCCCTTATTTTTTGTCATTTCAGTAACTTCATTTTTTTTTGCCGGTGATTACCAAGTGAATTATGTCAGTACATAAATTTGTTGGATTCATTTTTTTTCCGCTCGGTTCCATGTCATTCTTACAAGACAAGAAAAAGTAGCATCGCCCGATATTTTTGGCAGTGCAATATTACCCAGTTATATCTTTTCATGTACGTGACGCATGAAAAATGTCAACGTATTTAGTTTGCATGTTACGGAGCTGTTCAGTACTGGTCAAAACACACATGCATTGACAAACTGACAAACACTTTCATTAGCTGAAAGAGAACATCCGTTTACCCGTTTCACTTGCATCTTCGTATGCGGTTTTCTTGTGCTGTCGTTTAGTTCATGGCAGCGGTATTTCACTTAAGTTGTCCCTGGAGCATTGTCTCCCCTGATGCTGTTTTTTTGTCGATCCCCACGTTCATGTTGGATACATAATAATCATGTTAAACAGTATGAGTGACAACGGCTAAGGTTTGGTGAACTACACAAATGTCAAATCAAACCCATACTCATTGATAAAACAAGTGTCTCAATTCTAACACAAACGAATACGTAAAACGAGTGTATAACCTAGATTCTTTCAGGCACTGAAAATGGAGACTTAATCCAAACATGCCTTTCTAACATGGCTGCCATGGTACCAAATCATACCCGAGATTGTCACAATTTGGTGATTCATACTGAATGATTTACACTGGCTTTTGACCGTTGTACAATGTAACTTGCGTACGTGACGGTGAATACGCACGGTCTTTAGTTTCTTACTAGCCAACAAAAAAACCTCCCCAGAAAACACTGAATAACCCGTTGAAAGTTTACTGCCGGAGCTGGTATCATACCTTGTCCTCCCCGATTTCTATGACTCGACCATGTGGCGCAACGGTCCTTGGGTAGACTGGCACTGCTCCCGGGAGAGTGCTCGTCCTCTTCGATCCTGCCACGATGGGAAACGAATTCTGATCAAATCACGACAAAAATAATCCCTGTGGAAGAAAACACTAATCCCTGTCACACTATCAATCATAGGAAACGATGTACTATATCATTATTTTTCATATACACATAGACACTAAACCCTTTGACAGGACATTAATCCCCATGAAAGGATAGACACATGGCAGCATGACAGGATATTAATCCCTATGAAGGGACAGACACTAAACCATACGACAGGACATTAATCCCTATGAAGGTATAGAGACTAAACCCTATGACAGGACATTAATCCCTATGAAGGGATATAGACTAAACCCATTACAGAAGAACAATCAGTATGAATGGATAGACACTAAACCTATAACAGAACATTAATCCCTATGAATGGAGAGACATTAAAGCCTATGACAGGACATTAATCCCTATGAAGGGATAGACACTAACCCTGACAGGACAATTGCAATGAAGGGATAGACACTAAAACCTGACAGGACATTATTCCCTATGAAGGGATAGACATTGAACCCTATGACAGGACATTAATCCCTATGAAGGGATAGACATAAACCCTATGACAGGACAATCCCTATGAAGGGATAGACACTAAACCCTTTGACAGGACATATTCCCTATGAAGGGATAGACACTAAACATTACGACAGAATGACAATCGCAATGAAGGGATAGACACTAAACCCTATGGCAGGACATCAATCGCTATGAAAGGACGACCCACATGTTGACTCTGATCACCATGCCATCGCTTTCTGTAGAAGAAGCGACACTCATCAGAAGGTACCAGGTGCGCACTAGGAAATCTTTCAGGAACAGGATCAAAGACTTCCCCTGCAGCTCGGCCCCAAAGGATCTGAAGACATGCGTCCACGTTTCAGATCTCCAAGTCATTAGACCTGCTGCATCACTGGAGTCGTCATTTGATACCCTCCTGAACCATTCCCACCAGTACCGCCTGTTCTGCATCCTTCTCCAACAGAAAACTGGCATGGGAAACCAGAGCTGCCATGTTGGTCATAGGGACATCCAAATCCTGGGAGAGAATAAGACTCAAATCCCTGGGAAAGAAGACACTAAACCATGGGGAAGAAGCAAGCATAAAACTGAAGGAGAGAAGACACTTAAACATGTGAATGAGTGTGACAGTTAACTCTGGGAAAGAGCGCAACACTATCACCCAGAAAAGAAGACGCTAAGCCCTGAAGAAGAAACAAGACTTCAGCAAATGAGTCCAATCTTTTTTAATGAAGACGCTAAACCCTGGGAAGAAAACGCTAAACTGCAACTGAAGACGCTGAACCATTGGAAGAAAACGCTGAACTGCGAATGAAGAAGACACTAAACCCTGGAAAGAAAACGCTAAAGTTTGAATGAAAAGACGCTAAACCCCGAGACAGAAGAAAGCACTCTACTTTGGGAAAGAAGACAAACCTTGGAATATAAATGTCAATCAATGAAGGAAGAAATACACACTGAGAAAGAGCACCCTAAAAACCTGTAAAGAAAAGGTGACAGTCCTATCAAAGCGCATCAAAACCTTTGAAAGAAGGTACACAATCCATGAAAGAAAGGGCATCAGTAAACTCTATCAAAGGGCACTGAATCATGTAAAAGCAAATGTTTAAATCCCTCGACAAAAACACTGCAACTTAGAAGACGACGCAGAAGAGAGAGAGAGAGAGAGAGAGAGAGAGAGAGAGAGAGAGAGAGAGAGAGAGAGAGAAGAAAATACTCTCCATATATTCAATTGCATTCTCCGAGTTCACGTGACCTGGCCTCCGTTTTCTGTGACCGCTGATGCCACAGTTTATTGGTTTATTGGCCCTGTTGATGCAAAGAGAAAAAAGAAGAAAAAATCATTTTCTGTAGAAACAAATCCGATCAACTCACCATACCTGAACAAATTTAGTTCAACATTAAGTTACCTGTTTTCCTGCCATCTAACAATATTATGATTTACATGATGTATTGTGTGAACTGCATATTGGCCAACTTAATGCCCTCCGTGACGTTGAAAAAACAAATCTCCCACCTCGCTCTCTATTTCGAACACCTTACAATTACTGTCAAAAAATTGTTACTTTGCATTTTCAGCGCAGAAAATTAACATGGTATGCGGTCAGTGATGTAACAAAGATGTTTTCTATCACTCGCTACTTCCCGACATTCTTGCGTATTCTTTTACTCGTGAGGCACCTCGCCGCCCCTGCACCGACTCCATTCTGTTCCTGTCATTAACGTGTTCAGTCGTTCGGTGTAGATTTCCAACACCACACACATGGAAGGCCGCCATGATAGTCAACACTGGTCCATTAAAAATAAAGCATTGTAAACCGAAGTGAAAATTCAAGATTACAAGTCGAAATCAACGATGGAAAATCATATTTCACATTGTTCAAACACGCAGTCTGTACACGGAGAGGACAAGAACCAATACAAGCAATGCATATTCTTCAAATGGGGATATAATGAAATCAAGTTAAATTGAAGTACGCGCACGCGCACTCACACACACACGCGCGTAAAGTGAGCCTTTAAACTGCAGTACACTAACTGGGATGGAGGGGGGGGGGGGGGGGGCGCATGCTTGGTAGGTAGTCTACAGATTAGTAGTTTCAATAGCCAAGGCGGAAAAGTTCTTCAGCCAGTTTGTTTTGCACTTCACATCGCAGTACGTTCTGCTAGAATGAAAAAGTTGGAACAGGTGGTTGGCTGGGTGCGTGTTAAAGGCTATGGTGGATCTAACTTTCCGTCATGTGCGTATATCATGGAGTCTATCTAAAGGTGTTAGCTCATCATCTTCGATTTTTTGTTTTTGTAAGCGTCCGCAACTGAACATACCAATTCAAATGATGGAATAAACGAGCATGAAACCGACTGCCATGTCTGCAGTATTAACTGTTGGGACCGGTTTGTGTTAAAGTGACGCTAAACCCTGTCACGTTTCTCAGAATCATGCAGTTTCTGCTCTCACGGTGTCCAGGTGACCATATTGGAACCAACTAGTCTATGGTAAACGAGTTACCCCTCGATTTTCACGACTAAGAACTGAGGTCGTCATGTTGGCCAATCACCGAACGCGACTGTTTATGGTGCAAATACTGGCTGTACGCTATTGGATAAGGTTTCCATTCAAGATACTTGGATTTTTTTTTCAGGATACTTGGATTTTTTTAAAATTTTATTTACATTGTAAGTTAAGTGGAATTGTGACAAATTACGTGGAATTAGGAATTATTCAGAACTGAAACAGAAGCCGGCACAGACTTCGCGGTTTGAACGTGAGTTTTTCATTTTCCCCCGAAGCTCTGGCACCCGCAATTCACTTTAATGGAGTCAAAACGGATAGTAGGTGCTAAGCGGGAATAAAAGTAAATCCATGACTCTTCGTTTACTTTGGTTATCCTCCATGTTTTGGGATTCATTACACATACTAAAAGAGATAGAGATAGAGAGAGAGAGAGAGAGAGAGAAGAGAGACGGACGGAGTATAGGCGGCGTGTGTGGGACAATATGCGTATCTCACGTGTCCCTTCACCTTTACATACTGCCCCAAGGAGTTCCCATCAAAGTTCAACAATGTGTTTAATTTGTGTAGAATAAAATCGCTTACGGTGCTTCTGATGAAAACTTCAATGAATCAAACATGGGGGGGGGGGGGGGGGGGGGGGGGAGGTAACCGACACACGCACATGTGTTCCGAGTCTCACCTGCACCTCCGTGTAGGGACCTCTTTGTGTTGTCGCCCCTGTCCCTGGTGGTGGTGGTCTCTCCAGTGGGTGTCCCTGTCCCTGGTGGTGGTAGTCTCTCCAGTGGGCTGTCCTCCCTGTCCCTGGTGGTGGCGGTCTCTCCAGTGGGCTGTCCTCCTGTCCCTGGTGGTGGCAGTCTCTCCAGTGGGCTGTCCCTGTCCCTGGTGGTGGTGGTCTCTCCGGTGGGCTGTCCCTGTCCCTGGTGGTGGCAGTCTCTCCAGTGGGCTGTTCCCTGTCCCTGGTGGTGGCGGTCTCTCCAGTGGGCTGTCCTCCCTGTCCCTGGTGGTGGCGGTCTCTCCAGTGGGCTGTCCTCCCTGTCCCTGGTGGTGGTGGTCTCTCCAGTGGGCTGTCCCTGTCCCTGGTGGTGGCAGTCTCTCCAGTGGGCTGTCCCTGTCCCTGGTGGTGGCGGTCTCTCCAGTGGGCTGTCCTGTCCCTGGTGGTGGCAGTCTCTCCAGTGGGCTGTCCTCCCTGTCCCTGGTGGTGGTAGTCTCTCCAGTGGGCTGTCCTCCCTGTCCCTGGTGGTGGTAGTCTCTCCAGTGGGCTGTCCCTGTTTCTGGTGGTGGTAGTCTCTCCAGTGGGCTGTGCTCCGCTGTGGCCTGTCCTGACTGTTGTGGACACTCCCCTGTGGGCGGTCAAATCAAATCAAATCATGTTGCTTTCAGCCCTGCCGACCACAAAAGCCATATCAGGTTCGACACACTATGGGAAAAAAATAAAGTGAGAATTAAAATGCAAAGTTAAAACTCAATACCAGTTATCTGTGGGCGATCATCCCTGTAGTGACCTCTCGCTGTGGGCGGTCATCCCTGTAGTGACCTCTCGCTGTGGGCTGTCCTCCCTGTAGTGACCTCTCTTCTGGAATGTCGTCCGCTGTATGGTAGTGGTCGCTCCTCTTGGCCGTCAGCCTTGTTCCCTGTCGCAAGTGAAATCATTGCATGATATTTTCTGCTTATATTTCACTGTTCGAGTTTTTAATACGTACAAAAATTCTTTAACTTTGTAGAGGCGAAGTGATATGTACACACTGTATGTCGTCCCTTGAACAAAACCAGCATAACAAAATTTATTATCCAAGGGCAGGAGAAGAGACATGTTTCGCAAAACAATTTCAAATGATTTAACACTTTTTTACCGTTCGTTTGTTGGAGGGTGTATTCTTTCTGGAAAGCGTTGTTTACCAGTTTAATTTTCAGAACAATCTGCTCTCTGAAGTTTTGAGATGTGGACATGCGGAGATGTTGAATATTCCTTCGCTTCTTGAAATTACCCTTTGGTAAAACTGCCCCTTTGGTAAATAGAAAAAAAAAACAAATGGCTCAAAACGAAATTTTTACAGAATTCTGGTAGGAAATATATATTGAAGAGAGTAGGCTTAATCTTGAGCGACCGCTGTCCTTTTTATTCCAATGAACAAGATTCTATTTACCATTATCTTGAAACCCATAACTTTAAACATTTTTAGATGGAATTAGAAAAAGAATGAAAGAAAGATGACTCTCTCGAACTGCTTTGACTAGAACATGTGGAAAATGCACAGTTCAAATGATCACCAGTCTGTTGTATTTTTTTACACCAGCTAGGTGTGAGGTAAATTTTTGTGACTGTCGCTAAAGTTTCACATTGAAGATTTTTCAGATCTGATCCGACTGAATCGCATATTGACTTGTCTTATCTTTAAAGCCGTCCCATGGGATCTCAGGGTGGGGGTAGGGGTGGGGGGATGGGTCCTGCCTGCAGTCGTCTGCTCTTTTCATTGCTGGTGTGCTGAACAATCATGGCCATTGTGCATGAGATGCTGAACAATCACAGCCATTGTGCATGAGATGCTGAACAATCACAGCCATTGTGCCTTTGATGCTGAACAATCACAGCCATTGTGCATGAAATGCTGAACAATCACAGCCATTGTGCATGAGATACTGAACAATCACAGCCGTTGTGCATGAAATACTGAACAATCACAGCCATTGTGCATGAAATACTGAACAATCACAGCCATTGTGCATGAAATACTGATCACAGCCATTGTGCATGAAATACTGATCACAGCCATTGTGCATGAGATACTGAACAATCACAGCCATTGTGCATGGAAATTACTGATCAGCCATTGTGCATGAATACTGAACAATCACAGCCATTGTGCATGAGATACTGAACAATCACAGCCATTGTGCATGAGAGATACTGAACAATCACAGCCATTGTGCATGAAATACTGAACCATCACAGCCATTGTGCATGAAATACTGAACCATCACAGCCATTGTGCATGAAATACTGAACCATCACAGCCATTGTGCATGAAATACTGAACAATCACAGCCATTGTGCATGAGATACTGAACAATCACAGCCATTGTGCATGAGATACTGAACAATCACAGCCATTGTGCATGAGATACTGAACAATCACAGCCATTGTGCATGAAATACTGAACAATCACAGCCATTGTGCATGAAATACTGAACAATCACAGCCATTGTGCATGAAATACTGAACAATCACAGCCCATTGTGCATGAAATGCTGAACGTATTTCATTCTTAGGTAAAAGCAACGTGTTTAAAAAAAATATATATATATCACAATTGACAAAACGTCAATATTCATTTACCTCCAGTCATTTCCACTATTCAGCGAATTTCGAAACCTACGACTAGAACCTGTACCGGAACGATTGTTTGCCTGGCCCTGCCGGCTCCTTCCCAAAGAGGAGTGCGCTTTAAGTTCCGGTGAAACGACCGGATTCACACAGTGGCGTTGCCTCCCTTTGGTTGACGCCGTTTATAAGTTATGAAAAGCGTAAAATAACAAAGCGCTGTACTAACGTTTTAGACAAGAAGGGAACACCATCGCATTATCTTGGCCAATCTCGGCATTACGGATCACCCTAAAAAATCACACACACACACACCGATTCTGGGTCCTCTCGAGCACTGCTGTCGTGGTGATCTCAGGTCCCGCTTCATCTCCCCGGTCACGCCCGAGGTGTCTCTAAGTCAAAGGTTATCGGCGTTGGCAGGTTCCTAAGAACTGTGGCTGGGTGGACTGGGTGGCACCATTGGTGTGGCCAGGACTGGCCAGGACTGGGAGCTCCGGAATGAGCGCCAATGGGATCAACGCCTTCGACAGGAAACGGAAGAAGAGATGCTAAACTAAAAAGGAATAAAGACATGGGGGTATCTGGCGATACAAATTACGTTAAAACGTGTCTGGTGATTGAGTTTTTGAACAAAGAGACATGGATATCTGTTAATTATGTTATTTAAAAAAAAAAAAACAAAAAAAAAAACACGAGTGCTGGAGGTGGAAAATACGTTTTAATCAATCATTGATGTCTGTCTGGTGACAAATTAGATTTTTAAAAAAATTAAAAAAAGACATGGACGTCAGGTGATAGAACTTGCTTTAAAGACATGATCACCGGTGACAGATATTACATTTTATAAAAGAGGCATTGATGCCCGAGATAAAAAATTACTTTAAAAGGATATCGTCACAGAAGTTAGCAGATAAATGTCTGACAAATTACATTAACACAAGACTTGAAATTACGTTAAAGACGACGTCGATGTCTGTCTGACGGGGAAATTACTTTGAAACAGACATGTGTGTCTGGTAATAGAGATTACGTTAAAAAGAAAATCAGACTGGTAATAAAAAGTACATTTTAAACCAGGACATCGATGTCTATAGAATTATATTAAAAATGACACTGACGTCAGGTGAAAGAAGTTACTTTAAAAAAGATAAAACTGTGGTCTAAAATACCTCGTCATGCGAGATATGTACTGTACTGTGTGAGAGTAAATGCACTTGTCAGGATTGCTTTAGCAAGATTTGATCCGCATGTGAACGCCATGACTTTTAATAACAATTCAGATCAACAATCAATTCACAAGTATTTTCAGCACTCTTTTCTCTTTCTTCTTCTTATGGTATCTAATCGTTAAATTAGAGCATTAAGGAAAAAAAAACTTGATCTCAACGGCTGAACACTTCAAACGATCACAGCATTTCACATACCTGGCCATTACATACTGCAGGTCACTGGGCTCCCGTATGTCTTCCTGGCAACGTGGTCCCTGGGCATTCTCAGCAACCACAACAGTTCCACAGTCCCTTCAGGTATTCATTCTTTGCCAAAGTGACAGGCCATAGTATGACACAGTAGCGAACATTTTCCAGCATCTGACATCCATCACAAAGTAAACCGCGGTCACAACCTCAGCATTTTCCCTGCGTATTCTTCTGACTCCGTTTGAGCCGTGTCCCCCGAAGGATCTGGACTAAGAAATGCATCCAGAATACAGACCTCAGGGCTCACTTTTACATGAACCGTCTCAACGAAAGGAATGAAGTTGGAAAGAACCGATCCTTGAGGCACTTCCTGGCCAGGAGAAAAGCGCTAAAGCTTTACTATTCTTGTTCAAATGGCCGCACTCCCCTGACGTATGAGCAGCCTGATCACCACGTGGCCGATGGCCGATTGACTGATGCTTGCAATCCTTTTGCCTCACAATCTGTCGTGAAACGATGAAGATCCCTTGCAGACTGGTCCCAGGGTACACAGCAACTCCAACTGCATCCATCAGTGCGACACAACAGAAGACGACCAGCTACTCTGACAGTCCAGGAATCGTCAACTCGACTGATGAATCGTTAGAAAAGGGGGTCTGGTCCAGAGCGCGTGACAACGCTAACGCTAGAGACAAAGGTTAATTTATGTGTTTAATGTCTACCTACCTATCTTCCTGTATCTATCTAATTATCTATCATACCTATCTTTCTGTAACTAATTATCTAAATATACATATATCTACCTTATTTGTCTAATCTCTCTTATCTATTCATTTATCCAGGCCTTTGGGTGCCGCTTAGCTCATTAACTGATCCAACACATCCTCCAGCCACTAGCAGAACTAACGACACGCAGTGGCGTTGTTGAATGATCCGTGTGGATGAGGAAGCGGGTCTGTGGTAGTCAATACTGCCACAAATCAGGGTGACACTTGGAATTCCTTGACAAAAGCCACGATAGTGGAAACCGTTCCACAGGGCGTCCGGCATTAGCCACTAGCTGATCTGATCGCCAGGTCAACAAACACTCAGAAAGTACCAGGTGATCACCAGAAAACACTTCAGGAATGGCATGCCTATCCTGAAGCATCTCCTCTGGTACCGCTGTTCTGTACCTTCGTTCCACGGATACCCGTCACAAAAAAACAGAACAGCCACGTGTCGCACGGAAGGCCAGTGGCTTTGTGCTGCCTGCATCACAGCTTGGACAGCTCAAGCGTCCAACCCTAAACAGCACCCACGAGCAGCTCGTTAAGGTGGTCCACCTTAGAACAGATCTCTTGGATAAACCATACAGATCCATTCAATCGCCTGATGTGAATACTATACCGGAGACACCTCTCGATACGTGTCTCCGACTACGCAGGACCAAAGTTCCTCATCCACGCAGAACTGCAACAACACAGCACCCTGCCCATCTTCAGCCTTGCCAGCAGCCAGATAATGCATTTGAACAGAATATGAACCCTCAAGCACCTAAAGGCCAACCAGTGCCACCACTCTATGCAAGACCTGTCCTAACAACCCACCATCCGAGAAGATGAGCCACCTGGGCGTCGGAGTTGCTGAACACCCCCTGCTGTATCCCACAGACAGATGTAGTCGAACAAGACACCGCACACCATGATCCCTGCTTACAGAAGACCACCATTCCATGACGGACTGTGAGACAAAAGAATTTAAAGACCTCAGTGAGGAGACGTGTCAGCGACTAGCGGTAAATCTGACTCTTCACATATCAAAAATGCGACCACTGCCAGAGATCCCCCCACACACCCCTCTCTCCCATCTCCTCAAGACAGACTTCCCAAAACTTCAGCACTGGCACCAAAAAGCTGCAGTCAACAGTAAAACCTCAGGGCTGAACGCCAGACATACTGGTCAGTTCAGACCTCAACGAACACAGCCAAACTGGCACAAAGGCCATAGGGACAAACACCGAAATCCTCAAACACTCTTGTGATGAGATATTAATCCCTGAAAAATTGCACGCCACTGTCCAAACCGACTGACCAGTCATTTGGAAGGAATAAATAACCTGGTGGAACTTCACAGAACTGCTGGATTGACCGAGAATGTGCTGCGCTGCAATAGAAATGTGCATTCATGTTGGTCCACGTTTAGAATCTATAACATAGTAATCATCCTAAAATTTCGCATAATGTGACCCGTTTTTGAACGTGTATACACCATATAAAGGCTTAAATTGCCAATAGTATAAACCAGCTTGTAGGAAGCTCAAACAGAGATGCGTCCACGCGAATATTGCTGATGGGAATGGCTGAATCAAGTCACTTCATAGAAACATGTCCAATGGTCAAAGTGCGCTGTGTGGTGGACAGGGCTGTTAACACCAACACAGAAAATGTCTGACGCTGTTAGTTTCTTGAACTAAATCGATTGTCATTGTTGACACCCCACTCCCACACAATGCTGTTCCAGATCTGTTGAAGGACGCAATACAAGACAGCAGGATTCTTTCCACATACTATTGGGGACTAGGCGGAGAGGTCTTCCAGTTGGTACCGGCAGAAAATTAGTGTGTGCGAGTGTGCATGTGTGTGCATGGGTGTGCATGGGTGTGTGTGTGCGTGTGTGTGCGTGTGTGTGTGTGTGTGTGTGTGTGCGCGCGCGCGCCTGTGCGTATGTGTTCGTTTTTCTGGCGCAGTTACCACTGTAGTTACCTACAACAAAGGGTTGACCAGTCGTTATGCTACCGGATGAAAACTGAATTAGAGGCCTGCTGATTAAAACACCATTTTTTGAGGGGGGGGGGGGGGGGGGAGGGAGGAGGAGGAACAGGCGCAGGAATGGAAATAAGTTTTTTTGTATGTCAATCACTTTCTGCAGATTCCACCCCCACCCCTCTTGAAAAAAAAAGAAGAAGAGAACAGTCCACCGAGAGTGGTCACTGTACAAAAGGAGGGCAGCAAGGAAAGAACTCTTAAAATCATTAACGAACACCCATGCGTTCGTGCGTGCATCGCGTGTAGTTTTTAACGAAATCACCGCCACACACAAATATAATTAAGACAACAAAAAAACATATAAGAATGTGTGTGTGTGTGTGTGTGTGTGTGTGTGTGTGTGTGTGTGTGCGTGCGTGTGCGGGCGCACGTGTGTCTCTGTCTGTATGCGCGCGCGCGCGTATGTGTGTGTGAGGGGAGGGGAGGTGTGTGTGGGAGAGAGAGAGAGAGAGAGAGAGAGAGAGAGAGAGAGAGAGAGAGAGAGAGAGAGAGAGAGAGAATTAAATGGAATGAGTGCGGCAGGAAAAGTTAAGAATTCCATTCTGACCCCTCTCATGCTTTGCATTAAAATTTAAGACCATAACACCATAAGAATGAAATTAAGTTCATCTCGGAACAAACCAAAAGTTACCAGAAATAATCCGTGCTCATTTTTTTTCTAAATCGAAGAATTCACCCCTTCGTCCTCCTCCCCCCCCCCCCCCCCCCATCCCCAAATCCTAATCACAAAAGATATGGGATGCTTTCAGATCCCACCCCCTCTCCCTCCACTCTCTCTGGCCCAAATGAAAAAAAAATCAAGGTCGGTTAACCCCCTCACCACCTCCGCGAAAAAAAAAATTAAGAAAAATTGATATTACAATGTCTTTTTAATCCATATCTTCAACCCCCCAACCCCCTTCCCCGCCCGAAACAGACACAAACTCAGAAACTCGAGCGCATGCGCGCGCGCACACACACACCTTCAGAGAAATTAATTCGAAGTAAGTATGCTTCAGGCCGCAGGCGGTTGAGAAAAAAAAAAAAAAAAAGGGGGGGGGGGAGTTCTTTTTCGCGCCCCCCCCCCCCCCCCCCCTTTATATCCGTCACAAAAATTATGGACTGAATGACTGTTTATGTCCTCGCCATGTTAGAGCGCTCTAAATAAATTCTGCAACCATACTGTCCTTGACGGCTGACGGAAGACACGCGTTTGTACCGGTGCGGGGAGGGGAGAAGGGGTATGGAACATCTCAGGAATTTTCCTTAACACATGTTGCTTTATTTAAAAAGATGGGGGGTAGGATTCAAGACATCAGGTGACTGTCACTTCAACCACATTCGGAAATGGGGGGCTCCATTTTGAAAGCTTCCTTTTCGGCTTTGAGTGGGATTAAGTAGTAGAGTTAGCAGTAGCGGCAGTAGTAGTAGTAGTATGTAGGGATTGGCTTCCATGAGGCTAGGTTCGCGTCCGCTCATAAACTGATTTGAAATTGGTGTCTGGTCATAGTAATATTGTCAAACCTAACTGACGAAAATCGTTTGTTTTTTTTAAATTCTTCAAATTTTGCAATTCTGTCCGGAAGATTCTTGAAACTGTTAACATCTTGTATAACTTTGACGTTAGCTTTAAGTTCTTTCCAGTACTTAGCGACGACTCGAAAGTGAGAAAAGGAACATTTTCTGTTGCGAGTCTTTGTGAGAAAAAGAACATTTTCTTTTGTGAGACTTTTTTTTATTACCAAATCAAAGTGTGAAACTGAAATAAAAACAGCTCTCTAATTTCCGGTGTTCAATTTTCCATTACGTTTCATTGGTCAAGTACTCCCACTAACCAAAGGCAGACAGACGGACAAAACACATTCTCTCTCACTTACCGGTCTAAACCAGGCTGTCGTGTTCTCGGCGAGGTGGACTCAGCGACGCTCTGCAGAAGAGTGAAAGGAAACAGCGCGCGCCCTCTCCTGATTGGACACGGGAAAATCACGCGATAACACAGACACCCTCACAACACTGTTCTCACGTGCAATGAAACATGACACTAGGTGAGCTTTGTCAGCTCCCCCCCCCCCCCTCTCTCTCTCTCTCGCTGTCTCTCTCTCTCTGCATGCAGGCACGTGCGCGCGTATGCATTTGTATGTTTGTGTGTGTGTGTGTGTGTTTGTGTGCGTGCACGCGCGTACGTGTATATATAAACGTGCATATGTTTGTGTGTATGTGTGTATACACGTGCGCGCATGCTTGAAAGTGTGCGCATGCATGCGTGCATGTGTGTGAGTACGTGCGTGTTAGCATGTGTACTTGCACGCACGCACGCGCGTGCGCGCGTGTGTGTATGTGCGTGCGTCCGTGCGTCTGTGCGTCCGTGCGTCTGTGCGTCCGTGTGTGTGTATTGGTATGTGTGTTTGTGTGTGTGTGTGTGTCGGGGGGGGGGGGGGGGGGGGGGGGGGGGTGCACACACGCGCGCGAGTGTGTTTGTATAAGTACGCATTTGTGTGTGGTATATCTGCGCGTACACACACACACACACACACACACACACACACACACACAATATATATATATATATGTATGTATGTATGTGATGTATGTATACACACACATATGTGTATATATACATGAGTAAAATACGTCGGATGAACGAAGTCGGATGTAACTAAATGCCGCTTTAACGAAATGGTTTTGGGGTCTCCAGCGGGCGATCACGCCGGTTTTAATGAAGCAGCCGCTTATAGCGAATCATTCGTTCGTCCCTATGAAGAATTCAAGCCGGATATAACGAAATGGTTACTTTTACTATTTCTCGGAAATGGTTGGTTAGTTCCCTCCGATGTATATTGCTTCATACGATCACTTGCTATTCTGGGGAGATGCAGGAATACCCACATAGCACATGGAATGTAGAGCTTTCCATGCGTTGCTCTTAAACAGAAATCACACGTTTATACATGTGGTTGACAAGGTGCATAACCTAGGATTGTTTCATTATCTTACACAGCTTCACACAGGTAGATTGAAAGTACACAGTACTTTTTACAGTATGTTTTTTTTGTGTGGTAAACGTCACCTCTGTAATTCGTAAGCAATAAAACCGTATTCTAATGTCCTGTAATGCGAGTACGTGGGGTCAGGTTCAGACACTATAGATGGAGCAGAGATGCCAGAAGGACAAGGGTGGGGTGAAGGGGATGGAGGGTGTCAGGGTGTCAGGCTTTGATTTAACAGGCCATTTCATCATGGCGTCTGCAAGTCGCAAAGGTCTGTCGCTAAAGCGAAAAATTGAAATTATTCAAGAAATTGAAAGAAATCCAGCAAAACAGAAGATAACAGAGGAAGAATATGAAATTAGGCCGTCGACACTGGCAACCATTCTGGCTTCCAAAGAGAAGTGTAAAAATCAGTATTTTGGTGGTGAGGAACCGCAGCAAGCCAGAACTAATGTTTAGATACCTATCGGAGAGAATCAACCAAGAAGTTTGACAGAACTGCTGCACGTGCATGTACTAGAGTGCCTTTGTGTAATCAAATGGACTGCTGTGTTTCGAGGATGAAAAACCATTTTTTGTATCCTTTTGAGATCTCTCTCTTCACTGATCATGGTTGAGCTTTGTTTCGTTTTTTTTTTTTTTCGTCCAGCTGTAGCAACAATCATCTGTTGTTTCACAGAATGTGAGGATTTGAGGGATGTTTTTTTTTGGTTTGTCCAGTGTGGCAACAGTCATTCTTTTCTGTTGTTTAATAGAATGTGAACATTCACATCTCTGACATAATAACTGCCATTCCAATAACTGTATATGAGTGAATTAATGTGTACTGCTAATTATAAAGAACTTTTGTATACACTAAGACATAATAACACATCTGTGACTTTCACTGTATTGATAGAGAAAAGTAAAAAAAAAAAAATATCATTGACTTTTGATGACCTACTTGAGACACTTATTGTTTCTGCTTATTGTGATTTCTTGTTAAGCTTTGACAAGCACAAAAAATTGCTCTCCAATACGGCTGAGTGCATGTATTTTTAAATCAAATACTTAAGTTTATTTCCATACCATTGTATACTCCAATGACCTAACAATGTGAAACAGTAAACGAACAGTACAGACCCCACCCCCCACCCCCACCCCAACCCCTCCCCTTTCCTCGTGGCGTTGTGTAATTTCTACTGACAATCTATTCTTCTGAAGTCTTCAGAATTATACGGTGAATTTTGTTTGCCTGTTTTACCTACTATCGGTTTCTAAGCTTTCACATTGCAATGTAGGCCTATGTGATCCGTTTACATTAATTTGCAGTCACATTTTGAATACATTTTTAAGATCATTTTCATTAAAGTAAATAACAGCCCAAGAAACGAGCTCGATTACTCCCATGTGCGCGGGCGCGCACGTGTGTTGTGTGTGTGTGTGTGTGTGTGTGTGTGTGTGTGTGTGTGTGTGTGTGTGTGTGTGTGTGGAGAGAGAGAGACAGAGAGAGAGAGAGAGAGAGAGAGAGAGAGAGAGAGAGAGAGAGAGAAGGAAACACGTCACGCCTGATATTACAAAACAACTAGATAGAAATTCGTTATAACCGGCGCGTCGGTTGTAACAAAAGCCGGATATAACGAAGCACTTTTGAATGTCTCTCGGAGATTCGTTATAAGCGGCTTTAACTCTGTGTGTGTGTGTGTGTGTGTGTGTGTGTGTGTGTGTGTGTGTGTGTGTGTGTGTGTGTGTGTGTGTGGAGAGAGAGAGAGAGACAGAGAGAGAGAGAGAGAGAGAGAGAGAGAGAGAAGGAAACACGTCACGCCTGATATTACGAAACAACTAGATAGAAATTCGTTATAACCGGCGCGTCGGTTGTAACAAAAGCCGGATATAACGAAGCACTTTTGAATGTCTCTCGGAGATTCGTTATAAGCGGCTTTAACTCTCTCTCTGTGTGTGTGTGTGTGTGTGTGTGTGTGTGTGTGTGTGTGTGTGTGTGTGTGTGTGTGTGTGTGTGTGTTTAACTTCTGGTGCGGACCCGCTTAAAAAGGCACAACTTGAATGCTTCCTTTAATTCTCTTCAACGTTGCAAGAAAGGGCATTATCTTTAACAACTCATACATTCATCGTGATCAATGCACTAATCTAAATGCAAAATAAATAGATAAATAAAATAACGCTTATTAGATAAATTGATATCTACGACCTTGTGAATTATTTTGTGAGGATCTGGTCTACGACACGGATACATAATAACAAACAAGAAGGGTAGGAGACAGGGAGGGGGGAGGGAGGGGGGGGCGGAGGTTCGACTTTGAAAGAGCTCTGTGTTCTCACGAATGTTCTGGCTGTAAAGCATGTTGCTCAAATTGCCTGAGCACACGTGCAAGTGTGCATAGGCTTTCTTTAACAGCTTACCATCACCTTGACATGAATCATGAGAGGTAGAGTACAATAAAACTTCGCTGTACAGACCTAAGCCAGACAGGGCTTCCACTTGGCATCTATGCTGAAATTTGAAGGGAGGAAATCTCGCTCTCAAAAACCATTGCAGGTTTTGTTTTGTTTTTAAGAGATGGGCACAAGTGAGAAGTAAAACAGGAAAAGAGAGCAAGATTGAAAAACTAGAGAGAGAGAGAGAGAGAGAGAGAGAGAGGAGAGAGAGAGAGAGAGGAGAGAGAGAGAGACAGACAGACAGACAGACAGACAGACAGACAGACAGAGACAGAGACAGACAGAGACAGAAGACATGCATACAGATTGACGGAGGGGCGGAGAGACAGAGGGAGAGAGAGAGAGAGAATGATTATGTCATGGATGGGAAATTCACACTGCTTTCGTTTCGTTCCGTTTGTTTGTTTGTTTGTTTGTTTGTTTGTTTTTTTTTCGTTTTTTTCTTTCATTCTATTTCTTCTTCATTTTTTCTTTTCTCTTTTAGTTTTTTCAGCCAAGTCGGTGGGAGCCAGTGTGCAGCACAGAGACTCAAACTGACAGCAGAAGGTTCCATCTCTTTCGTCACAATGGCTTCCAACCCTCGCCTCAGGATCTCTCATCTGGAGCACGCCAAAGGCAGACGACACGCTTCTCTGCTCCCGAGGATGCGCATAACTCGCCCAGGAAAGAAACTGTGGAAAACCAGTTCAAAGAACAACGCTTTTCGACAGACGCAAACAAAAGTGGTGACATTGTCCCTTCTGCACAAAATGTCACTTCCGGTGATTGTCAGGGCAAGCCTACCGTTCTGAGTGACGTCAGACGCGTGAAAAACATTATATCTGATTTGGATTTGATGTAAGAGGGGTCTTAGTCAGTGCTAGCGATACAGCTTTCGTTTGTTTTTGCTTTTGGTTTGTTTTGTTTTACTTTGTTTTGTTTTGTTTTACTTTGTTTTGTTTTGTTTTCAGTCTGCTCTTCGTTCCCTTGCCCCCTCCCCCAGTCCCTCTTTATATAGTTTCCATGGAAACAAAAGTCATCAGATGGGACTGAAATCATAGGGTTCGCCAAAAGCAGATGCAACCCAACGCAACCAAGCATAACCATCACAATGTGTCCACACAATATGTTTTTACGAGCCCTTGGCCAGTTCGAAACGGCAAGATCGTTCATTCAGATCCTCAGACGTTCGTTCAGTTATTTTGATAATCATCTGTGCGTTCAAACGGGAAAGAAAATGTTTTTGTGTTTGCTAACATTGCAACATTTTCAGTGGTTCCAATAGAGCCAATAATGTGCGCGCGCGCGCGCGCGTGTGTGTGTGTGTGTGTGTGTGTGTGTGTGTGTGTGTGTGTGTGTGTGTGTATGTGCGTGCGTGCGTGCGTGCGTGCGTGCGTGCGTGCGTGTGTGTGTGTGTGTGTGTGTGGTGTGTGTGTGTGTGTGTGTGTGTGTGTGTGTGTGAATGCATGTGATGTTTCATGCCTAATGTTTTAGGTGTTTCGACATCTTTAAAAACCGTAATTTTTCACTACTTCAAAAATCAGAGAGAGAGAGAGAGAGAGAGAGAGAGAGAGAGAGAGAGAGAGAGAGAGAGAGTCTTCAGGAGGTTGGCTTTCAAATATATCCGTCTTAAGTTGCAGTTTTACTTTATTTTATCTATTTTTTGCTTTTCTTTTCTTTCTTTCTTTCTGTCTTTACTTACATGCTTTGCTTTTTAATCGGTTGTGAAGCATTGTCTGCCGAAATGTGTAGATTATGCCAATTTCAAGTATATAATAGCCTCTCGGGGCAATGTGGTTATTTTACTTGTAATGTTTGTACAAAAACAAATTACAACATCCTAAATTGCAATAGTTACATTTGGACCCGCATTTATGTCAACACTTTATACATTCATTTCAGATTCATTATTCTTTTTTTTTTTCTAACCAGATCAAGTTACTGTGTCAATAATTTTGTGAACGCCGCACTTCATTGTGTCATTTGTTTAGCAGTTATATTTCATCATTTGATCTGCAAATTGATTTGACTATTTTTCGAAATCGTGCCATGATTTATCACAACATTGTCACAGAATGGTTTTGAGGCTGATTCGATTTTCTTTTTAATTCGTAGGTTCAATAATGAGCATGAAATGCAATGTTAAGCACGACTTACAACAACAACAAAAAAAACTTATTTCATGACGTTCAGAGTCGGTCTGTGGTAAGTCAGTCTCCACTGAGTAGAGACTAATTTTTAGGGGTAAAATATTTATTGTTGCTCTGTAATTGTTCTTGTTCTTGCTCTTGTTGTTGTTGTTGTTGTTCTTGTTCTTGTTCTTCTTCTTCTTCTTCTT
>CM065735.1:21688990-21776490 GCA_033310375.1 Conus canariensis | reverse complement strand
TAGAGTGTTCCAAAGATCCGTATATGTTGAAAGAGTCCTCGCCATGCTTTATTCCTTGGTTCAGATCATGTGGAAAATCCTTACGGCTCTGAGTTGTTACACAGGATCATGTGGAAATCCTTACGGCTCTGAGTTGTTACAGATCATGTCACGCTCTGAGTTGTAAGATCATGGTCTTACGGCTCTGAGTTGTTACACAGATCATGTGGAAATCCTTACGGCTCTGAGTTGTTACAGATCATGTGGAAATCCTTACGGCTCTGAGTTGTGTTAACACATGATCATGTGGAAATCCTTACGGCTCTGAGTTGTTACACAGATCATGTGGAAATCCTTACGGCTCTGAGTTGTTACACAGATCATGTGGAAATCCTTACGGCTCTGAGTTGTTACAGATCATGTGGAAATCCTTACGGCTCTGAGTTGTTACACAGATCATGTGGAAATCCTTACGGCTCTGAGTTGTTACACAGATCATGTGGAAATCCTTACGGCTCTGAGTTGTTACACAGATCATGTGGAAATCCTTACGGCTCTGAGTTGTTACACAGATCATGTGGAAATCCTTACGGCTCTGAGTTGTTACACAGATCATGTGGAAATCCTTACGGCTCTGAGTTGTTACACAGATCATGTGGAAATCCTTACGGCTCTGAGTTGTTACACAGATCATGTGGAAATCCTTACGGCTCTGAGTTGTTACACAGATCATGTGGAAATCCTTACGGCTCTGAGTTGTTACACAGATCATGTGGAAATCCTTACGGCTCTGAGTTGTTACACAGATCATGTGGAAATCCTTACGGCTCTGAGTTGTTACACAGATCATGTGGAAATCCTTAGCTCTGAGTTACGCAGTCTTGGATCCTTCCTGAGTGTACACAGATCATGTGGAAATCCTTACGGCTCTGAGTTGTTACAGATCATGTGGAAATCCTTACGGCTCTGAGTTGTTACAGATCATGTGGAAATCCTTACGGCTCTGAGTTGTTACACAGATCAAGTCTGAGAACATTCCAGTGGTAATGTCCTCTGGTCATCACTGCTGTCAAGTCTCTTTCTTCGGTGGTGTTCGGGGATGCTTTGTCCTGATCTAACTTACGCAGGACATTTTTAAGCGTCCTTCTGGCAACAGTCATTGCATGTTCATGCTGTCAGCGATGATGGGTGTCTTCTGGCGGAGGGAGCCAGTCCTCCATCCAACGTCCATCCAACGACAGTGCCCACGAACTTGCCGATGCCAGAAATTTTGACCAGGACTGAACTGGTCATGGTCGTGAACAGGAGATCGAAACTGAGATCACCGTGACCGCAGGGCATAACAGGCCATTGGATAGGATGCTTTTGTGTGTGTGTGTGTGTGTGTGTGTGTGTGTGTGTGTGTGTGTGTGTGTGTGTGTGTGTGTGTGTGTGTGCTTTAAATGCCAGATCAAATGCCAGCTCAGTGAGGACGAGGATGATACAGATCATGCCATAGCGTTCCATTCTAGTCCGTTCTAAACAGACTCTAGCAAAGAACGAAGACGAGTTAAGCTGACCGTTCTCTGTGGACTATGGACTGCCCTCGCAAGCGCTACAACGGCTGTAATCCTGCTAAGGATTTGCCGGAATTGTCAGACACAAGATTAATGTCATTGGGAGAAATGCAAGGTTAGGCGAAAAAAAAGAGGTTATGTTGGAAGCACAGCAATGTGAACTGCTTAAATCTACGTCCAGAATGTTCAGCACACTGTAATATCGGCATCAACGGGCCTAGGTCTTCTGCTCTTTCTTATGATTATGTTGAGCTGACTACACAAAATTTGCTGTTTAGGCCATTTGTCATCAAAGACTGGGGCATTTTCTTAGAAACTGATGTTCTTTGGAACTTATCTTCTTCTTTCTCAAAACTGATATACAATGGAAAAGTTTGCTCTGGAGTACTGTAACGTTTCTTCGTTGAATTTGGCTACGACTTGCATTGAATCATAATTATGCTCCTGTATTCATGTTGAAAAAAAAAACGAAACAAAAAGCACAACTTTAAAATTAGAACACTAATTGTAAAACCACGAACAAAGCAACCAATACAATATTGACTTAGATAAATAAATAAATAGATAAACAAGCACACAAATGAGTGAAAGAGACACTGACTTTCAGAGAGAAACTGACATGCATATCAACTGTGAATATGCTTCACAACATGTTTTATCACTTTTTTTTTTCAGTGTGATGTATCAAGATAATTTATTTTTCATGACAGGGTGTTATGGACCCTTACTTTCGACACTGGGAAATCTTCGGAGTTGCCTAGTCCTGTCTAAATTTGGATAAAGATGTAGATGAATTTGCTTACTACTTAGTACACTTTAGAAAGGCCAGCGAGCTATTGCATTTTGGTCTGTTTTTACTATGTTGACATAAATATTTGACGGAAATGGGTATTAAAAAAAAAGCAAAAAGAAGTGTGTCATCTTACGCCTACAAAGAGATTATCGGTTATATGATGGCTTGGAACAACCGTAAGTTAACTAAGGGGAACCACTGAATGTTGCATCGCCGGGTCACTAAAACGTGTGTTGAGCTGGCCAGTTATCGTTACTGGATCAGCATGTCTTTGGACATGCCACTGTATCAACGTGCCGTAGGGTCACTTTGTTATTGCTCCACTATGTCTTTGACCTATGTATATGTGTGTGTGTGTGTGTGTGTGTGTGTGTGTGTGTGTGTGTGTGTGTGTGTGTGTGTTACTCACTCACTCACTCAAACACACACATACGCACACACGTTAACAGAAAGATATAGATTTAGATACAGGACATCAACCAAAATCTTGGATCCGCATATCTCTCTCTCTCTCTCTCTCTCTCTCTCTCTCTCTCTCTCTCTCTCTCTCTCTCTCTCTCTCAGAGATAATACATCGAAGTGTGGAAGGCAGCGTACTCTTGAACCACATGAAAAGAACCTAAACCAACAAGTGGCTTGCTAGTTAGGATATCATGCTGAACAAACACGACTCTGATATGTGGTAAATTACCTCATACACACACACACACACACACACACACAAAAATAAATAAATAAAAATAGAACGCAGATACCATGTAGTTGCAAAGCGAGAGGACTGCAGGCGGAAATCTAAACAAATCTTGAATAAATGTTAGCGAACCGCCCAGAGAACGTGGACAAACGAGTCACAAGACGAAACACAACACATTTCGACCTCTTAGGTTTTCATCAGGTGAGACATAAATGAATAAAACAACGAAAATTCACTTAGCTTTGATCGCTTCAGATCACTTCACAGGGTTCAGCGCAAGGAAGAACCCTGTGAAGTGATCTGAAGCGATCAAAGCTAAGTGAATTTTCGTTGTTTTATTCATTTATGTCTCACCTGATGAAGACCTAAGAGGTCGAAACGCGTTGTGTTTCGTCTTGTGACTCGTTTGTCCACGTTCTCTGGGCAGATACCATGGTTTTCCGTCTTAAATATGGCGTTGTCCAGCGCCATTCCCTCCTACTGATACAAACACAGCCAGCATCAACATTACTAAACTGAGAGCACAACGAGGCAACCAGAAAGGATGCAGAGAGTATACACTAATCACAGAAAGAACGACGAGAGCTCTAGAGATCGAAGATAAGATGCTATATGTTATACAATCAAAAAGATAAAAATAAAATCACAAGCGATGAAATAAAAGCTTGATTTTGTTACCGATAACGAGTTGTCTCGAGAGACTCACAGCGAACAAGTCACGGCGACTTGCATAAAGAATTTTTTTTTTTTTTTTTTTTTTTTTTTTTTTTTTTTGCTTGTAATTCCGCGGTTCTCTTTTCAGCAGCAAGATTTACCAGCTTGTCTCGGTATGTGACAAGATGATACTGTTCACAGGCCTTGCGAGAAATGAGTGTCATATTCGTTGTCAATGTTGGGTTGTTCTGATGGAAATGCAGCCGACAGCCAATGTATTGGTCACATTTTCGTACTGATGTGTCCCACCTGGTATTCCTTGGTGCACCTGTAGCATTTGACACTCCCCCCCCCCCCCCCCCCCCCCCCATCTTTGAGCTTTGCCTGCACCAGTGGGGCTGCTGGTTCATCGTCACTCAGCGGACACTTCACTAGGGAAGTACTTGTTTGATCAGAGATTTCTCTGGCCCCTTTTACCCGCACCCTTTTCCCTAGTACCTGAGCTTGCTGGAAGGGTTGGAAGCAGGCCGTCTGTACTAGTTGTGGTAACACAGGGGCTGGCTCAAGCCTAAGCCTCACGGCTTATACATGTGTCCAGTCTTTCAGTGGTCATGGAGAGGTTTGCGATTTGCATGGCACATTCTGACTGATCCGTTAACCATACAAAAGGAAAAACATGAAAGAAAGATAATTGCTGATATGTGCAGAATGTCCAGGAGATCTTTTTATGTGTTATTCGGTGGTGCCGTTTAAAGTTCAGGTGACAGCGAGTTCCAGAGGTCAGCAACTCTGAGACAATGATTACGCTTGTAAAGACTGAAACGCTGATTCCTTGCATTTTCATATAATCATGATGAAAAGAATGTCTCAAAGTTAATATCTTTTCAGATTTTGATATAAGTCTCGATGATATTTCATCTGAAACGCCTTCCTTTTAATAATTCAGTAATCGTAGTCAGTCTTGATAGGTCATGATTTTACATTCTTTGATCATTTTAGTTGCTCTTCTCTCTTCTTGCTCAACAGATTGAGACTGGCGCGGGTATCAGATTATGTTCCCATATTCAAGATACGGACGAACTGTTGGCTAATATAATGATAGGAATGTTTCTTTATCTAAATGAACCTTCGTTGAATTATTCACAGCATCTTATTTGCTTTGTTGTCTCTTGAATATGTTAGTAGACTATCAGATGTAAAATTAAAGTATTTTTGCCCATTGCACGATGTAATTTTTTTAATGCTTTTTTCCCATGTAATATTTTAGCCACATTCATGATTTTTTTCTATGTGGGCTATTTTGAATCTGGATATGTTGAAATAAAAATTCCGTCCCCTGACCACATGTTGTAGTATTTCAAGTCACCTTGAATGACAAAGTGTTTTGACACTATATTATATACTTTTGTATCATCAGCAAATGTTTTATATGTGCTTTTGACATAATTTGATGGGCCACTTATGAAAATAGTAAACAAAACAGGACCAAGGATGCTCCCCTGGGGGATTCTCCTTAGTAATCAGTTTTCATAGAATAATATTAACCCTGTCGAACCCTTTGCTTTCTTCCAGTAAAAATGCTGTCGTTCATTTTAAAATGTTACCAAAAATTCCGTTGGCATCCATTTTCAGAAGTAACCTCTCATGCAGTATTGAATCAAAGGCTTTTTTTGTTTTGTTTGTTTGTTTTAATCTAAGCGCAGTTCCATCATCCAGGATATTTGTGAAATCCTCCGTGACGTCCAACAACTGAATTATCAAGACCTGTTTCTTCTAAAAACCATGTTGATGTTTTGTGTACAGACGATGTTGTGTTACATGGAAGACAATTTTGCCTCTTATAAGAGGTTCGAGAAGTTGCTGACTCTGCAAGTTAACTACTTGGTCTGTAGTTTCCGGGGTCTGATCTTGTTCCTTTGAAGAAGATAACAATGACATTATCTGTCTTCCAGTCACCTGGGTTCAGGCCAGTCTCTGAAGAACTGTTGAAGAATACACACAATGGAATGGAAAGGTCGTCGTTTAATTTTTTTTAAGACCTTTTTTGAATGATACTGTCTAGCTCTTATGCTTTATCTGGCTTTAACTTAGCTAGCTTTTCTTTACTACCGCAGGAGTGGCCTGTACTAAAATAGAAGTGCTGTTTAAAAAAGAACATTTTTTGTATATTTTGCAATTAGTCTCAGCCTTTTGAGAATATGTCATAGAAAATCTTCCTTCAATTCCAATCGATGTTCTGATCTCTGTATTTGTCTTCGTTCTCTCTTGACCACACTTCCAAAACTGTTTGTGATTACTCTGCAGTCAGGAGCGATTTTCTTTTTATAGGTTTTTCTGACCTTTCTTGTTGTTTCGTTGCATTTGTTTCTGATCTTAATGTAAAACAGTTTTGTGACAATACCTTGTCGGAATGGACTCGACATAGTAGACGATGTTTATACAGATGGCGTTACGTGTAACTTTTCCCGGACATGCGCAGAGCGCCATAACAACTAACGTTCTTCCTCTCAACCGTAAACAGTCCAGTTACAACGCATGGTGGCAGCGTGTGGCTACGATTTACGCTACGAAAATGGCATTCAAACCTCCTGACGAGTTTGACTTTACAAAACCTAGTGGTTGGCCTGCTTGGAAGCAGAGGTTTTGCAGATATCGTGAAGCATCAAAACTTTACAAAGAAGACAAAGGGTTCAGGTGAGTAGCCTGATCTATGCCATGGGACCAGAGGCTGAAAAAGTTTATTCGACTTTCACAGATATGGATAATAACTCGACACTTGAGCAAGTCATAGAATATTTTAATGAACGCTTTGTTCCCAGAGTGAATATTGTGCATGAGAGAGCCTTGTTCTATTCACGAAATCAACTTGCTGATGAGAACATTGAAACATACGTCAAAAAACTGTACGAACTTTCTGAGAGTGCTAATTTTGCAAACAAAGAGGAAAGCATCAGGGTTTGGTAGTTAATAAAATAACACACACAACTCCAAGACTTTGAGTACAGTTTCTGAGTTTTTAATAACTCTAGAATGGCTGTATAGGCCAACAAAGAAAACTAAGACCCAACAGTTGTTCACCACAACAACAAGAGCAGGAACTCTCTGTTCCTTGACAACGGAAAAAGAAAGATAACTCTCAAAAGAAACATGAACGAACTGTGCTTCGTGGAAGCCGATGTAGTCGCTACACTACTCCCTCCCCAGCGGAGAACTACGAAGCGAATTTTTGAGAACAAGAAGATTAAAATAAAAGTCATCAAAATTTGGATGGCAGGCGTGAAACACAACCAGAACGAGTTCTAACTTTGGTAGGCGATGACGGTGAGTGAACAGATGGTTGTGCAGACTGTGCTGCGGAGCCAGAGGTTGTCTTTGATGAAGATGATGGAACCTGAGCGCCAGGAGAAACCACAGGTGGTACGTGAGCACCAGGGGAAACCATAGGTGGATCTTGAGGATCTGAGGAAACCACAGGCTTGTGCTCCAAAGTGGTAAGAGGCATGACAAAAGCGGTTTTCAGGCGGTCCACAGACACCGTCTCTGAACGGCCCTTGATGTCAAGGGTGTAAAACTTGTCATTGGTGTCTATGATGCGATAAGGGCCGTCATAAGGTCATTGGAGCGGCTGTTGGTGGGCATCGTTTCTGACATAAACGAACCCAATGGAGGCCAGGTTTGATGGAACATAGACAGGTTGTGTTCTATGATACATTGGTGCTGGTGGTAGCACAGTGCGCATGGTTTGTTGTAGATGTTTGAGAAACGTTGAGTCTGGTTCCATGGTCTTTGCATCCAACGGCTATAGAAATTCACCTGGTAGACAAAGTGTTGAACCATAGACAGGTTCAGCAGGAGAACATCCAGGGTCCACCCTCCAAGAAGAACGTATCCCTAGAAGGACCAAAGGCAGTTCTGCAAACCAGTCAGGGGTGGTGGCACGTGCCTTGAGTGCTGCTTTCAGTTGGCGGTGGAAGCATTCAACCATGCCGTTCGCCTGTGGATGGTAAGCTGTGGTTGTGTGAACTTCAATGCCCAAGAGTTTGTTGCACTCAGCCCAGAGTAACGAGGTGAACTGTCTGCCTCGATCAGAGGTAATGTCCTCAGGAACACCAAACCTGGCAATCCAGTGTTGTACAAGTGCTGCCGCACAGGTAGATGCATGGGCATCTGGAAGGGGAATTACTTCTGGCTACCTGGTGAAACGGTCAATTATCGTGAACAAGTAGGTCATGCCCTGACTCGCTGGCAGAGGTCCAACAAGATCCACATGAAGGCTGCAGAACCTGGCAGTTGGAGGTGGACGTTCTACCAGGGGTGCCCGTGTGTGTCGATGAATCTTGGAGGACTGGCAAGGGTGACACTCTTTGCACCATTTTCGGATGTCACGTTTCATACCATGCCACACGAAGCGCTGGACAATGGCGTGTTGTGTGGGGCGTGCACCTGCATGTGAGAGTCTCCATGAATTGGCTCAAACACAGGACAGGTCCAGGATTTGGGCCAAACTGGGCATGTGACACCGGTGGATGTATCACACAGCAAAGCTGATGTACCAAACTAAATGTCTTGAAGTTTGAGGCCTGTGGCTGCTGTGCGATAGGCATCCATTTCACCAGACTGCACTTGGTCTTGAGCAAGTTGATCAAAACTGCCAAAAGAGAAGCAAAACTGTTCCTCAGACTCAGAGGTGGAGTTGATGCTGATGCGTGAAAAGGTATCAGCCACCACATTGAACTTGCCTTTGATATACTGGATGTCAGAGGTGAATTCTGCAATGTAAGACAAATGTCTCGATTGTCGAGGAGAGCGTTCAGCTTGACTCTGGAATGCAGACACAAGTGGCTTGTGGTCGGTGTACAGGATAAAAGGTCGTCCCTCCAGAAAGTGTCTGAAATGTTTGGTCGCACTGTAGGCTGCCAAAAGTTTGCGATCAAAGGTGCTGTATTTCTTCTCTGATTCAGAAAGTTTTCGAGAGAAGAAGGCAAGGGGTACACAGGACTGACCATGTTTCTGCTCAAGCTGGGCGCCCAAAGCTGAGTTTGAAGCATCGACTGTGAGACTAGTGGGTGCATCAGGATGGGGGTGATGCAGAAGGACAGTTTCTTTCAGAGCTTCTTTGGCTTTTTCAAACACAGCTTGACAAGACTCGGACCACTGAATAGTTTGTCCTTTACCACTTGCCTGAGCGTGGAGTGGGGCTAAAATTCCAGCTACGTGTGGAATAAAGCGATGGTAGTAGTTCATCATCCCAAGGAATTTTTGTAGGCTTGTGCGATCAGTGGGGGCAGGGCAGTCTTGAAAGCAGCAACACGATCTGGGAGTGCACGAATTCCTTGTGTAGTGACTCGATGGCCAAGGAAGACTAACTCTGAAACACCAAAGACACACTTGGCCTTGTTGATAACCAGTCCATTGGTGGAGAGGAGCTCGAAAAGTTGTCTGAGGTGTTCAAGGTGTTCTTCCTGTGAGCGACTGGCCACAAGGATGTCGTCAATGTAGACGAAAATGAACGGTATATCTTGAAGAATGCCATCCATCAGTCGTTGAAATGCCTGAGCAGCGTTCTTGAGGCCAAAGGGCATGCTGAGGAATTCCCAGAGTCCAAAAGGTGTGATGATGGCTGTTTTGGCAACAGAAGATGACGCCATAGGAATCTGATGGTAGCCTCTGACCAGATCAATCTTGGAGAAGACTTCACATCCTGTGAGGATATTGTTGAAATCTTGAATATGAGGCAAGGGATAGTGATCATCTTTGGTAGCAGCATTCAGATGTCTGTAATCGCCACAAGGTCGCCATTGGCCTCCGGCTTTTGGGACCACATGAGGAGGTGAAGACCAGGATGAGTTGGACCGGCGGATGATGCCCATTTCTTCCATTTTCAAGAACTCAGCTTTTGCAGCTGCTAACTTTTCTGGATTCAGGCGTCGAGCACGAGCATGGACTGGAGGTCCCTGTGTCTCAATGTGATGTTCTACACCATGTTTATTGACAGTGGAGTCAAAACGTGGAGTGAGTAGCTCTGGAAACTGATAGAGAAGGTCAGAGTACTCATTATGTGGATGAAGCGACAAACCTGCAAGAGTCATGGGAGAATTAGTGCTGTTAATGAAAGCAGAAGTCTTATCAAGAGACAGGAGACGCTTGCCCTTTAAGTCGATGACAAGGTCATGAGCGATAAAAAAAAAGTCAGCACCAAGAATGGGGAAGATAACATCAGCGAGATAAAACTTGTGTGTGTACACATGTGTGGGTGTGATCTTCAAGGAGATGTTGCGTGTACCCCGGGTCTTGATGGAAGTTCCATTTGCAGCAGACAGTGGAATGGAAGGCGAATCGGTCTTGTGATCCTGTGGAGAGGCTGGAAAAACTGACACGTCAGCACCAGTGTGAATCAAGAAAGATTGGCCAGAGTGTCGGTCATAAACTGAAAACGTGTTTGAATCAAAAACGCCAGACGTTGACACGTTCAACGGCTGGCATTGGCGTTTCCCGAGGATGATGTGCCTTGTTGGCTTCCTTTGGTGAGTAGCAATGCGAATTTGCAGCCAGGGAGACAGCGACGAGCGTCAGGTCCGAATCTCTGATGGTAAAAACACACAGAGGTTGAACTGTTCGTGCCACGTTGTTGAGGGCGAGGAGGACGTCTACCTTTGTTGATGGCTGAGACGTTCTCATTTAATGATGGTGTGACCACGTTCGGTTCATTGTGTGGTTCTGTTGGAGCTATGAAGACCTGCTGTGCGCCAGAAGTGCGAGCTTCCCAAATGCGGTCTGCTGCCTCAGCAAGTGTGTCTGTGTCTGCAAAGTTATGTCCAGCCAAAATACCTCGTACATCAGAAGGGAGATTTGCCAGGAACGGCGCACGTTTGAGTTTTTGAGGATCATCATTGAGGGAGTTGATCTTGTGCAAGAGAGCAGTTGGGCGTTTGTCACCAAGTCCATTAAGATTTAGAAGTTCTGCATCTTTCTGGGCTTGAGATTTGCTAAACGTCTTGATCAGAGACTTCTTCAGAGTGTTGTATTTGTTCTCAGCTGGTGAGTTGGTGAGAATGGATTGAACTTCTTCGGCTGTGTTGATGTCCAGCGCACTGACAACGTAGTCATATTTCGTCTGGTCTTGGGTAATGCCTTTGGTTCCAAACTGTGCTTCAACCTAGCAAACCACACCTCTGGCGACTTTATCCAAAATTCTGGAAGTTTCATGGACACTGTATTGACCAGGCTGGTTTGAGCGTTGAGAGCTTCCAGTTGAGTGGCTAAGTTCGTTAGGATTTCTTCAGCCATATTTGCGTTGTTCAGCATCAGGGGTCACCAGTTTAGTGGTTAATAAAATAACACACACAACTCCAAGACTTTGAGTACAGTTTCTGAGTTTTTAATAACTCTAGAATGGCTGTATAGGCCAACAAAGAAAACTAAGACCCAACAGTTGTTCACCACAACAACAATGGCAGGAACTCTCTGTTCCTTGACAACGGAAAAAGAAAGATAACTCTCAAAAGAAACATGAACGAACTGTGCTTCGTGGAAGCCGATGTAGTCGCTACAAGGGATAGGCTTGTTCTTGGTGTACAGGATACAGAACTCTCAGAAAAGCTGCAGTTACAACCTGACCTTACTTTGAAGGATGCTCTACAGCAAGCATGTCAGTCTGAGTTGGTTAAGCTGCAACTTAATGAGCAAAGACATGCTACTGGTGCTACCCTTGATTCAGTCAAGCATAGCTCTGCAGGACCTTCTCATCATAGAGGAGGCTACACTCGTGGTCGAGGAGGAAATTCAGCAAGTAAACCTCTTGGTACTCACTTTGATAAGAAACATTTCAAAACATGCTCCAACTGCGGATTTCAACATGCTAAAGATATGTGCCCAGCAAAAGGGAAGCAGTGTCGAAGTTGCGGCAAATATAACCACTTTCAGAAAGTCTGCCGTTCCTCCAGAGTCAGCCAAGTTCGCGAAGTTCAAGAGAATTTCTCAAGAAGTGAACTGAAGCCTTCCACACATTTTCTTGGAAGCATTGACAAGAAGAATGAAGAACCGCCATGGCATACAAATATCATGATTAATGGACGTTCCATTAATTTTAAAATAGACACTGGTGCCGATGTGACCGTCATTTCAAAGAAAATATATGACAGTTTACATCCCAAGCCAAAGCTGAAAAAGTCAGCCATTTTGCAAAGTCCAGGAGGCCATCTGCAACATCGAGGAATGTTCATAGCCCAGGTGAACAAGAATGAACAACAAGATTGTTGCCTTTCGAGTCTTCGTCCTTGACAACAACTGCGATGATCTCCTCAGTAGAGATGCAGCATTACGTCTGGGATTTGTAAAAAGACTTGATGATCTGAACAATCTGGCTTTTGGAGAAATTGGAGATCCAGTCCAATGTGATCCAATCAAGATCAGATTAGAGGAAGACTGTACTCCCTATCACATCGCCACAGCAAGAAGAATACCACTCCCTCTTATGCCAAAAGTTGAAGCAGAACTTCAGTGAATGGAGGAAAATGGGGTAATTGAATGTATCACTGAACCTACCAACTGGTGTGCCCCAATGGTGCCAGTCTTGAAGAAGGGAGGCAGAGTGTGTACATGTGTGGATTTAAAGAAACTGAACAGGGTTGTGAAGCGAGAATGCTACATTCTACCAACACTGGACGATATCACGCACAGTCTGAAAGGATCGATGGTGTTCACAAAACTGGATACGACGTCTTGTTTCTGGCAGCTTCCTCTTGATGATGAAACTGCAAAACTCACGACGTTCATGACACCGTTTGGAAGATACTTCTTCTGTTGTCTTCCATTTGGAATTTCGTTGGCTCCGGAAGTGTTCCAGCGAACAATGGAAAGCATCCTGGCTGACATTGATGGAGTCGAATGTTACATGGACGATATCCTCATTCATGCAGAGACTATGGAGGAACATGATCAGCGTCTCAACACTGTACTCCAGCACTTGTCAGAAGTGAGATTGAAGCTGAACAAAGAAAAATGTGAATTTAGCAAGAAGGAAATCAGCTTCCTAGGCCACATCTTCAGCAAGGATGGGATCAGACCAGATCCATCAAAGCTCGAAGCGATCTGCAACATGAATGATCCGACAGATCTTACAGAATTGAGAACGTGGCTAGGAATGGTTAACTACCTTGGCAGATTTCTCCCAAACCTGTCAACAATCCTGAAACCAGTGAATGATCTTCTCTACAAAGACACTCCATGGATATGGGATAGACCACAAGCAGATGCAGTCAAGAAAGTAAAGGAGTTACTTTCTGAGACACCAACTCTTGCATTCTACAATGTCACAAAACCAACCGTCGTCAGCGCTGATGCAAGCAGTTATGGACTTGGAGGGGTACTGCTTCAAAACAATGATGGAGAACTGAAGCCAATCGCATATTGCTCTGGTACCCTTACTGATGCAGAGAAAGGATGCGCTCAGATTGAGAAAGAATGTTTAGCAATGGTTTGGGCGTGTGAGAAGTTTGAACGTTACCTGGTAGGCCTTAAAACTTTCACAGCCTTCACTGACCACAGACCGCTTGTCTCACTGGTGAACTCCAAAGACTTGCAAGAAACACCCCTGAGATGCCAGCGACTTCTTATGCGTCTGATGCGCTACAATGCACCAGGCAAGAAGATGGTTGTGGCCGATACATTATCCAGAAATCCTGTTTCAACAGAGAACAGCCTTGACCTGCAAGAAGACGTCCAGAGCTACGTTGATGAAATTGCTTCATCTTGGCCTGCATCTGACGCCAAGATCAGTCACATCAAGGAGACAACACAGCAAGATCCTAGCCTGAAAGCAGCAATGATCTATACTCAGAATGGCTGGCCAAAGTACAAGAAACTTGTATCACTTGAAGCCAGAGACTTTTTCACCATCCGGCAAGAACTCAGTGTTCATGATGGACTCCTACTGAGAGGAGACAGGATAGTCAGTCCTTCACCACACCATGAGAACGGAAATACTGAACAGGATCCATGAATATCTAAATGCCGCGAGCGAGCAAACCAGGCAGTGTGGTGGCCAGGCATGAGCAGGGACATTGAAGATGCCATCTCAGAATGTCGACATTGCCTTGAAAACCGCCCGTCTCAGCCCCATGAACCACTTTTGCCATCAACTCCGCCAACCCGTCCCTTTGAGAGGACTGGAGTGGACCTCTGTGAGTTTAAAGGAGACTACTACCTGGTCTGTGTGGACTATTATTCCAGGTACATTGACATTGCTCATCTGCAGAACATCACAGCGTATTCAGTGATCAACAAACTGGAAAACATGTTTACTTACCATGGGATTCCCGAAATTGTCATCTCTGATAATGGGAAACAGTTCTTATCATCAGAATTCAAGAAATTTGCAACTGACTGGAACTTTTCCCATGTGACCAGCAGCCCACATTTCCCGCAAGCTAATGGGGCAGCTGAACGTGCTGTGAAGACAGCCAAAGAGATTCTTCAACAAAATGATGTGTTTCTGGCCTTGCTGACCTATCGCTCTACACCCATTCCTGAGCTAGGAGCAAGCCCAGCAGAACCAGCCTTTCAACGACGCATGAGGACGAATCTTCCATCTATGCCTGAAACACTGTTTCCTGGAAAAGTTGACCATGAGCTAGTGCGGAAATACAATGCAGCAATGAAGCAGAAACAGAAAAGAAACTATGACAGTCGTCATGGTGTTCGTTCTTTACCTGAGCTTCATCCTGGAGACCCTGTGCTAATCAAAACAGATGGGGAGAAAGGATGGAAACAACCTGGTGTGGTGAAGGAAAAATGCACCCCAAGATCCTATATTTTTCTTCTTCCTCGTTCGCTTCCCATTAGATGAGCAGCCCGGTGTCCTCGATGAAGGCTGCCGTCCACCGCAGCTGCTCCAGGGTGCCGTACAACTTGGCTTCCACTGCTGTCGGTGTTGGCCAGTACTTCCTTCTGGATGCTGCATGCGTCATACAGTCTTGAAGGATGTGGTCGGTTGTCATTGGTCCCTCACCACAAGGGCATTCTCCACTCTGTCCAATGCCAAATTTCGTGTGCATGTGGTGGAGCAGGCGATTGTGTTCAGTCCTCAGGCGGAAGATCTTGACCTGAGATCCTATATCATCCAGACAGCTACTGGTGAGCTGAGGCGTAACCGGAAGCACCTGTGCCTTCAGACAGCTGCTCCAACTCCAGCACCGACTCCTCGACCTGGTTCTACTGATGAAGCCGAGTCTACATCTACTGCTGAAGAGGGCAACCCTGTACCTACTTCCCCAGCATGCGAGACTGCTCCGGCTGTTACACCACACACCTGTAACCCTGATCACACATTCCGTACACATAGGGGCAGGCGTGTGCGAAAACCTGCACGTTTCCGACAAGACTAGAAAACTCCCATGTGACCTAGTGCTGGTGGTTTTGTTACTTTGTGTTGATGGTTTCACCAGTCAGGTCCGAAACAAACAGTTTTGTGTTGATGGACAGACATGCTAGAGATTTATTTGGAAAATGAAAAATGTAGAAGTGTGCTTTATTCGACGTTTAAAGAAATCGTTTGTGCCTGTAAACATTTTCAAAAGAATAGTTCTTTCCCAGAGAAAGGGGGATGTGGCAATACCTTGTTGGACTCGACTCGACATTGCAGACGATGTTTGTACAGATGGCGTTACGTGTAACTTTTCCCGGACATGCGAAGAGCGCCATAACTACTAACGTTCTTCCTCTCAACCGTAAACAGTCCAGTTACGACGCAAGTTTCTTACATCCTTTTCTAGTTTTTGAAATCTCTTTCCTCATGCCTTGTGTTTCATCTTTATTAGCCTTTCTAGTCACCAATATTGGTTTATTTTTCTTTTGAATTTATTTTACGTTGGTATAAATTGGTCTTCAGCTCCGTAATCACCTTTTTTTAATTTAATCCAGGAATTATTGATATCATCATCTTCTTCTTCTTCCTAAAATACTGGTTCACTCAAAATTGAGTAGATCACCAGCGCGCATGTTAAAAAAAAAGAAAATGCGACTCGGCCTGTTGGCCCCTGGAGCAAAATCTGGCAACAAGGGGTCGCACATGAAATTTAAAAGGTTAAAAGCAATGGCTAGGTTAAGGCCTAGGTAACCATAAAATATATGGGGAAGTTAAAATAGAAAAGTCAATCAATATGCAGATCTCAGGATTGTCTTAACAATTTGATTTTTAAAAGAGACTGCATTTGTGGCAATCTTGATGGCACCCGGCAGTGAGTTCCACAGCCTTACAGAACTGGGATAAAATGAATGTAAATGGCTGTCAATATTTGATGCAGGTATGGTATAAGATTGACCGCCACTCCTAGTGCTACTTTTATTAAATACTAGTTGTTCCATTAGGATATCAATTAGTTTAGCTCTGCCTTTGAAGAAGGTATTAAGTTTAATAAAGGCTCTTCTCTCTTCTAAGGGTTTCCATTCTAATTTCCTCATGTTCATTCGGGTATCTGCCTGCATAATCTCCTTTCTTTAGGTTAAATTTGTATTGCTCCCTATGAACACTTTTCTCAGCATACAACAGCAACAATAAAGCATCAAGGTCACTTTTTTTTTGGCTGGGTCACACAATTTTCCTGTTCACAAAGACTATGTCTAATATGTTTGACTTTTGATCCACCCTGTGTTTTGTTCGGTATGTATCCAAGCAGTATAACTATAGAGTCATTGAGAATCAGAATTGAAAGGGGTGTTGAGTCTATTGTTGCATAAGATTTGTTTATTTATTTACTTATATTTATTTTCAGTTCATCGTCTTTTAGTTTGTTCCAGTTTTCCGCAGACTTGGTGGTGGTTCTCGATCAGTTTCGTCAACATTTTGTTAGGTTTCAGTGCTAAGTAATTTGGACATACACCATTTCTGACTTCATTTTAAGAAATCAAGTATGAGACCCTTCGGTTTTGACTTATGTTTGTAAAAGAAATGATCGCTAGCCTTTTTTGTTGTTTTTTTTTTTCAACAGGCTAGTCAGTCATATCATAAATCATATTATATTGGAAACAAAAACAATAGCAATAGTCCTCCAAAGGGAAGAAAACAATATAGAAAATCACAATGCCACTCATCAAATTTTTGGCCACGCGTGCGAGCGTGCGAGCAAAAAGACCTACATAAAAAAAAAATGTGAGAGAGAGAGAGAGAATTAAGAGAGATTTGTTCACTCTGTGTCTATATCAAATCTGTGCAGAGATGGATCTGACTTTCTTTCGCATGCTTTGTTCAAGACAGTATCAGAGAACAAAATGAAGAGGGCAGGAAGGGACAACCCTCGCACCATGAACCTGAAAAAAGTCGATACTGAAGAGAGTGCAGTACCCAAAGAACTACGTGAAGGGGACCACAACACAGACATCATATTCACGGTGGAGGGACGACAATTGCACTTCTCCAAGACCCTGTTGAGCATGTGTTCCCCCATCTTCCATGCCCTGCTGACTCCTGAGTATATCCAGCAGCACTCTGACGGGATTCCATTGCCTGGGAAGAAGTACAGCACCATGGCTTTCTTCCTTCAGTTGATCCACCCGGTCTACTCTGTTACCCCTCTCACAGGTGAGATGATGATTTCATTTAGAATGGAAACAATCATTTGCCACTGATAAATCAGTGGGGAAGGGGGGGGGGGGGGGGGGATAGGGTAGGATGGGGTGTGGGAGCAGGAAGGGAAGGATAAATTATCACATTACTGGAAAATTGAATGAGATGAAATAAAGTTCATCTGAAATTATTTCAATTATGCTGTCGGATAGTTGTATACAAATGAGATGCAGCGCCAAGATGCCAGTATTTAGCGGCATGTGGTCCCTGAATAAACCTGAAGGGTGGTAATGAATTATTTCAAGCAGTTGAAGGGTGGGCATGTGTATGTTTCTGCCCAACAGCATACTGAAAATAATTTCAATTAAAGTTCATCTTCAGGTAAGTCTTGTTTATTTATTTCCAAATATTACTCATCTTGTAACTGGTCAGACATATATGCATGAGACTTTAGAATCGAGGACCACGTGACTGTATTCGACGTATATCACATGGGTATATACTTAACACATTTTTAATTTACAGATTCCCTCACTGGATTCGGCCAATTTATTTCTGAGCAGTTTTGCAGACAAAACCATCTTGCGTTGATTGACAAGTTATTTTTTGTTGTTGATCCCCACCACTTTCAGTTTTGGCATGTTGTACATGCTTCTGATGAAACCTTCTGAAAGTGCCTTGCTTTGTCCATCCTGCAGCTTGGAGGATACAGGCCAGAGAAGCACTTCTGCTTAACATGACTGTGGTGCTTGCACTCAGAGTAGAGTGAAAAGAGAATTTCAAAATGTCCACTCCTACTGTATTTAGTACAGGTTTTATCCATCTGGACATAGTGTCCCTTGAGACAGATTTGTAAGGTTCAACACATGTAATAAAATAGCTGTTGTACTTAGGGCAATGATACAGTCTTGTATGTGTACATTTATGATGATAAACAAGACAGTTTTTTTTTCTTTTCAAATGCATCAATTTCCAGCGGCCTTACATAAAAGTCTTGTCAGGACTGTTTGAAGAGTGAGCGATATACAAGGACACACTTGGTGTTATGAATGTTCACATCCTCTGTATCAAGCTGGTGAATAGTTGGTCCTCATTGACAACAAAGCAGGAAAAATGACAGTTCTGAATGTGAGTTTTTGCAAAGCGAGCTGTTCAGCTTGAAGCCATTCAGCTAAGGTATTAAGAATGATATCCACGTCCCCTGTTTCATGAGATTTAAAAAGTGATGGTCTAGTCTTAAATATATCCTTCACGACTCAAGCTACTACTGCATGGTTACCAGTGGAGTCTGTATCTTCTAGGTTAAAACAAACAAAAACAGCGCCTTAGGCAAGATTAAATATACTATAACTAGCATCAGCAGCATACAGTTTTGTTAGGAATTTAGAGACGTGAATGTAATCAGGGTTTGTAATCTTGCTGTCCTCAGTGAAATCTAACCACTTTTGAATGCATGTGTTGTATGACTTCTCAATATTTCAGCAATTTAGCTTCCATGGATTTGACATTAGGTCTGTGCATTTCCTGGTAAAGTCAGACTTTTCAAAGGATGGCCTAAGACTTCACAAACCAAAAGGTTTAAGTGATCTTTCTGAAGAAGAGGATGCACAGTAGTTGGTTGACTGGGGGGAGATGAGGAAGAGACAGGTTCACGAGGGAGGGGGGGAGGGGGGGAGAGGGCTACACAGGAGGTGGTGCACCACAGGGCATCAGGGTTGTGTTGGACAATCTGGAACAACCAGGGTTCCTGAGGCTTGTTCCAGCAGGACTATCTGCACCACCTGGCTTATGGCTCTGAGAGGAGTGAAAGCATGGAAGTTTTAAACCTTTTCATGGCAGGGTAAATGCATCAATCAGTGGATTCAGTTTCTGGATCAGACCTGTAAGAAACAAACTGCTTCATCTGTTTATTGATCCTGGAAGCCAAAAAAAGTCAATTTCAGGCGTGACCTGCCATTGTTCAAAAGCAAACTTGTGAGCATATTTTATCTAGTTTCCACCCTATATCCCAATTCTGACATCTAGATTCCTTATCTGTTTCAATGTTCAGTGTTCCTGGAATATGGCTGCACTGACAGGGACACCATTCCTAACACACCTTGATCAGATGGTGGATGTCCCGTCATTACAAGTATCTGAATGGCTTGTGACCATTTTGCTCATGCAGCTCACTGCAGTTGTGATCACTGTCATCAGTCTGGCCTATTTCTTCTTTAGACTGGAAGCAATTTAATGCTGACGATACAGCTTTTAGTTCAAGGGATTTTATGTAGAGAATTGTCTTGCAGACCAGCCACTGTCCTCCCGGGGATACTTCTTCACGGTGGCAGCCCCATCCTGTAAGGCTGGCATCTGTAGTGATCACAATGCCGTGTTCACTCCAACATTCATCATTTTCTGCTTTTCCCACATTCTCAATCCACGTCTATAACTCATCACAACCAGACTCATCACACCGCTGGAGATTACTTCATCAACTGATCAGAGTGCCCCTTACTCTTTGTCAGAGCTTTTGTTTTTCCCTCTGTTTCTGGCTGGTGATAATGTAGCGGCCAAAATTTTACAGCTGGAACACTGGCAACCATCTTACCTATCACCTGAACCACATGTCTGATTTTACATCTGCTTTTACCTAACATGTTTTACACTATCAGTCTGTAGGCTTTCTTTCTTTAGTAAGACTCACTTTCATGGTTTCTGAGTCAGTTATTACACCCAAGTCCTGATTTCCAGAGTTATGGCTGTCAGTATCATGCCACACCCCGTGGAATGTCAGTGTGTGTGTGTGTGTGTGTGGTATGTGTTTGTGTGTGTGTGTGGTGTGTCACTAAGAATCAGTGTGTGCTATTCTGGCTAAGGCCAGAATTTACTTCTCTTTCTTTCCAGATGACAAGCTTCTTGAAACGCTTGCTCTGGCAAAAGAATACCAGGTGGCACACATCAGCGCGAAATGTGAGCAATACATTGACATCCAGCTGCAACTCGGTCAGTACAACAAAATGTTAACAACTGACGCAATACTCATTTATCTCACTTCTTGTGAACAACACTCTATGGTAGCTCACCGAGACAAACTGGTGAACCTTGCTGCCCAAAAGACAACACAGGAATTACAGGTAAGCAAGTTCTTTGAGCCTGTCCCCTTGACTGCACTGAAAGATGTCTTTCTTGTTCGTTGTCAGATTCTTGAGAGGAAGCTTGAGAGGAAGCTGAATCCTCGTAATAGTATGTTTGATGCATATTGATGTGAACTAACGTATCATTTCTTTTACAGGTAAACTTTCTAATATTTTGGCTTCGGAGGACTGATCTCATTTTTGACCTTCAGAATTTCTGATCTTCTGTTTTTCTTCTGTCATTGTTGCATGTTGTTTTGGCTTCCCCTCCGGATGCCTCTTTTTGTCCTTTATTTAATAATGTTGGTACTAGGTGCATTGGTAGTTGAATTGGCACTTAGGCTTCTACAGAGTAGTATTGCATCACCATTTTATGTCACCTCCGCCAAAGAGGTTATGTTTTCATCTGCGTCCATTGGTTGGTTGGTTGCACGGTCTGACTGTCTGTCAGTAAGATCACACAAAACGCAATGAACCAATATTGTTTTGGTGGAAGTATGGACCAAGGCACCAGGACAAACCGGTTAGATTTTGGTGTAGATCCAGGTGAAAGGGTGGATTTAGGATTCCTGTAGCAACAAACACAGACACATGCAAGCAAGCAAGCAAGCGCACTCACTCATGCACACACGCACGCACCACGCATACATGCAAGCACGCACGCACGCACACACACACCTTAATGGAACTATTTTTGACAAAACTTAGTGAAAAGAAGGAATATGGACCAAAAAGGTGCCCAATGAATGTTAATGTGGATTAAGGGCATTAGAAGGACTCTGTCAGAGTTAATGAACAAATTATAATGAAACATAATGAAAAAATGGATTGTGCCCTATGAATGAATCAGTTAAGTTTTGGTGCAGCTCTGTTGCGAAGAACTGAGTCAGAGTGTGGGATCAGATTCATCTTAGCAAAAACTATTGAAGCAATTTTAACAAAACTTATTGGAAAGATAGGAGTACGGCCGAAGGAAGGATCTGTAAAGCTTATGTGTGGATCCAGATCAGAATTCAGATCCAGAATCTGTTTGCAATCGGTGGAGGTCAGCCCTCTTCCAAGCGCTCTTCTAGTTTGTGTATGGTTCTGTTTACCCACCAAAATGGAGTTATCGACAGAACTTTGCAAGGGTCAACTTGATTGTTGCCATGGATTTTGTTGTGTCCATTGAGAGAGTGCTGCACGCAGGCCCACAATGTTTTATCTTCCTTCCCACCCCTCATCCTCCCCCCCCCCCCCCCCCCCCCCCCCCCCCCCCCCCATAAAAACAAAAGAAGCAAACAAACAAAAGATCTTCAATTTTATGAGAGCACACTTCAGGTCTAATGGAAGACGTTGGGGGTGAAAAAAAAGTTGTGTGCGAGACTTGAACTGAACACAGACTGGAAAAAATATATCATTCCCTGAGCCACCACACCCTTTTGGAAAAGTATTAAAGGATTGCCCTGATGCGCAGCATAACATTATGAAGCAAGGATAGTCTGCCAACGTAAACTGTGGGTTGCGTCCATCAAGATTTGGATGAGAGAGTAGCAAAAAAGAATCTTCTGAAAAAGAAATACTTTGATGAGTTTGTAACAAAAAAAGAATGCATGTAAATACATGCAGAAAGAAGGTAGTGGATGGCAGTGGACTATAGTGACATCACCCCCTCCCCTTCCTAGGGGAGAGCAATCTGAATTCAGTCACAGAAATTGGCTGTGACATGAAAGTGTGTACACAACATTGTAATTTATACTGTTATTTAATTATTGCCACATCTGTTGTTTGTGAGAGTGTGTGTGTGTGTGTGTGTGTGTGGTGATTTTGATTATGTTCTTCCATTTTTCTGTTATTTTTCTTCTACAATTACAGCGCAGTACAATTAATGCTGTAGTTTAATTATCATTTGTCTCATAAGAAATGGTGGTTTAGTTCTGCTCATGAAATTTATATAAATGTATGTTCTTTTTTTCTGATTAACAGGTGCTTATTCAGCATAGGGAGTACATGTATCTTCCTTTGTGTTAGCTGAAGTTTTAATAGTATTTCGCTCTTTTCAATTTTAATATCAATGTTTGCATTAGTTCACTGGAAGAATGTCTTTTTGATGGGTCGCCCAAAGTGGGAGTTTACTTATAAAAACGGTCATTTTGCAAGTAGTTCAGCGCCGGTCATCCCATGCATTATGTCAGACACAATGTTTTTTGTCATGTGCTTGCTAAACCTGTCACTTAAACTTTGGTTAATAGTAAGAAATTTAGAAAAAACATCATTTTCATGCACATTGATATGATTTGATAATTGATATCTACAACTTTGAAACCGAGTGACCATGTTTATACTGTTCTGCAATGTGGATCAAACATCTCTGTATTTGTGGGTGTGTTGTTCTTTTTGTTTTGTTTGTTGGTTTTTGTTGTTGTTGTTGTTTTGTTTTTTTTTCTGTTGTTGTTGCTTTTTCCTTAGCCACTGTGCAAATGTCAGCTTTTCAATTCATTCAAAATGAAGAGCAAAACATCTTTCAAATGTGAGAAAAAGCGATCAGGAGGAGGAAAGTAACAGAGACAGGCAAAGGTCAGTGGAACAAGTTTAGACACGACACTACTAGTTGCCGTGACTGAGAATGCATCATCTGATTCCCTCGACCACACATAGGGTAATGATATCTTCATAAATCAACGGTCTGGTCGGACCATATATTGTTTATTTTTAGTGTGGTTTGGGATGAAAATAAAGAGTGTGTCTTCGACATATCAGAATATTCTCAAAACTTTGTTGACTTGTGTGCATTTAGATCCATGACTTTTGTTAAAATTTCAGTTGTTTTGTTTAACTCAAAGCATAGTGTCGTGGTAAAAATAATCATTCATCTCATCATTGCATTATATTTTGTTTGCGTGCTGATCTTCTGTCATACGGATTACTCTCGCACATGTTACATTACACCTATCTAAGTAAGAATTCTGCTATAATTATGCTAATCATATCTCAGTTTTGACATGTCTAGAACTGTATATTTGGTCCTAAGCTGTGAAAGTCTTATGGGACCACCTACTTTTTTTTCCCCATTTTTAACATGTATGACGTGTCAACTCTGTTTCAAACCTAAATCGAGATGTATATCATTATTTTCATTCATGGGTAGGCGGCCCTTTTCATACAAAATGATGACAATGTGATTAATTTTTTTATTCGATGTAGCAGAACAGCAAGGATTTCTTGAGACATCTTGAATGACACTGTTGATCATGGGGTTCTGTATTTGTGGCAGAAATGTGGCAAGTGTTTTATGTAAAAGTGACTGAAAATGCTTAATAAATTACATGTACAACACTTGGTCTGTGCATTTTTGATTGTGCCTGTGATGGAGATCTTCATGTACATTATAAATTCTGTATCTGAAATGAAATAGCACATAAATTACTTCTTGTGTTTCAGTTCCTGTTCCTTTGCGTTTTCTTGAAAGTTGTTTCAGAAGTATCAAATCATTTACTTGTAGATCTGCGCTGGAGATTTACTGAAAAGCGAGGCAGTTAGCCTACGTTGATTTATGTACATGCCAGGAAGGGAGGGAAGGTGGAGAGACAAAGGGATGGGATGAGAAGGGAGGAAACTTGTTCATGTCAGATCTGCCCTCTTTTTTTTTCCATGTATGTTTTCCCTTTTCTCTTATTAGAATTTATGACACGCTAGTTTTTGTGTTTAAATCGGTGGACTCGTAACAGGACTGAGTCTTTAAATGGCCTTTTCATGTATTTTTAGTGGCACTGGATTTTTTTTTCACTGAAGCTGGGGCTTGATAAATGAAGGGAAGAGACTGGTGCCCTCAATGCAGCCTGAGTTCGGTTTGAAGTGAAAATTGATCAGTCAACATTCTCATAGTCGAACTGTAGGACGCTGCTTTATTTATGATCATTTGAAGAAAAAAAGTAGCAAATGCTCTGTTACTTAAGTCCATTTAAAAAAAAAAGCAAACTCTCTCTCTCTCTCTCTTTACTCTTTCTCTCCATGAGCATGCAAACACACACACACACATACATACACACACACACACACACACACACTCTATCTCTCTCTCTCTCTCACACACACACACACACACACACACACACACAACCACACACACACAGACATACACGCACACAACCACACACACACACACACACACACACACACACACACATGTGTATATATGACTATTGTGTGTTGAAACAAGTCTGCGCTGCCTGCTACGGTAAGAGGGGCATCTGCTCACTGGGTTAGCCTCAACAATTTGCCTTAAAAAGAACCGAGTCAGAGCTGACTGTTGAGTCTTGCGAGAGTTTACTATTGTGCAGTTGTGAGGCCAAGTACAGTGTCAGATATATTGCAGTGCATCTGTATACATTTTCACATCATGGCATAGTTCTTGATCTACAACTCCAGAGTTGGGACTGCACTTCCTGAGGAAGGTCAGCATGTCTCCATTGCCCAGAATTGGTCATTTTATGGAGGGAGGTGTATTAATCTTCACTGTGCTTCATCAATCATCCACTGATTTGTATTTCATGGGCCTCACAGACCTGTGTCTGTAGAAGAGGCAGTTCAGCAGCATGTCCCTTTGTGTATTTCATTGATCTCGTTGTTCTTCTTGAGGCAGTTCAACAGCATGCCCCTTTGTGTATTTCACTGATCTCGCTGTTCTTCTGTAGAAGAGGCAGTTCAGCAGCATGTCCCTTTGTGTATTTCATTGATCTCGTTGTTCTTCTTGAGGCAGTTCAACAGCATGCCCCTTTGTGTATTTCACTGATCTCGCTGTTCTTATTGAGGCAGTTCAACAGCATGCCCCTTTGTGTATTTCACTGATCTCACTGTTCTTATTGAGGCAGTTCAACAGCATGCCCCTTTGTGTATTTCACTGATCTCGCTGTTCTTATTGAGGCAGTTCAACAGCATGCCCCTTTGTGTATTTCACTGATCTCGCTGTTCTTATTGAGGCAGTTCAACAGCATGCCCCTTTGTGTATTTCACTGATCTCGCTGTTCTTCTTGAGGCAGTTCAACAGCATGCCCCTTTGTGTATTTCACTGATCTCGCTGTTCTTATTGAGGCAGTTCAACAGCATGCCCCTTTGTGTATTTCACTGATCTCGCTGTTCTTATTGAGGCAGTTCAACAGCATGCCGCTTTGTGTATTTCACTGATCTCGCTGTTCTTATTGAGGCAGTTCAACAGCATGCCCCTTTGTGTATTTCACTGATCTCGCTGTTCTTATTGAGGCAGTTCAACAGCATGCCCCTTTGTGTATTTCACTGATCTCGCTGTTCTTATTGAGGCAGTTCAACAGCATGCCGCTTTGTGTATTTCACTGATCTCGCTGTTCTTATTGAGGCAGTTCAACAGCATGCCGCTTTGTGTATTTCACTGATCTCGCTGTTCTTATTGAGGCAGTTCAACAGCATGCCCCTTGTGTATTTCACTGATCTCGCTGTTCTTATTGAGGCAGTTCAACAGCATGCCCCTTTGTGTATTTCACTGATCTCGCTGTTCTTATTGAGGCAGTTCAACAGCATGCCCCTTTGTGTATTTCACTGATCTCGCTGTTCTTATTGAGGCAGTTCAACAGCATGCCCCTTTGTGTATTTCACTGATCTCGCTGTTCTTATTGAGGCAGTTCAACAGCATGCCCCTTTGTGTATTTCATTGTTCTCACTGTTCTTCTTGAGGCAGTTCAGCTGTGTTCTGGAGTCTGTATCATGGGCTCCTCAGCTTTCAGGGTTGGGGAAGGGGGAGGAGGGTGTGGAGATAAAAATCTGCATCTTGCTCATGAGCATGTGAATTGATGTGGTTGAGTGTGTTTGCTTGGTTATGCACATGCATGCAAATGTACAGGTATGCTTATGTCTTCCAACCACTTCAACACAGTTTAGTTTACTGGGAGAGAGAGACAGACCATATGATCAGAGAGAGAGAGACACAGAGTAACACAGTTACTGAACACGATGAAGGTGGCATTATGGTTTCTGTCTGTATTTCCACTACTGAAGCAATGTACATGCACAAAACAGATATGAAGTGAAAACTTCTGCAAGTACACAAATCAGATATAAAGTGAAAGCTTTTGCATATATTAACACAAACCAGATACACAGCGAATGTTTCAGCACTTGGAAAAAACTAGACAAAAGGGTCCTAGCCGTTTCCCCACCTTGCCTTTCCCTAATGAAAGATGCTCCCAGGTTTCACTGAAATGGGGAGAGAATGATAACTCCATCAACACCAACCCAGTCAAGACGGCAAATCCGCTATGGACCATTAACACAGAACAAGTGGAATTCCTCCGTGTGTGTTTAAGGAAGGAAATTCTCCTCCAAGCATGACATGAAGATCACCAGGACAAAATTGGGGTTGTGTGCAGACTGACTGATGAACAGCAGCATACTGTGCCAGCTGAGAAAATACCTGAAAACCAGGGGCAGGACTGGAGCCACCAAGCCAAAGACATCCTCTGTATGTGTTCTGAAGATAAGGAAATTATGCTGGCTCTTGAATGAAAACACATTGCTCCTGCATGATCAAAACACGATCGGGATATCTCAGGTGAGAAAGTGTCTATGAACTGGATGCAAACTGCAAAGAGCTAACAGAAAACACGAACTGATTACATTCGGAGATATGTCTACACTGTCTGTTGAGGGGCCTGTGGAGTAAAATGGTCCACTGAACCTAAAACATCTAGATGTTAGTGATGAATTAAATTCAGAAGAGAAGAAAAATCTCCAGAAACAGGCTAAGATTGCCACTGAAAGTGAAAAACAAGAGCTAGAGAAGCTCTGCAATGACCTGAACATAAAACATGGTGCCCTCAGCAAAGCAGAATCACAAAGGAGAAGGTGCAAAAAGAAGAAAACATGAGATTTCTTCAGAGACCCCTGTTGCTGTTTGCTAGGAAACTATTTGAGCAGCCCAGATCAGAGACATTTGCAGTGAACAAACTCTTGTATATCTCAGGAAAATAGATTCCAACACTTAACAGTGAAGCGCTGCTTAAAATTCAGGGCCTTCAACACCAGAGAAAATATTCGATGGCAAGCCATCAACACTGGATGAAGTAAAGAAACTGGTGAAGAAAACCAGAGCCAAAACATTATCTGAATTTAACGTTATACCCTGTCTGCTGTATATAAAAAAACAACAAAACATTCCATTGCCTTGGAGTGTTTCCCACAAATTGATAAGATCAGCGTGGATGAACTTGAAGATCAGAAACCAAAGGATGATAGTTGACATTCCAGAAGAGCAAGACGCAAATGACATCGATTAGTTCAGAACAACATCAGTTCTGAATGTTGAAGAGAAAATCTTCTCTATCAGGGCAGTAAGGCTGACCATATACTTCAAAGAAAATGACCATATAGATGTGTCAGTCTGCAAAGGAGGCATCTCTGGAGTGTCTAGCTGTGTAGAATATGGCTCAACGACTTAGGACACAATTCAAAGAATTAAGGTCAAAACAGGACACCTCAAAGTGACTTGATTTGGCAAATGTGTATGGAATGGTCTCTCATAAGGTGATTCAACTGGTTTTTTAAAAAATATCTGAGAAATGTTAAACAAGTAAATTTATGGCTTCTTAGAAGGTTCATCATAAAGGAATACACAAGGGACCTGAGTGAAGAACAAGTGGTGGTGTGTGTGGAGTTACAGTGAAATGTTTGTTGATTCGGATTTAGTAGAAAGATCACATCCAGATATATATCTTGATGGAGCCCAAAGCAATGTTTTCCTTTTTCTTGAGATTGAAAAGATTCTCTTGGAAGAGCGCAAGAAGAGAAGAGCGCATAATTGATCAAATGCAATGCAGAGAAGAGATAAAAGATCCAATGCCATGCAAAGATAAAGAAACAGGGCAGTATTCCATGCAGCACAAGACAACAACTGAAGGAGTGGGAGCAGGCAGTGGATATGCCATTTATAAGAATCAATGGCCCCTGAACTTCGGCAGTGACCCAGGTTTAATCCAACCAGTTTCCACTTAATGTCACCCGCAGTGACAGTGCAAATTTCTTCACAAAACAGTGATGATATCAACAATAACAATGATATTCAGTATTGTAAATATTCTGACAGCCAGTAATAAAAATAATAATTGTTGCTATCCTATTATACATTTTTTATGTTTTAATGGCATTAAACATAAATTACTTGCAATTTGAAGCAAACTCACTGCATCCGTTTAAATGTACAGGTAAGTGATGCTATATACATACATGTGTGTGTGTGTGCGTGTGCGTGTGTGTGTGTGTTTGTACAAAGTATACACTCTAAGTATAGGATCATACACATACAGGCTTCCTTAAACTTGGCAACTGTGTATTTTAAAGTAGTGCATTACTTTTTTTTTTTTCTTTCAAAATCTTTGTGTGAACATGCGAATTAAAATTGTCTTAGCTGATCTTTTTTGCTTCCATTCTCTCATTATTGTTTTTTACACACCCACACCACACACACACACACACACACACAACACACATATATATATATATATATATGTGTGTGTGTGTGTGTGTGTGTGTGTGTGTGTGTGTGTGTTTGTGTGTGTGTGAAGGTAAATTAATCATAGAAAAAGTCTGTAAGATTTTTCTTATTCTGCAGTTCTCAAACTAAGGATCATCTTCCAAACAAACCAAAGAGATGAGGTCACTGTTACCTCAGTTGTAAATAGTATCCAACAGAATAACAATGTACAGTTTACTTTTCTGAAAGAGAAAATACACAACATTGTTTGCTGTATCATGTAAAGTTTTAAATTTGCCAGTGTCTGCACAAGCAAAACAAACAAACAAAAAGTATAAAATATTGCTCATAAACAGAAACAATATAAGTTTGTAACAAATACTGCACTCTCTGTTAGCAATGTACAAGCCATAAAAAGAAAAACATGGACAACCCAGTTTTTAATAGATTTTCTTTTTCCAAAAATGCACTACTGAATGATTGAATTATCAAATTCAAACAAATAATTTGCCTTCTTGTTTATCACAACACTCACACTGTTTGAATCATCAACTTCAAACAAATTATTTGCCATCTTGTTTATCACAACACTCATGACTGAAAAATCAGGAAGAATTAACTTTCAATTTGCAGTAGAATGGAAACTGGAATTGTGAGAAGGGTAATCTGAGCAAACAGACACATCACCAACTTCACACTCACACTACACAGAAAGGGAAACAAATATCGAAGAACGATGCAGGAACTGAATAATCGAGGCATATGATCTTTTGATTCTCACTGTTCACAAGAAAAATGTTCATGACCTGTTGACATGATGCAGTGGTTAAGTGTCGCAAATGGCTGACTTGAAAGTTATTGATTTGATTCCTATCAGAGGCAGTTATTTGTGGGATTTGTTTGTTTGCCACTGGGTAGATGGAAGATCAGACTGCCAAAAGCTTAAAGATTTATATGAGTGTGTGTGTGTGTGTGTGTGTGTGTGTGTGTGTGTGTGTGTGTGTGTGACTGAAACAAGTCTTCGCTGTCTGCTACAGTAAGAGGGGCATCTGCTTATTGGGTTAGCCTGTACAATTCGCCTTAAAAGAACCGAGTCAGAGCTGGCTGTTGAGTCTTGCAAGAGTTTGATATGGTACCGTGTGTGATGACAATCACAATGACAGACGTATGGTAATGTGTCTGTAGTTCAAAGTTGATCTTCCATCTACAGACTGCCAAATGCATAAAGGTTTATATGAGTACGGGCAAAATGCTCTTTTTACAATAACGTTAACAGCTGATAACCAGTACTATCTGTTGGCCAGAAGCATGTTTAAAAACATGAAACTCAAAGCTTACAAAAACAACAGACTCCTGTTTAAAAACATAAAAATCAAAGTGTACAAAAACAACAGACTCATGTTCAAAAACATAACAATGAAAGCGTACAAAAACAACAGACTCATGTTTAAAAACATAAAAATCAAAGCATACAAAAACAACAGAAGTAATGCGCAGAAGTGGTAATAATTTCAACACTGAAAAATGAAAGTCAAAAACCAATTTTTGTAAAGGTGAAACTGTTTTGCTGATGAAGAAAAGGGGTTTACTATAAAATGTATTGCAATGAAAAACAGAAAAATAACAACTATCTTTACATATAAAAGTCACTCAAAACTGACCTCAGTCAAAAATGTTTTGAACGAACAGAAAAGTTAGGGGGAAGGGAGGGGGGGGGGGGGGGAACACATTTGGGATGTAATTCATGCCTAAATCAAATGGCGGAAGATAAGAGTGCACAAGCATTCTATACAAAGCATAAGAAAAACTAAGATAAACTGAAGAGGGTCAAACAAAACTGGTAAATCACCAATCAACAATAAACAGGTAACTTTCAAGAAAAAAATTCAAGCAAGTCTGAATACAGAAGAAAAATCAAGAAAATGCACATATTTGACAAGGTAAAAAAAAAAAACGCACATATTTGACAACACAGCACCCCCTACTTTGTTTACAGCACAATGGCAAAATGCACCGGACTATGTCTGGGCTATCAATACTTCAAACCCAAATATCCCCAACAACAATCCATCAATACACAAGAAAATATGTGTCAAGACTAAATAAACAAAATTTGAGAAGTTACAAATGTGGGAAAGAAAATATGGCTGGATTAAACATATAGTTACATGTTTTGAACACAGATGAACTTGCATAATTTTGTTACATTTAAAAATGTAGATATTCAGTCGTCTTTTCAACTTTCATTTATAATTTAAGCTTACAAAAACAACAGAAGTAATGCACATAAGTGGTAATAATTTCAACACTGAAAAATGAAAGTCAAAAACCAATTTTTGTAAAGGTACAACTGTTTTGATGATGAAGAAAAGGGGTTTACTATAAAATGTATTGAAGTGAAAAACAGAAAAAAAATGACAACTACCTTTACATATAAAAATCTCTCAAAACTGACCTCGTCAAAAATATTTTGAACAGAAAAGTTTTGGGAGGGGGGTGGGGAGGGACACATTTAGGATGTAGCTCATGCCTAAATCAAATGGCGGAAGATAAGAGTGCACAAGCATACTATACAAAACATAAGAAAAACTAAGCTAAACTGAAGAGGGTCAAACAAAACTGGTAAATCACCAATCAACAATAAACAGGTAATTTTTAGAAAAAAATTCAAGCAAGTCTGAATACAGAAGAAAAATCAAGAAAACGCACATATTTGACAAGTTAAAAGAAAATGACACCCCCTACTGTGTTTACAGCACAATGGCAAAATGCACCGGGCTATGTCTGGACTATCAATACTTCAAACCCAAATATCCCCAACATCAATACACCAGAAAATATGTGTCAAGACTAAACAAAATTAGAGAAGCTACAAAAGTGGGAAAGAAAATATGGCTGGATTAAACATTATATCTACATGTTTTAAATACAGATAAACTTGCATTTGTTACATTTAAAAATGTAGATGTTCACTCATCTTTTCAAATTTCGTAATTTACAGGAACCAGTACTACAACTAAGTACACAGTCTACTTAACTCAAGTCCCTGGTATCGGACAGAAACTTAAATGTTGAAAGTACTCATCAGCTGTATACCATGTTGATAACATGATTCACTCACACACACACACACACACACACACACACACACACACACACACACACACACACACACACACACATGTGCACACACCATTTGTTTTCCAAATGCAACACTAGGATAAGCATTGTTGGTTGGAACAGGAAGTTTTTCTTTACATTGTTCCTAGCCTGCACCATGTAGATGTTTTCAATAAATCCCCCATTCCACAATACGACTGAAAAGGCTAATAACAAAGTATGCTTTAATATACTCAAACAGCAATACTTACTGTTGAATTGTTACACACCTACCTCAAGGTCTATCAAAATTGTCCAAACAGAAACCTGTCACAGAATACTACACATCTAACAACATTGTATGCGTTACTGCTACTTTGCTGTCATTAATCAAGAATTCAGGATCTTTATAATCAGCATGACATCTGACTTGTCATCAACATCACTCATAAGCCCTCTTTTCCTCGCTGTTCTCCATCTAGACATCCATGTGTGAGAAGAATGCAAATTACATACTTGGCAGGATGTGTGCCTGAATTTCATTTTGTTTACATCTGACAGTTATACACATGAATATCAAAATGAATTGCAGTGGACAGGCAGACTTCTAAAGTGATGGGGACACGCAGCATGATCAACCAAGGGAGATCATTCACCAAGACCAAGCACAGGGGAAGATAAGACAGGGCAGACAGAGAAAGAGGTGGACATACAGCATGGCTGGGTGGACTGTGAAGAGCACTGCAGCAGCCCAGACTTGTCCACATTATCAGCAGTGGAGACGACTGGTGCAGATTCAACATTACAGTGACCCAACCCTCTTGGTCTTGCAAGGCTCTGGCATCAGTGTGTCGACAGATCCATGCATACATGCATCACTTGTGTATATGCAAATACATGGCTCACATAAGAAGTGCATTTGAGTGTGAGAATGTATTTTACGTTATGATACTGTGCACTCTGTCATCATGACAGACATCTGTGTGTCCAGTTCAGACTGTTCTACTCAGGAAGGGCCAGTGCCACAGTCTGATGTCGCCCTTTGGTCGCTCACGGTCTTTCACCTTGCACCGCTATTCTGTCAAATATTTTGTTCTTTTTTTACGTAGGAGAAAATTGACACAAAAAATATTCTCAAAATACAACTATGAAACGCAATTCTTTGCTCTAGGGCATTCCATTTCAATTCATGGAACGGAAAACAGGTCCTTGGATGGGACTCTGAACTTTACATTTTACAAACGCATACATCTTTGTAATCCATGTCAGACTCCAGTGGCTAAATGATACACGAAAATGATCCACACACACATCCTTTTAAAAGAAGAGACACTATAATGACTCCCAGGTGCTGCAAAAAAAGGAGAAGATACCTAAAAAAAAAAAGTAAGTTGCAATGTTTAGGTACACACACACACACACACAACACACACACACACACACACACACACTATGTGCTTTGAAAATGCCACAAATGGGTTTTTGAGATTTCTAGTGCTTTTTTTCACCGAAAAAATACAAACTTTAAATTATGTAGTGTTCATACTAAAACCGTTGATTTACATGAGGACACCGGGCTGCTCATCTAACGGGATGGCGAACGAGGAAGAAGAAGAAGAATACTAAAACCGTTGATTTACATGAAATTAGAAAGCTCTGCAACAAATTTTTAAAATATGCTTTACAGGGATGAAATCTTCGCAAAATCAACCTTTGAAACAAAGAATTTTCATTTTATGGATTACTTATCTAGAAGATATAGATTATTAAAAAAAAATACTTCTGAGGTAAGAATAAGACAGGACCTATGAGAAAAAAAATTTGGGTCGGAAAAAAAGTAAATTTACTAAAAATACTGATAATGGTAATAGTAAAACAACATTAAAAAAAATAAAATCACCTTCTGAGTTTCTGACCAGTTGGTAAACACACTTCATAGGTTAGGAAAGTACACTACACTAACTACACTACACACACACACACACACACACACACACACACACAACACACACACACGTATGCATGCATGCATGCACGCAATTATTGAAACATGAATGGCAACAATGACTTAATAAATGACAGGTGCCATGAGTGACCTTGTAAGATTTAAACTGTTATTGTATCAAATGTTTTGTTTTTTTTAAAGATCAAAGCAAGAAACCCAACTTTTCCAATCTAATAATTAAGTGCCTGTTCTCAGTCGTTCTGTCTAAATTGCAACCAAGGCATATGTTTTCATCAGTATCATATACCAAGGTTTACACAAATACATTCTCACTACCAAACCCAGGCATGGACAGAAAGCTTTCGGAAAGCCAAGGTGTTCCCACAGCCAGGGTCAGTCACATCCTGGGAAAAGGAACCATGTTTCATATTGGCAAGAAGGTTTTCTTACAGCCCAGTTTCTTACATCCGAGGTGTTTAAGGGGCACGCAGAAGGGTGAAAAGACAGAGAAAATTGTTTCTGCTTTCTAACATCTGAGCTTCTTAAAAGTGGAGTCTGCTGTATTTCCTTCCCTGACAGGCTGATGATTGTTTTGTTTTCACCTTCACATGCTTCATGTGAGGGCACATACTTTTCACAATGTGACATCTATTCTGTTTCCATTAGGGCTTATATTAAGTTGCTTCTTATTGCCCAAGAAGACTCAGGCAGGAGAAACTTGAAGAATCCATTATTATTTCACAAACTGTTATGCTTGTGCAAGGGCATATTTTAAGTTGTTTCTTACTCCCAGAGAAGTATCTGGTGGGAGCAACTGTGAAGCTTTAATTATGAATGATTTTATATTTTCAACTCTTCTTTTATAACTGGCTGTCTCTTGCCCCTCTTTTCTTAAGTCGCTTTCCAATTGCTCAATCCTCTTCTCAAGCATCTGACAGCGAACAAGGAACACATCTTTCATTGCTGTTGCAGGGACTGGCTCAAAGAACTTGGTGGCCTGTAGATCCTCTGTTGTCGTTTCAGCAACAAGCTTCGTCAGATGCTCTCGGTGTGTGGTTAGGTTATGTCGATCACAGGTGGTCAGATAGAGTAGCAGTGTGCTAGTCGTCAGCATTTTCTCATACTTATGGAGCTGCAGCTGACTGCCAATGTACTGTTCACATTTAGTACTGACGTGCTTCACCTGGTACTCTTTTGCCAGGGCGAGTAAGTCGAGCAGCGCTTCATCTGGAATGCATGACGAAATACTTCACATGAAAGTTTTTGTAACAGAGCACTGAAAAATCATTGACATGCTTGCAATGATAAATCTTTATAATTATTGCAAAGTGTGTGTGTGCTTCTATGTGCGTGTGTGTGTGTGTGTGTGTGTGTGTGTGTGTGTGTGTGTGTGTGTGTGTGTTCTTTACCAACATAAAAAGCCAAATTCTTTTTCTGCACAGAAAACTACAAAAGACATTACTTTGATAAATAAATAAAGGTTTATAAAAATAAATCAATAACATTAATTACTTTAATAAATAAATAATGGTATATAAAAAATAAATCAGTAACATAAAATCCTGAAATGAGAGAGTCTGACAGTGCAGAATGCATCATCTCATTCAAGATAATAGCCAACTAAAATGCAAAATACATACGTAAGCAAATGTTATGAAAAACAAAACATGTGAATCTTATGCCAAATAATGTTCATTCCCTTCATTTGAGCACATTACTCTACATTCCCTTACATTAAACCCTGTGTGTTAAACAAAAATGGTCAGTTACTTTGCTACATGAGACTGAAGCCATCCCGTTCCCTCTTGTTCATCCACACCACACCAATCCCATTTCTGCCCATCCCTAACCCGTCTCCCCCTGAGAAAAATGACAAGTACAGGGGTAGTTTCATTTCAGACAACAAATCAACATTTCCTCGCATTGGGCGGCTGCATGGAACTGAAAGAATCACCCAGGCCTTCACCACAGAAAGTCTAAAGTTCCCTGTGCATGCACTGTCCTCAGAGTCTGGATCTGTGTCTTCCTTTTTCACTTCCTCGTTTTTCTCATAATCTTTTTTTTTTCACTTGTCTTCTGTGCTTCTCATATATATGGCACTACCCCAACGCTGCTCATTCCGGCTCCCACTCCAGTCACCCCCCGTTTGTCTTGCTGCAGTCCTGGAACTGGCAATCCACGGGGAGAGTCAATGTCAAGATGTCATCAACAATCCACCACAGGAGACTCTGCATTGCTGCTGGGTCACTTAGGTGGTGTTCAGTGGCGCCTGTTCTGATCCAACATTTGCAGAGCACCACCCACTAAACCCCCTGCTAGGCCTAATGACAATAATTGCTTGGTTGCAGAGCCAGCATGAGTGCACGTCCCTTTGCGAAGGGCGCCACTAGGTCCATCCAATGACAGTGCCCATGAATTTGCTGATTCTGGTGATCTGGATACAAATTAACAAAGGGTATAAACAAGGACTGGGAATCGAAACTGAGGTCACTGTAAGATCTGGGCTTTAAAGGCCACAGTGTCTCTTTTTTTATTCTTTATTAATATTGATCGATAATGATGATGATAATGAAGATGATGCTATGGGTTCTATTCTGGTCTGAGACTGAATGAGAGGGCTGTGCTTTATATTTACTTTTATAACACATTCTGGTGTCAACTTGGCCTGAGAAATACAGACACCTGCAGTGTTGGTCAGAAAACTGACAAAACTCTCAAAGACATGTCCATGAAGTGGATGAAATTCAACTGCTTGGTCCCAGTCTTCAAAACTGAGCCCATAGCAAACTCAGCTTATGGTAGGAGCCACTCACTGGCCAAAATATCCATTTAAAAAATCTGATTTCTACTGGACCCTCGAAATCTGGACCATGTTATCAAAATGTATTCATTGTTTATTTGTTGATAATTAAGACAGTTTTTTTTCTTATGATTACATAGTTTAATGAGTGTCAGACAGATGTTTAGAATTCATCTGACTAATTTCAAAAAAATCATGCAGTATTTGCTACTGAGTACATCTCTGTTAGTTCTAAATGATCCAGGTAGTACAGTGAAGGTTAAGACATCATCCCTGTGTGGAACATCTTATGGAATCTCCAGAACTTGTGACATCCCAGTCTTTGTGTGTGTCTGTGTGTTTACAAACAATGTGGGTACATCTTTAGAACGTCAGATTTGTATACATGTCTTAGAGTTAGCCAGTGATCACACTGAAGATTTTGTCCACAAGTTTTGCTCAAGAGTGTCGGTGAGTGTTAAAAACACAAAGTGGTATAGCGACAAACTTTGCATAGCAGCCTCCTTCAACTACCTCCCCCCCCCCCCTCCACCTCACCATTTCTACATCTCTCACCTTCCCACTATTTGCTTTTCAAGATGTAAAACCCGGCACTGAAAATCACCACTCCATAACAGGAAGAAAAAGAACTGCACTATAACTGTTTGGGTTGAGTATGAACTCCAAGTCACATGAAACTTTCCTGATGTTCCCATCGAGACACAACAGAGGGAGACATTCATCATGGAGAATTTGGAACAAAGTTTATGTTAGCCATCTCACTGAAATTTCTCATCCAGCGTAAGATGAGAAACCAAAATAGCTACTTTCAGGTCCTGTCTGAATCCAACAACCAAAGGTAAGTATTGCCAGTTTAGTTCCTTTCATCATTTAAAATTTTTTAATTGGCATTTTGTCAGCTGTCATGGTTGATTATTACGCTTACAACTTAATTACGTTTATCTGCTCATGGTCACACATACTTCATCCGCTCATGATTATGGGGTGCCATAGCCAACGCAGTTTAAGGCGCATCAAGATTTATAACCTACTTCATCCACCTCTTTAAAACAAACTAAATACTGATACAAACACATGTTACTCCACTTATAAAAATAATCTCCATGTTTGATCTGCACAAAAGATTATGATAAAAATAAGTCACACATTATCATAAAAACACAGTCGGTATTTGAGTTGCATCCACCAATTTTCTTTTAAATCTTACAAGACGCATCCACCAATGTTTTTTCATCTTATGAAAAAAAGGAGACATTAACCACAACCAATTAATTAGCCACTATCAAACAGCAGTGAAAATCATTGCATCATGACGGTGGCACACACATCGCACATAGAGAATGAAAACCAGAAGTCATCAGTGTTAGCTGTGTGTGTGTGTGTGTGTTGTGTGTGTGTGTGTGTGTGTGTGTGTGTGTTTGAGTGAATGTGTCTTTGTAAGTGCCTGGATCCACTGGTAAGATGATATATGAATGTCCTACATTATCATCATCATTATCATTTACAATGACTTTTGCACAAAAATACAGTCATTACAAATAAATGGAAATATACGTTGACAAAGTCAACTATGTTCAACCGACTCTTACTATGGAAATGCACACTGACAAAGTCAACTTGGTCAACTCTTATCGTTTGCGAATCTTCAGCTTTGGTAATGAATATGCATCAATTCTAGTGTGAAATTGCAAACTAATGAAGACAAGACCATCAAATTTTAAACACTGGTTCTTAGTTTGGGAAAAAAAATCCATGAACAGGCTGCTCCTGAAGCAACAGCCACAGGGTTGTGAACCAAGGGAAAAAAGTATCAATGTGTAGCCTGATAAACACCATGCACAAAACACAAAATATAACATGATAATGGTGTTACCTGTAACAGGTGTAACAGCAGTATACACAGGGTGAAGTTGCTGCAGGAAGAAAGCCATGGCACCATATTTCTTCCCTGGCAGCGGTATCCCCTCAGAGTGCTGCTGGATGTACTCAGGGGTCAGCAAGTCATGGAAGACAGGAGAACATATGGTCAACACTGTCTTGTAGAAGTGCAGGTTTTGTCCTTCCACTGTGAATATGATGTCTGTGCTGTGGTCACCTTCACGGAGAACTTTGGGAACTGTGCTCTCTTCAGCATCCTCTGCCTTCAAGGTTGCACCACAAGGGTTGTCTCCTCCTGCCTGCTGCGCCATCTTGATCCAAGATTCTGTTTTGAACAACGTACAATATTACGAGCCATTGTTAAATCTATCATCAACGTCAGCATCAGTGAGCAACTGTAACACTAATGGCAGTGAATCTTAAGTGAAGCAGGGAGGTTGGAAAGTAAAAAAAATATGTATATACATATGCACATATATAGATACAGATAATCATCTTCATAATTATAATAATATGCTTCAATGATAAAACCATTTTACTGTCTCATCTATAGCTTCAAAAGGATGCTGCTTGCACAACCCTTTTACCTAGTTACCTCCCTTGTTTGTTATCATTAGCACCCTGTGGTCAACTATGTTTTAACTTAAACAACATGACATAATGTAGTACCTCTTGTTTTCAATCGATTCTTGGTAGCAATAGCCCAACATACCTATTTTTAAAATTCATGAATGAACACTGATAATATGCTGTTAAGCACCCACGTGTTTAAGTCTGTATTAACATGCTGACCCTTGTCCAGTTATATGTTGACATGCTTCTCTCCCCTCCCTGTCCTCTCTCTTACCATCCTTCATTCTAGTACTAAAGGCAGAAAAACCAGAATCTACAGGCATATTCTAAGATACTTCCACCACTGATCAAATCATCTTGTGTGTAATGTTGTAATGAATGTACATAACATGACACAAATGAGGTAAGTGAACTATTGTAAGTCATTCTTCTGTCAGTGTAATAAAAAAAAGTTTTAACATTTGGAACAACAACAACAACAAACACACAAACAGACAAAAGAAAAAAAAAAGACAGAGAAAAAAACAGAACTGAAAGGTAATTTTTTCAACGAGGGTGTAAAATAGGACAAACATTATATCCATTACTGATACTGATAGCATATAACTGATAAAATTATAGGATCCACTACATTCTTTGTTGTGAAGAGAATATTTGCTGCAACTGACTTCAGCCACCTTCTGGCTCTTCTGTGGCCATCCTCAAAACCCTGCAATGGCAGTAAAACAGATTATCAGGTGTAAACCTATTGGCTGGAGGCCCTGAAGTTGTTCCCACACAGAAATCTGTAAGGAATCACAGTATTAATTCTGCTGGTTCTTGGCTCTTTGACACTTGCAGTACCTCAAATCCGTTCTCCAACATGGGTGACCCATGCTGGTTTGGAGATCACAGGCTGGCTGATCGCTGTTGATCATTGTGTTCTGAGTGAAGTCTATGTTGGGGTCAGGCTGTCCAAGATAGTTGTTGGTCGCAGGTAGGAATTGCAACAAAGTATGCAGTCTTCGATCTGCAAAATGAATGTGGCCAGGGTTGTCTTTCCCTGGCTGTCTTCAGGGTCTCTGGGTAACCTGTTATCATGCTCCAGTGGTGACATCTCATCCCACAATCATAGAACACACTGAAGGACACCAGAAATGGCTGGTCATGACACCACTGTGTGGGGGCTGGAATAGCTCAGTGGTAGAGCGCTGGACTCGTAATCTTGGGGTTGCGGGTTCGAATCTCCACCGGGCCGTTTCAGTACAGGGGGATTTTTCCCTCGGAGTTAACATTGGTTCTGACTCCATTTCCCATACAGTCCTTCGAATGAGACTATAAACCGAGGTTCCGTGTGTGAACGCACGCATAACATCTTGCACACACGTAAAATCCCATCACCAACTTTTGGAAGAGAAGGCCAATTTGGCCATTGGTATGGATGACATGTTACACATAGCATGCACCTTCCCTGAAGTTGGAGCATGGCTGCCTTATTGGCAGGATAAAAAAAAAAAAAACGTCATATACACAAAACTCCACTCCGTTTGTTGGGTAGATGGGATTAATCCTTGCCTTTATATACTGGGGGTGTCTGCAGGAGTATCAGCCTGCGTACACAGAAGAAGAAGACACCACTGTGTGCCCACCCCCCACAGCCAATGGTAGTACTATGCTCTGCATGAGGTGTACGCCCCTTTCTGTAGATTACTATGCCCCCATCCCAAGCGAGTGTGTTTTGCTTCAAGAAGTCAGCAGTGAAAGCAAAAACTTCTGCCATCAGAGTCGGAGAGTGTCTGATAATGCATAATACAAGTAAGTGGCCTCCACAGCTGCATGAACACTGTAAGCCTGAGCCACGCTGTGCTGAAACACAGGCACACTAACTGCTGTGTTTGCTAGATCAGTTTTCCCCAGCAGCAACCGATCACTTTTAATTGGGGAGAATGTGCGGTCAACACAGTTTTCGTTTTTTCAGAAGATGTGGTTACCTCTGCATGTTTCATCCATTTACAAGCATTTCGAATAAATCATGTCATCAAAAATATCTCCACAGACTTGTCTGCCAAGAACTGAAAGCTGTCAGAAAGGAAAGCAAGAAGGGTGGAAGACCTGATACCGTGTATATCCAGTGATCTGCTGATAAATTATGATTTCATGTTTATTTTCTTCTGAACTTCAATTTTAATCAGTTATAAGTAGTTACGAAAAACTGGTTGTCTTTTAATCAAGTATCATGTTTGTTCAAGTGATTGGATGACTTCCAAGTTTCACATGCTCAAGAACAGAACATTGATTGAAACAGACTGATGGAAGAAGCAGATTCAACAAAAGACATATCCAGTAATTTTCATTTACACACTGTGATAAAATGACATTCAAAACGTATGGCTATTTGGTGCCAGTATTCCAAATCCTGCTCCAATTCATGTCATGCATCACGGGAAATTTACTAACCAAACGCAGTTTATCAAACGAGGCTAGATCCAAAAGGCTACAACAGCAAAGATTACAATAATATGTATATACAAGCCCTGCAGTCGGTTATTGTAGCTATTGAAATTCTGAAGAAAATACGAAATCTTGCACACAGATCAGTCCAAGAGCACAGTATCTGATTTTCCCTTTATAAACATTAATCAAAATTCTAATCTGCGCAACAACAAAAAATAAATAAATAAAATAAAATACTTCCTACAAATTGAAAGATTGAGACTGAAGCAACCCTTCTGAGACAGGAAGCCCTGGTTGTTGTCATTACTGGTTATGCGGAACGAATTTCCTATCTTTGGGCCTTGTGGCTTATCAACCCATGATCGTAATTTACTTTCATTATAAATATCGGCATCATCCAGTCATCATATTTTGTTATGACGATGCAAAATATCCAGCTTTTACCGTGTATCATTGACAAAACTCACCTGTACGTGAAAACAACAGGAAATCAACAATTTACGAAGAAAGTATAATGGCGTTTCAGGAGTACCCTTTCCTAAGAGTGCTACTTTCGTTTCTTCGAAATGATGTGGTGCGGCCTAGTACGGTAGAGAAAGGAGAAGACAACTCCTACGTCACCAGCCAAAAAGTACAATTTATCAAATTTTGTGTTCATTTGGTTATTGTTTCGTTTTTATTTGCAAAAGCAAAGTCAGGGTCACGTTAGGGTTCGGAGTTGTGGTCAGGGCTAGTTTTGATTAAAGTTCGAGTTTGAATCAACAATTTACGAAGAAAGTATAATGGCGTTTCAGTAATGGTGTCGCATGCCAGAGTTGGAGAATTTGTCCAGTTTTCTGATTGAAGTTCTCATCGTTAATGCCATGTACACGCTGCCATGCATGTGCCTTGTCCAGAGAAATTCTCTGGTTTGTTCAACACTTCACCACTAAGTATCATACAACACAAAATTCCAGCAACATTATCAAAACCTGAAACCAAAGTTCTGCCGATACTTGAATCAAAGAATCAGGTAAAAAAAAAAAATCCTTTCCGTGTCTTGTGTGTGTGTGTGTGTGTGTGATGTGTGTGTGTGTGTGTGTGTGTGTGTGTGTGTGTGTGTGTGTTGTTGTTGTTGTTGTTTTTAACAAGTACTGAGCCGTATAATATGAAAAGAATTTGTGTATTTATGTATGAGCACGTCATGTGCTCGAAATTGGGTGTGTGTGTGTGTGTGTGTGTGTGTGTGTGTGTGTGTTCGTGTGTATGTGTGCGTGAAATAAATTCACGCCCATAACTCTAAATGAACGCCGACTACGACAACGAATCGTTCTGTGTTCTGCGTTGTCATATCTGTCAGGCGACTCGGTGTCGTAAGCAGCATTCATTTGAAGTTATGGGCGTTTATTTATTTGACCATAGGAGCAAGAGTTTCCCAACTTGTTTATTTCCACTGAGCTGTTTTTACTTCATGCGCTATTAACTCGCCGGCTTATGCAGTGCTATGATGCTTTGAGGTTCTGCCACTGGGTTCTGAGCATCACTTCTTTTAAGCGCAACATGGCTAACTGCTTCTTTAGGCTGGCATCCTTCCTCAGCCTTCAGGATGCTTTTACTCCCGAGATGCGACATCAACTCTTCTCATCTTGAGTGTTGCCGGGCTTTTGATCGTGACCCAAAAGAGCACAGACAGTTCCACCAAGACCAGCACCAGCTCTGTAAGCTCATAAATGTCGATCATAAATCACGAATCTCCAGTGGCTTGGTTCGGTTTTTCTTTTGTTTTGTGTCACACCCTTTAGTCAGAGATATGAAGTAAGATTTCTAGTGATCTCTAATAAGATTCCTACTTCACTTGTACCTCTGTCGTCGAGCCGTGCCGCAACTGGACGTAGGCACAGTGCAGCTATGCTGGTGGGACCAGCGCGCAGCTAATGCAGTGCGGAAGTCGAAGTGCAATACTTTGATGCAGAAGTGATGTTGCGCATCTCAAAGGCCAGCTCTGCCTGTCAGTATGGCAGACTCTCAAAGAGTCAGTGGCAAGTCCATGGCATCAAATTGCACACAAAGGACGCCATGTACAGAGCTGTGGTTCTGAGTGCTCTCCTCTACTGTTTTGAGACTTTGACCACGTACTGCTGACACAGCCAATGACTCGAACAGTTCCATCAGCGATGCTTGTGTAGGATCTGCAGCATCAAATGACAAGACAGAATGTCCAACCTACAGGCCCAGAGGAAGAACACAGTTCCGTCAACGATGCTTGTGTAGGATCTGCAGTATCAAATGACAAGACAGAACGTCCAACCTACAGGCCCAGAAGTGTGGCTTACCCAGCATTGGGTGCATACTTAACAAAAGCCAGCTCTGATGGATCAGGACATGTTGTCCGTGTGGAGGACAGCAGAATTCCAAAGATGCTGCTCTGTGGACAACTGAAGGAAGGACAACGTGACCAAGGAAGGCCTGTCAAGAGACACAAAGACACCTTGAAGGCCAATCTCAGAAGCTGCAACATCAACACTACTTCCTAAGAAGATGTCGCCCCTGACAGGAACACAGTGGAAGCAATGGTGTACTCAGGGCACAAAGATGTTCGACCGCAACAGAGCAGCCGCCATCCAGGAAAAAAGGAATCGGAGAAAACGGGGTCCATCCTAACAGAGCAGCCGCCATCCAGGAAAAAAGGAATCGGAGAAAACGGGGTCCATCCTTGCAGGATTCCATTCCATGCAGCGTCTGTGGACGACCTTGTGCCTCAGGAATTCGTCTTCATTCCCACATGCAGGCCCACATCAACAGATGAAGCGCCTGCCCACTTAACCGTCGGACACGACGGGAGAATCCATCAATACATACGTCTACCCGGAGGAGCCACTTTTGAGTGTGCAGGGGGAATGTACATAGCTGCACATCCTCAGGAATGCAGATGTTGACATCATCCGATTCCAGTCCTTACTAGCACCCGGTTTTCTCAGATTCCTCTTTTCCTGGTGGTGCACATTCTTCCTACACGACAGACTACTGTACCTGTAATTCAGGCTTGTTATGGGCACCTGGATGGCCATCCGACCTTGCCCAGTGTCTGAGCATGTCACCGTTGCATCTTTCCAATGCATTTGAAACCTTCTTATCTCCTTCCAGTGAGAAACTATTTGGTTTATACTCCCAGTTGTAATCTTTCCCTGTCGCTTTTTAGAATTATCATTCTCTTTTTTTTTTCTTTTCTTCTCTCTGTAACAGTCTTTATTGATTTTTACATTACAGAATTAATCCATTCTTTTCCTGAGCTAAGACAGCCCTTTTGAAAATGTATTAGATGTGCAAATATATCACTTTACAAAGGATGATTTGGAAACGGCACTCGATATAACCAATTCAATATGAGAGAGAGAGAGAGACAGACAGAGAGAGACAGACATATCTGTAGACATTGCTTTGCTCATAGTGAAATATTGCAAAGAAAATATTTACATAAAAAAAGATAACAACTTCCTTGTGGCAAGGAAATACATCCGTGGTTGTTGCTGTTGCCTTCATAATGGCTGAATTTATCAGCTGACCTGAAACTATGGTTAGCATTGAGTATTTGCAGGCTGGCAGGTCAGGATTTAAATTCCATCACAAGCTTTTATTTGTGGGATTTTATTTACCTAGGCTGAATCCTACCCAGAGCTGATCGTAATGTGGACTCAAGATGGGGAAGACTACAATCATGTCATCGAGTTTCATCCTCTCACTAGATGCATTTACGAGAATGTTATTACAATTTCCTGCACAACACCATAGGTGTTTGTATCTCTCCAGTGTGGGCCATCAAGATTTACGAACACGGTACACCCGTCTATCTGTCTTAGCGTAGTGACCTCAATTTTGATTTCTTCTCCGCGATTACGCCACGCCCGTAACCCTTATGCAAGTCACCTGTATCGCCAACTTACTGGGAGTGTCGTTGGATGATGTGGGTATGTGTATACCCAATGGAGGGTGGGTGGGTGAGGCAGTTCTTCTACCGACTCTGCAGCCAAACAATTACTGTTGTCAGAAGGTACGGCTGTAAACGGGCCACCTGGAGAGATTGTCACTGGGGTGAATTCACTAAAGCAGCATAACGGATTAAACAGAAAGAAAGGCAATCATTATATGAGGCATTATTGGCATTGATAATTTCTTTCAAGTTAGTTTTCGATGTATTGTTATATTTTTGAGTGAATTTGATTTGTCAGGTGTTGTAATCATTTCACGACTGTACTGTATACAATTCAGACAGAAAACTCAGAAATGCCGTTTACTTGTTCCAAATGATGAATACTCATGCTTGGTATGCCAAACTAAGCGAACTTGTGGAACACTCAGATGTATGCTGATGTGCAACTTGTTTGCCATGCTGAAATGTGTTTCTGTTTTGTTAACTTGTTGCTTCAGAACAAGGGAAAAATAGACATACGTTATCAAAAACAAAAAACCTCTTTCTAGTGACACAAACCATTTCTGCTTCATTGGTCTACATGGTCAAGAATCATCCCACTTATAAGCGTTAGAAATAGCCCATCTCCAGACTACCATCAGCTTCACAGTGGCTTACCCCTGGTGAATATCACAGCTACGCGGGGAAGAAGTTTAACTCGATCTATTCTTTCATTCCGTCATCTTTAACACGTATATGCTGTTAAACACTAGAAAAGTGCACTCACCCGCTTAGATTACATACATACGTCTATGTTGGATTTAAATGGGTCAGTGGGGTAGAGGCAGGTCCAAGTGAATACTTCAAGGCTAAATCATTTGCCCTCTACTATTTGTCAATTCACTACTTTTGAAATAAAAAGCCATGAATCATCCCTAGTTCATAGAGTTGTAGGGAAAAGTCACTTTTTAAAGGATATTTTATGAACATATTTTGAAATTCAAGGGCAAGGAAACATGTTGGAAGGATCACATGCAGAAGGTCCTTAATCAATATGCATACTTCTAAATTTGGTCGTTGCTAATCTGTTTTCTAGGAATTTGTTGACTTTTGTTCACAGAGACCGGCACATGTTCAGTATGAGATTGGAACTTATTTGATTTGCGGCTTTAAAAACAAGTTAATTCATGACCAGAATTTTTTTTCAAGTTCCTTAGAGATTATATCCCCCCCCCCTCTTCTCCCTTAGAGAGGTTTCAAAACTCAACAAGCATATGAAGAACATTGTATCCTTCAAGTTTAATGCGTTCGTTGTTACTCAAAGAAATAACGAACTGTTTTAAGCCAATGAGAACTGACCACACAAGTCAACAGGCTCGTTTTTGCACCTTGCCCTTCACTTGAAGTACCACAGCAGGTAATTACAAAATGAGTACAGTGGATATGAATAAATAAACAATATGTGATGAATTACATCTGAACAACGAGAGAGTGAAAAACGGAGATGGACAGAGACAGGGAGGGATGGAGGGAGGAAGAGATGCAGAGGCATGCAGACAAAGGATGAAAAAAAAAAAAAATTAAATTTTTGAAAATTTACTCACATTCTATACCACTTTATAGGACCATTTGATTTGTACATTCAACAGCTGATCTTCATCATGAACAGCACATTACACGTAGGACCTAACACTTTAAAAGAATCATAAACACAAACTGACAAAAAAAAAAACATGTCATCAACAAAACACATAGGAAACCATGACAGCAATTCAGAGCATAAATTATTCATAGTGACCTGTGTAACTGACATCTGCCATGGGATTATTCTCTTGCAAATCAATCACACTTACGGGTCTCTGTACACAGGGTCAGAGAGTGCATGCACATAAAACAAGGAAAAAAGGCCAGGTAAGAAAATGAGTTCACTTTGTCTCTTTCATGGTGACTGCCCACACAGGGCCTTTCAAGGGATGTCCCTATTCGAGGAAATTAATTAAACTGCACCCATTTTGACATGCTGCAGTGTATGACATCTACCTACCGATATCCTTGAGGCTGATAAAGCCATGTCGTGCTGAGTATGCCACGTACTCTCCTTCAAATTTCCCCCTGGGAAAATTAAGAACATTTGAATGCAACACACACACACAAACCACACACACGGCCAGGAGAGCAATCAAGACACTGCGGAATGACCAGCGAGTGTCTGCTCTGGACAATGTGTATATTTTCACTATGCAGTTTGCAGATTACAATGAAAAAGCTGGCATAAAATGAAATCTAATGCTGTCGACAGATCATAACAAAAAAAGCTGGCACTGTATGAAATCTACCACAGAGAAAAAATGTGTAAAGATGTAGAAGAACAAAGTCTGGCCAATTAAGCGCAGAAGCAGAAAGACTGAGGACGACAGGCAATGTCATAGCCAGTCAAAGCAAAGATGAATGACTGGTACTGAATTTTCAGAAAGCAGGAATACAATTTAAACTAAACTAGTCCCTTGTACCTCCATGGGAACCGCAAATTACTCATACATGGATGCACAGTTGTTTTTTGACATCCAGGTGAGCTGATTTCATACAGATACCAATAACATCTCCATGCTTCCACCGTACACTAAAGACAGTCTTAGCCTAGTATAACAGGACAAAACCCACTGCGCCAAGCTAACTACTCTGAAGTAGGAAAAAAACAAAACAAAACAAACATTTCAAAATTTGAATATGTAAATACACAACTCAAAAGAAATCTTCGCTGAGAAATTAATCCATTAAACTATCCAAAACCTATGATTTCACTTTTTAAAACTTAAGAAAACACCACCACCACCACAAACACACGTTGAGGCACTTTGCTTCCCCCCCCCCCCCCCCCCCTCCACCCCACAGGAAACAGGTCCTTCAAGATGAGCTAATCACAGTGCCAACAAAATGTGAACTTCAAGAACAGCTGATGACGTAGCAGTCAAGTGGTGTCAATGTTGTAAACGCAAACTTGATATATTATAATTGAGCACAAGGAGACTGTTAAGGAAAACACTGACAAGTACAGTAAGGGCAGATAAACAGAAATTTTTATGTGATCATCCCATTCTTCCTCTGAAAGATATCAAACACAATGGTTTTTGACAAATAAAGGTCTTTCTCACGACAATGGGCAAGGACGCAGCCACAGCATGTTAAATGCCATCTTAAAAAGTGTATATACTAACAGAAATAAACTATCAGTAGGTATCAATGGTACGATTTTGACAGAACTGTCTTGGAGAGAACAGCAACACACACACAATCCCAACACCACCTCTCAGGGTGTGTTGCTGCACAAAGACAGCTACCATTAATCTTAATATGAATCACTCTAAAAATGTGTTTCTGTGTGAATGTATGTGTATGGTGGCATCACAAAAGTTACATGCAACCTAACAAGCAGCATTCCTCTTTACAACATAATGCCACAATTTTTCGCTTAAAGTTTGCCCACCTCCAGTTTTGCCTATGTTACTGCATTTGATCAGTTGTAGGAATGCATACCTTTGTGCATTAACTCAGCAGCTTTCGGAACGTTTCCACTGTACAGGACAGTGAAACAACGTTTGCTGTTCTTTTCCTTTCCCCGCTGAAAAAAAAGCTGAGTATAGTTTTGTTACTGGAGGCTTGTTCTGCGTCCATTAACCCTCTGTGACATTTGTGGGCAGAACTGGCTTGAAATCATGTAGCACTGTCACTGGATGGGTGGGACTCTCCTCAACAGCAACAAAGGTGAGCTTGTTTACCTCATTCTTCTTCGGCCTGCCGTCCAAGCAAGATAAGTCTTGTGCTCTGTCTCGCCTTTCTTCTGTCTTGTGTTCAGATTGCTTGTGTTGCTTGCTTTGCTTATTCATTTTGTGGCTTACGCTATAGACCCTGGGTACACTTGCCGTGTGAGGCTTCGGTGGGCGAGGTTTTCTTGTTTACGCTAATTCCTTGCACTATCGGCTGCTTCTCTCGCGATTCCGCCAAGAATGTAAACTAGAAGGGAAGGAACAAATGTGCACTGCAGAACCTAAACGTGAAGACAGAGCAAAAACCTGAAGGATCAACTTTCTTATCCAGTACAAGTCCATGTCACCTTACCAGACAGAAATATTCATTTGTCAGGTTTCCTAACAATTTGAATATGCACGACAGGGGTACAAAATTTTTGTTCCGATTTGCATTTGGGGCAAAAATAAAAGTTTACATGTTCATACTCTGAACTGTTAACAGCAGTGAGTGTGCGTGTTGAGGTCTATGAAATTAAAGAAAAATAACTGGGTAAAGGAAGCAGAATTAGGTGTGAAAATGAAATGAAAACTTACTGTGTACTAAACCACGTCAGGGCAATACCTTAGGACAAACGGCATGTACTACTGAAAACATTTGGTTTACCCATCTTCACTAGTTATATCTACAAAAGCAATGCTTACCTCCCCTTTAACATGCACACATTCACAAACATTTGTGTGCTAACACACGCATGTATTATGAACACGTATAAATATGTTTGCACATAGATTCATTAACACGTACAAACACATGCTCACAAAACTATGCCTGTGTGCACAAACCTTGAGCATTCACATGTACAAACAGGCAATGTACAGTTCTCGGAATTGATGTACGACTAAATTGACACATGCAAGAACTAGTGTGCATACAAGCTCACATCTCCTCAATGAAACCCTCTGTTATGTAGCCAAGCAGTTGAATGACCGAACACAAAGCATGGGCTTGTTTGTTGATACATCGATTGACTGCTTGGATAATGGAGGGGGTCAGGAGTGGGGAGGGGAAGAAAGGATATATTGTAAGCAGAGTTTGGAAAAGATGATAAATGTGCCAGCCTTCTAGCCTCCACAACCTGGTAGCCAACAAGTTGGGTAAAATGAGCATTTTACTGAAACATTTTTGCACCTCAACGATGCTGAACTCATGCAGAAAAATGCAACTTCCACAAACTGATCTACTAGACATATAGAACATAATTTGGCGCAACTTGGTAATATTTTCAATGTTAAAAAACACATCCCTGTGTGTGTGTGTGTGCACATGCGAGCGTGATTACTGCTAGCTTCATTTTGTTGCTGTTGTTTCTTTATCGATTCTGTGAATTACTACTTTCAAATAATATCCTTTGAACACCTTGGGAAGCTTAAAAGCCATTCCTAGTTGAGCCATTTGCAAATCTAGACCAAGAACTAGTAAAACAGTTTCTTAACTAAAGCCAAGGATCCATGATCCAATTTGCAAATTAAAAACTGCTTCTTAATTGAAGTTTGAACAGTGTTTTCTCAAGAGAGAGAACACAACCTTCAAAATACTGCTTGCTCGTGCTCAACCGAGATAAATTGTTAGGCCTGTTGAATGAAGGTTTTGAATTGGCTGTGAAGTCGATTCTTAGCAATCTCTTTGAATATCTCAGCTGTTCTACATGATAAAGTTTATGCATGAATCAAGTACAGAGATTTAGGTCGACCAATTATTATGTGATTTTTTGTTGCAAATTGATTTCCATTATAGGAGAGCTTTCATTTGATGAATTGCCTTTCCACAACTTCAAACAGTTCACAGAATATTTTGCCAGTCCTTTTTGCTATTGAAACCTAGGCTCAGTCAGATTTGTGTGCCTCACTGATTTTTGACTGCAAATCAAAAGATCCAGCAAATCAGAACAGGTATAAGATCACCCAAACTGCAAACTAGATAAACTAAGTTTGAACTCTAAAAACCTTGTTCAACTGCAAAGTGCCTCAACACCTCTGCATTTATATGTTCATCAGTCAGGAAAGAAAAAACACACAAATCTCTTCAAATTATGATGCATTACTTTTGAAATTTAAAGGGGTACAATCACTTGACTCCCCTTGTAAGATATTGCGTTCACAGGCCACAGCTCTTAAGACAGATTTCACTCACAACACAGAACAAGAAAGAGGACAGACCATTCAAAACTGCATTACTGTTGCTGCTTCAGCTCAGCAGCTGCTGACAGGCAACCAGAGCCGAAATTTGAGGATTTCACACACAACCTCCTCCCACCACAGCAAGGATCAGGAGTACAGTTACCATAGCCATAAAACAAAAACATCACATCATGTAAAATGGGTCAGTGATAACAAAAAAACAACAACACAGTAAAATCAAACAGAAACACAAAAACTTTTCAAAGAATGTGAACAGAATCTTCACATGACCACAAAATAAACAGTGTGCTTTCCAAGCCTTTATTTATGATAATTCAACAATCAAAAAGAACAAACCCTGCACTCTGCTTTCCAAGGCCAATAACGACAGACACCATCAAAACCATAATCAAACAGAACAAGTCTTTTAAAAAGAAGTCTAACAAAAAAAAATATTACTTTCAGTGCCCCCTCCTCCCCACCCCCTGAAGCTTAACTTTTATCTTTTCCTTTCTAAAAAGAAAAAAAAAAAGAATGGATATGTGCCCGGCTACCTGTTCTGGTATTTTAAGCTAATGTTTGCCGCAGTACAACCCTACTCATCCAACCCTACTCATCCATCCATAATTTTCCCCCCACCCCACCCCTCCATGCCCCACCATAAATCGTGAAGTGGACACGCTATTTTCCTCAATATTACCGTTTAAAAGGTACAGTCTACCATCATCCTGAGCCAGTGATAGGATTTTATCATCATCACCTCCTGGTTTTCTGATCTCTCTTCCTCTGGCTCCAAACCCATCCCACCCCTCTACAATATGGCCACAACATGGACCCAGCTGGCAACTAATCAGCTGGTTGTATCAAGACCATGCCTCAATTCATGGACCTGCTCTTCCTCTCCCATCATTCACTTGGCCGTCTTGCGGCCGCGTCTGGCCTTGCTGGAGCCTGCCTGGCCTCTGACTGGGGTGGAGGTATTGACAGCAGCTCGGGTGGCTCTGGCAGGATGGGAGTCCTCCTCTTGACCCAAGTCTGCCTCTCCCTCCAGGTTCTCCTCCAGTGACTGCCAATGACACACACACACACATACATGCGCACAGACACATGCACAAACACACACACACATACATACACACAGACACATGCACACACACACATACACATGGATATGTTAGACTTCAGGCAAAGTAATCTATGTTTACTGCAAGGTCGACGACACACATTTCTCAAGTTCAAATTGCATTTGTCATTTTTTTTTCTTCAAAAAAGGAAATAAATCTACAATCAATATACAAGATAATGATATTCACAAATACTGGTACAGAACGCCAGATGTACCTGAATTATTCAGACAACCATATGTGCACAGTCACGGCTCCAAAATGATGCGTCTAATATACAATCAAAAACAAAACAACTCGAACATGAATTGTTTTGATCATTTTGTCTATAAACTGGATATAACTATGAATCTTAAAAATGCAACAATAGCCTTTTTCATTCCATTACGAATCTATTATTAATTCAGAATGAGATGATTTCAGATGTAACCATTATTAGCTGCCATTTTTGTTACACGCAGACCAAATCAGTTTTCATTAAGCTTCTTGTAAGTCTTATGTTTATTTACACATGAAGTAAGAATTCAAAATATGCACTCTGTGGACAATAAAAAGTACCTTGAAACAAAGCTGATTTCTATAGATTTGTCAAAAACTGTTACACAGACAACCATTATTTCCTAAAACTTTGTCAGAACAGAACAACTCTTGTATAACTGAATACCATATCAAGTCAAATTAATTATGTTTAAAAAAAAACTTTCTCTACCCATCAGCGACAGTTAAAGGTCAAATTCGCTCAAAGAAACAAATCAGGAAATGTCTGTTGTTTGTTTTGTTTCAATGGAGTGATTTTTAAGCCAAGTTTGTTATCTGCAAAACTTGCGACATTAACATTATCTGTTGTGCAATTTAAAGATCAACACTTTAACGTCAAACTCTGTAAGTCTGAGGTCTGACTATTCAGTTATCACAAAATTTGCAATTTTTAGAGTGCAGATAACATGAAATATTTAACAACCCTGTATATCTACTTTTTTTTTTTCCATTCCCCTGAAACTTTCGGTGCCAAAGATTGTGGCTGTACACATATACAATAGAACCACAGATACATCATGACAAGATTCATTTAGAAGCCAAAACTACCTTGCATTACAAAACATCAGCAGCAAAACGCAACTGAACAACAATTTTCAAGGATATTTCAACTACACACATCCCTATCCTTAACATGAACACATACACGCATGCATGCGCGCACACACACACACAAACAGCAGCAGCAGCAGTAGCAGCTGGGCAATGGGATGCCTATTTTAGTAAACACACTACCTTCATGCCTGATAAAGAAGCATATCAACAAAGGAAGTCCATGTCCTTAAAATCATACTTAATTCTTGCCATTCACTGATCCTGAAATCCTGTTTCAGTTAAGGTATAGATCATGCACATTTGCAAATAAAAGCATGACTCTGGAAAAGAAATCTTCAAGACAATAACTGTCATTTTTGTCAAACGTCATCAGAATCCAACTCTGAACATTTTTGGCCGAGTGGAGGATACATGGGGTGGAGGGCAGAGATCTGCCTCTTTAAACTACCGAGAGACTGCTAGGCATGTCCTTGTCAATGTACACAGCTTGAACTTGTACAGAAGACAGTGTGTATTTGTGTGCATTCCAGGTGATTTTATTGTTCAGATTTATTCTTCCATTTTTCACTGTTTACATTTTATTTCATTAACTTTTTTTTTTTTAATATAGTAATCAAAACAGTTTACTGTCCTCTGAACTTCCATGTTTAAATCTTAGCATCATTACTGATACATGAATTAAAAAATCGATAAAAAGGCGCGGACAATAGTATTTTCCATTGTTCAAGTTAAGGAGCTGTAGCACATGTCAACACTTCTGGAAGTTACGTCTCAAACGATGGAGATGCTTGTGATCTTTCTCTATCACATAGTAAGGGTAAGGGTAAGGAAGTGGAAACAAATTTAACTGCCACTCCATTAATCCATATCAGTGTCCCCCTAAAGCAGCTGTTTCACTTAAAAGAAGGCTCAGTAGATTATAACGCATAATGTGCAAGTCCAGTTCTACATTTTTTTGCTCTACGAATCCTTCACTTCATGGTGTGTGCACGTGCTTAGGTGTGTGAACCTGTGAATAAAAAGAAAACCATGTGAAAAGCAAGACACCTCTCAACGAAAAAAAAAAAAAGAAGAAAATTTACTGTCTTTTCCTTCTCAGGTCTCTGGATGGGAATGAACCTTTCAATAGTCAGGGCTACGCCACTGAAACCTAGTATGATGCAAGCTCTCCCACAAATTTTATCTGCATGCAAACAGGCTGGAAAACATTTCAACCGTCAACCTGTGCCACATTTTCTGCCCCTTCCACTTCCACACCCACCTCCATCTCCTCTGTCTTTTCAGAAGTCACCATTTCAAAAGTGCTCTCCCCCAGGAGACTGATGGTACAGTGATCCTCCTCCTCCTCCTCCGCCCTGTCCATGGCGCTGTCTGCCCCAACGGTGTCATCTGCCGTCTGGTAGTCACTGACTTCTCTCGTGTCCTGAAAAACACACTGCAAACATTGTCATCATGACTTCTGTATATATACAAATCACAAATATAGATCGTGAACACACACCAAAAAGAGTGTCATTATGACTTTTGTATTCATACCCCCCCCCCCCCCCCCCCCCAAATATGGATCTGAAACACATGTCACAAACACTGTCATTATGACTCATATTCGCTAACCACACACCCAGTAGACACGCACACACTAAATTCATGTTGCTTATAGCTCCATTGACCAAATAAGGGCCATATCAGGTCTTTCTCACACAGAGACTACACATTCACACATACACGCACAAACACACCACATCACAAGAATGGGTCATATGGTTCCAAATGCATACACACAAAAGTATGGGACAGGTGGTGTCCTGATATACACACACACATACAAACGTCACAAAAGTGAAGTATGTGGGTGTCCTTATGCACACACACACAGATATTAAAAGAATGGATATGTGTTGTCAAAGAATGGATACCAGATGTCCTGATGCGCATACATAAATCACAAGAATGGATAATGTGGTTTCCCAACATGCACACATCACAAATGTGAATCATGTTGACTCTGGTGTCCACACCCCCCCCCCCCCCCCCCCCACTCCACATACACACGCACTTATGATAACAAATTTTGATCATGCTTACTCCAATGTACACACACACACATGCACGCATACACACAAAACCAACATAAATCATGATGAAGCCATATCTAGACCACCAAATGTACACTGGTGCATGTTGTGAGAATCAGACGGTGTATAAGATACAATCTTTGGTGGTGCACAAATCTGAACTATTTTTCTGTCCCCATACCTCTCCATGATCACACCTTCTTCTTCTTCAGCATTCCAGTATCTGGTAGTGTGTGAACTTGTTTTACCCTGTTGGGATACTCACACTGTACTCGAGAGTATAGTCAGTTCACTTCCACTTCATTGAGTGCAGAATTTGTGGGAAAAGGTTGTGGAAAAAGATAGATAAAAGCTATGGTAGACAGAAAGGACAGTAGACAACAGTACAGCAAAGGAGGAGACATGAGTTACTAAGAACGAAAGGAAAAGGGGACGTTACTAGCACAGAATGTCCAGAAGGAGGGGAACTATTTGTACAAAAGACCCCACGGTATCCCCACGCGGGCACGATCACACCGACCTCTGGAGGCCAGTGACCTCTCATGTACTGACATGCAGTATATATCTAGTCAGTTTCAACCATTCCATCATCATCACACACACAGAAATTCTGTTCAACCTTTCCTCCAATTGTGGGTCAGCAGCAATAACATAAGCACCTCCTGGGGGAAACAGCCTCTGTGTTACCACGGCCACCAGATTCCACTGACCTGCAGCAGCTGTCCTTCAGAAGCGTCCTCCATGGCATCCCCATCCACATACTCTCCAGACATCCCATCCATTGCCAGTATGGCATCCTCCTCATCTTCATCCTCCATGTCATCCTCCCCTTCTCCATCCTCCTCCTCCTCCTCCCTCTCATAGCTGTCGTCCTTGGGCTCTGCTCCGTTCTCCTCTTCCTCCTCTCCTTTCTCAGCAGCCTCTCTCTCTGCTTTTTCCTCCGCCTCCCTCTCTGCTTCAGCCTTGGCCCGCAGTTTGGCATACACAAACCTCTGCAACATGCACACAGCTGTGCTCTTACACGTCATACTCTTTCATGTCATTTGCTTTCTACTAAACCAGATTACTGGTACAAAAACGTGTACAAAATGCACAAAATATGGTGGGCCTGATAGTAAGTATATCATCAGAATTAAACTGAACTAGTTATTTCACCTAGCCCCCCACAGACAGCATACCTTGTACTTGACATAGTGGTCCTCGGTCTTGCAGTGGGTGTCCTTGGCAGCCGACTCGTTGTTATAGAACTTGTTGCACAGTTTGCAGAACCATCCTGTCACTTGGATGACACACATCTGACCTGAAAACACAACCACAGATTATACATTACATAAAGCACACACAGTCTTGTATACATTTTCCATAGTTTACGAAATCTCACTTGAAGCTTTCACAGGCCTCAGATCCCTCTCTTTCAAACACTTGTTTGGTTGTTGTTTTTTTACGAAAAAAAAAAAAAAGGGTTTACTTTCAGCAGATTCTTAAGATTTAAAGAGCCCATTTTTCTTTTTTTTTTGGCCAAACCTGAAACTGAACTTGTAAACAAAGATCTTCAGCCTGTATGTACACAGCTCTGAATATTTGAACACTGTCACAGCCACTTTACATTCACTTGAACTAATGAAGCTTACACTGTCATCTAGAAATACGGATTAAACGTAAAAGACGACAAAGAAAATTCACAGTGGCCTTACTGTTATTTCTTACAACTCTTCTTTTTTTCTGAGATGAAAGAGGGGAGGCTGGGAATTCTGAATGAATGAGATGTATGAAAGAAAGTGAGACAGGTTTCAACAGATTCATTTGACATCATATTGCAACATCACAGCCAGGCATGGATGAGACGATTAGCTGCTATGAACTTACCATAACTGACGTCTTCATTGTAGCGGGCCAGTTCAGCGGGGATCTCCACCCTGATGGGAGCTCGCTTCCCAGACCCCTGTCGAGGACATCATAAAGTTCACATGACCAGTCCATCAGCACAATCATTCCTTTGTTGTTGGTTTTTTTTTGAGAGAAAAGGCTAAAAAAACAGAGCCTATTTCTGCTCTTCAGCTGTATCAATGTCAACAAAAATACAAACCATTCCAGAATTATCCCCAGCACATAATCAATAAATGACCAAAGACTTACATAAAATAAATATAAATGTCCACACAAATCAAATTAAAACCACCACAAAATGCCTGGACACGCATGCACAGTGCAAGGATCAGCCTTCATATTACAATTTCATTCCCTCCCTAACCCCAACTCTCTCCTCCCTTCTCCTCCTGTCCAAACCCCAGAGACAGCAAGCACAGAACAATCTTGCTTTCCAAATATGTTCGAATTAAGCACAGGTAGGATCAGATAGACGACAGATTCAGATCCAAGATCTCTCTGGCTCATGACTGTATACGGACTTGAGAAATGGACATCAATACCATCAATTTAATTCCAAATCCTCACTGCTCAAGATACTATAGACCATGCTAGATACATTCCTTCCTATTACATGAAAATTATTTTTTTTTTAGAAAAGACACTTAAATATGTTTTCTCACACTGCCTGTTTGGCTAAGTATACTTACTGTGTCAAACTCCTTTCTGCTACTGAAGTTGGGCCGCTCTGTATGGCCAAATTTTGTGACTAACCCAGCAGTAAGGCATGCTACCTCTCTAGTGGATGATGCTAAAATATTTTTGTTTCTTCCTCATTTTATGGCCAAAGCACCCCTATGGACCTTAAAACATCCCATTTTTTGGCATCCTACACTGTACCAAGTCAAAGTTACAGAACTGACATTGATAGGACGAAGAAGAAGCGCCTTCTTGCTTTGTGGGACAAGAAACAGGGGGATATAGACGAGTCAGCCACAACGAAATTATCTTTAAACCATCAGCTGTGGTCATGCAGACATCGTGTGGTCATGCAGACATCTCTGTGTTGACATTTACTGAAGGGATTCTCCAAAGTATTAGAAAACTGCCTCTAGGATATGGCATAGAGGAAACGAGCTGGAATGCAGCCAGAGTAGCAGCAATCGCTCCAACCTCATGAATTTTCGGACTGAGGTCGGAAGCATCGACCTAAGCCTGGAGTATGCCCCGCAGTATTGGTAAGCTACCTAGAGATGGTACTGCCAATATATCCTTATCGTTGCTGATGTTTAGGAAGATGAGGAGGAGATGCTGGGAGGAGTGCTTACAGCAGGATCTTTCCCAGCACAGCACAGGCATGTGGATGGGCCAAGATTCAAGTCATCTTCCCTCCCCCACTTTCATTCTGACGATTCATCACTTAGCAGAGACAGTCCTGATCTGCTGGGAAGTATCTCTGACTCCTGGTCTGGGCGAGAAACTCAGGTAAGAAACTCAGGGTGACAGACCCATCCTAGCATAAGGCAATGTCCTTGGGGTCGCCACAGACACTGTGAATCTCACTGCAATGCCAAGCAGAAGCGAGAGGAGGGAGGTGGTCTTGTAAGAGAGAATGCTGAAAGGAATGTTCAAACCTGCCAACCCCCTAAAAGATTTTTGAGAATAGTGTTTCTGACAAGCAAGAGAAACAGAGAACAGCTGAGAGGATTACTGGACTTTAAATCAAGAGAATTCTTCTAACCCTCAATTGGGAAATGCACTGGTGAGTAGTGTACCCTAAGCATCCAGAAGCATGCCAGTGCATGTAAAAAACATATAATTCGGGAAACACATGTAGGTATACCACACAGGTTGCTTTTTTTCAAATAAGAAGCACAAGCTGTGTACTCATCACACAGTTTGGTGGACCAACAATGATTCAGCAACATTCTGACAGGAAATTACTCTGCGCTTCGAGCAAGAATTTATTTAGAACGACAAATAATCGTAATTGCAAATGAAATTTTGAACTGAACAACAGAATGAACTAATTCATTAGGAAAAATAACTTGTGTCTTTTGCCCAGAAATAAATTTGTTTATTTCCAATATTGTCAGAGATCAACATCGACGAAGCTGATTTGGTCAGACTGAACATTTTTTGGTGACTGACTCCGTTCATAAATTCTAATATATAACTCGCACATTTGAGCTTGGATCAAGAATTTTTGTTTTGCTAATAAAGACACTGATTTATCTGTAGTTTGTCAGCAATAAATCATGTATTAAAAATCACTCCCTAACATGTAAAAGGTAACTGTTAACAGGGCAATGTCATTTTTACTGGAACATTTTCACTTTGAAGTAATGGTATTGCTTTCATTTTATTCAAATAGTTCAATTTCTCTGCATCGCTTACAGAAAACTTATTCCGAGTCTAGTCATGTGCAATACGTAACCTTTCAATACAGAGCAAGTCACTGAAAAACACTTAACGAAAGAAACTTAAAATTATCCAGCACAATGGAAAAGGCTCACATCAGGGGCCTGAAAAGCATCTATGGCTCTCAGAGGCTAGACTTAAAAAAAGTCGCCTCAGAAAGAGATGGGTCAAAACTTCATGTCATTAAATTTCCTTCATTTAAGGACTACTCGTGTATCGCTCTTAGCCAATTCCACACATCATCAATTGTTCTTACTTTCCTCCTTGTGTCTGGTACATGCTGTGCATTGCAAATGGAAATTCAAATTCAAGGTATCAATTTCCTGTGCGAGGCTAAAGTAACATAGTCCACAAAACTCAAACAAAATTAATGTCAACCACAAATTCTAAACATATAATGCTGAACAATTAAGTAGTGGGGGAAAACAAGTGTAGGCTAACAATTCTTCCGTCGTTATGTAGTGACTTGACAAAGATTTGAACTCTCAAAAAAAAAAAAAAAAAAAAAAAAAATTGAAGATGAAGAAAGTGGGGGAATATATTATAAATATAAGAAGCCCTTCACTAGCCGCCTGAGGGAACCATCGTAACTCCTCTCGAAGGCACATTTATTTGTATTGCCTGCTCCTAATTCTAAACATATCATCTCTCTTCTGACTTTCAACTATGTGCTTGCAGAATAAAACAGCAACAGGGTTAAATTTGGTGATTTCAGTCAGAGTCATGCAGTTTTGTAAGGCAATGAACACCAGGACCGCCGCAGTCAAGTCTAAGGCTACTTTGAAATCAAGTAAGCTCAGAGTATCAGACAGAACATGCAGATGGCACAAAAACATGGGCACTTTTGAATGTCTTTTGTCACAAGTTCTTTCTTTTCTTTCATTTTTTTTTCAATTTTCCTTTCACCCTAGGTAACATGGTAACTTGTCTCACTTGTACAGAATTCTGATTACTGGACCAGCCACAGTCACGCAGTAGTCAGTGTCATGGTCTAGCTGGCTGGGAGGTTGGGAGTTTTCCACTGGCATGAATTAATGATTTTTTTTTGCCGAAGGCCAGTTCCTATCCAGGAGGAGTGTGTTAAGGGCTCAAATGGGAAGACTGGAACCATACAATCAAGTTTCATTCACTTTATGAGCGTGTATGCATGTTTTTTTCTGAGCATGTGCTCAGATTTCATGACCAACATTGCAGGTGTCAGCATCTCTCTGGCCTGGCCAATGCTGGGATACAGTATAAAAAGTAGTGCAGCGTACAGTCTTGTCATGCTGTCTATGCCTAGAATACAAGTCCACAGCCACAGCATCCTCATCCACACAGTTCACCATAAAAAAAATCTCAAAGTCTGTAGCTCTTGGAGTCCTGCTGCTATTAGACCTGAAAGCTTGTGGTCACAAAAAAGGCTAAAAAAAAGAGATGTCACCAGACACCCTTATGGGTGTGAGGTGGCAAAGCCCTCAGGAATAGTTGAGGGTATCAGCACTGGCAAGCTCATGGGGACTGTCTCTGGACGGGTATAATGGCATCCTGTGGAGGGGGACCTGCACTCAACCTGGCTACATGACTAAGCAATCACTGGTGACAATACAGGGCCTAGTGTATCTTCAGAACATGGATCACAACAGGCACCACTGAAAAGAGTCAGAGGCAAAAACTGTTCTGGTGGGTTACCTCTACTGATTCCAACTGCTGGTGATGGAATGCCAACACAGGGGTAGTGACAGGACAAACCTGGCTGTGAATGTATACCGGGAGTCACAATGAGTAGCATGGTAGCAATGCCACTGGGGTGTCATGGGAGAAAAGAAAAAAGTTTTTTTTTTTTACAATGATCCATATTCAACATTTGCTTTTTTTTCTACAGAACAGCATCCCTTTTCTGACTGGAAGAGCCCTGATGTAACAGAGGCATTCTTGATATGATGTGTAAACTCTGGGTCATTCCAAACCAAAAACAAAAATGAAAAACAGAAATGCTACAGCCGCTTCATCTGACCTTGGAAAACTTTCTTGCATGAATATCATAACAAATGACAAAGCTAGACTATGGCTGCTATGAGACATGTTTTCAATAACCCTAACAAAAACAACAACAAAAAAAGCACTATTGACGTTTTCAATAAGCCTTTAAAAATCTATTTATATCAATTTTTTTTTTTTTACAGAATATGAAAGACCGGAGAAACAGTGAAGTGAAATAAACACTTAATCATTGTACTTGCATGTGAACATTCTTGGCTACCACAGATGTAGGCGTCAAGCGAAGACTGCCTCAGTTGCGAAAATTAGAATAAGAAATGGAGGGAGGGGGTGGGGGGCCTCTAAACTGCAGTTCTATAAATGTAAAAAAAAAAAAAAAAAAGAAATTTATAATTTTTAAATTTTTTTTTTTTTTTTTTAAATAGAAAGAAACTGTCGACTGAACAAAGAAGAGTTCCACCAATGACCAAACTTACCTTAGAATCCTTCTTTTTATCTTCTTTTTCATGCTCCTCTTGATTCTGTAGGGGAAAAAATAAGGCACAAACAGGTTCACAAATGTGCATATTATCATACACATGGAATTACTGAGGGCAATTTAACTGACTTACATACATGAACAAACACGTTCAATGCAATATTGGTAACTATATACAGAGAAAAGGCTAATGCAAACAGCCGACTTTAACCAAGCATCAGATGAACTGGATAACAAAATCAAGGAATGTTCAAAGAAATCTGAAATGTATGTAACATGTAGCATGAGATTATATTGACAATTTATCTAAACTAGAAATAAATTCTTGCTTCATAATCATGAAACTAAATAAAGTTTTACCATGAAGTTGACGTTTAGTGTGGATTATTTAGAATATAATATTGGAAGGGAGCGCTAACATGAGTGTGTCGGAACATACTTATCAGAGTAAAGGAGACTGAAGAGAATGGCAGAGGGTTAAAAGGACAAATGGTCAGAATATTGTAATAGTTCTGAAACAACGAGGAGGAGAGGTGGGGAAGAGGTGAGGTGGGGGCAGGAGGAGGGAGGGTGAGAGGAAGAGGCAGACAGACAGGCAATATAATGGAGACAGACATACACACTGAGCACGTACTTCTTATGTTCCTCAGTGTCACGGTGGGCCAGCACTTCAGTGAAGTTCTTAAAGGAGGGCACACCACACCAGCCACAGCCCTTGGTCACTTGCTTCACCCGTTTCTATTCAACACCACACAAATGTACACACACACACACCATCACTGATACTGACTCCACCCCACCACCTCCATCCCCCAACTAATGATAAACCCTGTCCTCTGACTGCTACATACATACATGCAACCTCTTCACATCTTTTGCTCTGAATTCTGCGACTGACAATCCATAAGATCAGTTAACGTTTACTTCATCTACTACATGCCAGCCCTTTCAAGCTATCGCCTACTTAGTCTTTTCTTTTCTTTCTAATAACTCTTGCAAAACTGATTACCAAGACACAACATGATCTCTCTCTCACAGTCACGTGCAGCCTCTTTCTATCATATGAGACAATTCACAGCCAACTGCAAACACACATGAAATAAACACACATATACCGAGAAAGAAATAGCACATAAAAGCTCACACACAAAACACAATTTTTCACTTTCCCCCACAATCTCTCTCCCAAACACAAACTCACTCTCTCCACCTCTCTCTCTCTCCTATGCAAACACACCACGCACACCCCATGGATGCAGAGATGAGAGAAAAATGAATTAGAATCGGTAAGCACAGTGAGGAAGAACTGACCCTGTGGAAGGTCATAGCCTGGTGATCCACGTAGCGTACTTTCAGGGCCATATCACAAATCTTGCAGAACCCTCGCCTGCACACACACAGATATACACACTTACACAACACACTCATCACCATGCCATCTTCTTATCAACTGTTTCCAAGAGTACACCTATTTCGATCTTACTGCACAATATAATTCAAGGCCTATTTTGAGTTATACAAAATGTTTCTTCATAAAAATGCATTTCAGCAGGAAAAAATGCATTCCTTAAACTCCACTAACCCGTTCGCTGCTTGAAGCTGCTTGAAAATGTTACAAACAAAGGCTTTCCCAGTGCCAGGGAAATCTAATGATTTGGGGGTAATAATTAACAAAAAATTCTAGCTCAGAAACTACAAAAGATATAACAATGAAATATATATGATTTTTGAAGGAAATTGAATGAAGATTTTGAATCTGGGCTTCTTTTGTTTTAATTTTGATAATAAAAAAGTATTTAGACAATTAGATTTGGATAGATTTTTTTGCACGATCAAAAGCATATGTATTTACCACTACATCTTCACATCCAAACAAGAACACAAAGCAAAAAAGTTGAAAATAAAGTTTGTATTGTCACACTACACCTGTAAATGAAAGTAAAACAGTTTAGAAGTCTATCAAGACGCTCACACTCTATGCAGACAGGTCAGTCCACGACCACGCCCCCCTCTCCCCACCACGTCCCCTTGCTGGACTTCAACCCTCTCTTTCACTGCTCCTCTTCCCCTACCTTTCCCTCTGCCCTGTGCCGCGCCGCGAGCAGGCCGCGCTCCCCTCTCACGCTGACTACCACGTCACTGACCACTGGCACGCAGTGCAGAGTACACACTAGGCGAGCTCGTTCGACGCTGGCAAACCAGTCAGCTGAACACACATTGAGGTCACACAGCCCGACACAATAACTGACGAATACGGTTGGCAATTCCATCACTATCATCATCTCACCTTCATGCTCGAGTGAGTCGTTGAATAAAAGATTATTGTCTTTGTCAAAAATCATTAGCAGAGCCTGCTCAGCTGTGTAAATACGTTGATTTGGTCGCTGCGCTTGTCGAAGGTTGCGCCGCCATCTTTGCAAGCGAGACGAAGTGCTGGCTGGTCATCCAGTCAGTGATGAGAATAAATGGGCTTTCCCCTCACGTGTGGTCATTTACATATCATTTTAATACTACAGACATATAAGGCTTACTACGCACACTCTATTTAAGTCCGTTGATAGAAATAGTAACGAATGAAAATTCAAGAAAAATGCATGACGTCAGTGGACGGCCCATAGGCACTGGGAAAGCATTTTTAATGCGGCGTCAGCTGACGGCTTAAAGGCACTCTACGGGTTAAACTCCACTGAGATGCAGGGAAAACGTGTGCCTGTTTTGTCAAGGACGGAGATTCAGTCAAAGGAACCAGAAGGTCAGCAACACCTGAGTACCCAAATAAGCTGACTTATAACATTTACAACTTATTATTTTGTTTTAAACTACAAGAGCTACCGTTTTATCCATTTCTCTTTTTCCTTTTCATTATTTTACCTAAATCTTCTTTAACTAATTCTTCCTTTAAAAACATGTAAGCATGCACACACGCGCGCGCACACACACACACACACACACACACACATATCAATAAAACTTTTCAAAAGTTTCAAATTCTATATTCCTGATACAGACATGAGTCATCTTGGTCTGCATGGTCAGTGAAAGAGAGGGGGGTGGGGGAGGGGGCAGGGAAGGTTGAGATGCTGCAGAAGCCCCTCCCTAATGGTCAAAGCCCCTAAAACTCATGAACTAAAGGTTTTCCTCCTTTTTAAACCATGAACATTGCATTATAATTGATTTGTTCAGTGTCTTTGCTGTCAACTCATCAGAACATACATAAGTTTATTTCTACACACACACTCTCTCTCACTTCTTTATTTTGTTTCATCCCATATGGTGTTTCATTTGACCTGTATAAAAGCCACATTCGTTATTTTGGATACATACATACGAGCATACCTTCCTTCACACAGACAGTCTCACACACTCACATGCTTTCTCTATCTCTGATGTACACAGACTAACTCACACTCTCTCTCTCACACACATACATACTTACTTGAGCGTGTGTGTGTATTTGAAGATGCATATGTACACAAACTTCAGTTCTAATTTGGCTGTATTTGCTAATTTGCCTCCTACAAACAACAGTCAACGAGCCAGATCGTTCACAAATGATCACAGCTTTATGACATGGGTGCATCAAGTTGGATCACCAAGACTGGGGCGAAGTCAGACCATGCTGCTAGGTCAGACATCAAAGTGTCATCCCCTCTTTGGCACCCCTCTATTTTTTTCCAACTGATTTGGATCACTCACCAGGGTGATCCATCTGGGCTTTCCTTTGTCAGCAATCCGACAATTGATGGAAGAATCCCATGCCTGTGATACATTAAACTGTTTTTGGTGTGTAAGACAGATCATTGCTGAGTCACCTACTTCAAAAGTCATCTGTTTACCCAAATCTTGCTGAGCCACCTACTTTAGAAGTTTTTTACAATAGATTTGGAAAGGATTATCCCTCTAATCTTGGGAGACAATTTCACACCAGACCATGAGCTAGAATTTTTATTTCTAATATTGATGATTGTGACTGTGCCTTCCAGCCTCTTCTTCTCTAAAGTGATTCAGCATGGAAAAGAAACCTGTATCAAGTAGAGATACCAGTCTCTTTTCAATGACTGAACATCTTGAGAATAGGCAGGCATGTACAGTCACAATCATCATTGCTGGAACATCGCTGCTGCTCCTCTCCTGACGAATGGATTATTATCAACTTACATCAAAATAACATTTAATTTTTCTTCTTTTAGTTGAGTGCATATTGGTCTATGAAGCCCTTCGTTCTATTGAAAATTTAAGGAATGAGGTATGTGCTTCACTAAAAATCCACTTAGCATATGTTAGTCACATGCAAGTAAAACTGGAAAACTTGTTACCTCTTTCACACTGACGCCATTTACCACAACCTATCAGAATACTCATCCAATCCCTTCGCCCCCCACCTCCCTCTTACTCACGTCACTTTGTCCTCATCTTCCACGTGTCTCAGATGTTTCTCAGCCTTCATGCGTGACATCAGCTGCGTACTTTTTTCCTCGTGCACGGCCAGCATACCCTGCATGCGGTCATTGTGTCGCATGCTGTTCATGTGGCGGCGGAAGCCTTCATTGTCACGGCAGTTCACGTTGCACACGTGACAGTGGAAAGGGTCATTACTTTTCTTCTTTTTCCCACCTCCGTCCTTCTGAACAACAAATAGCATTCTCAATATGCAGTATTTTTCCACTGGGTAGTGACGAAAAAAAAAAAAAGTGCAAAAACGAAAATGGCCTAAACGATTCAGAGACAGAGTTTTTCTTCTTCATCTTTTTTTTTCTTTTTCTTCAAATGAATAAATTCAACACAAATAGATTAGTCTCTCAGCAGCATCTAAGCTTCCTAATTTCCAAGTTTCAGTTAACAGCTTATCCTCTATTTACTATTCTCATCTCATCTGTTTTTACCTTTCCATCTTTAGATAAACAGAATATGGTGCTCTTCAGAATATTTTTGCTTCACACAGAGCAGGCTTTTTTCTTTCTCTTTTATATTTGCTGTCCCATCTTATGCCATCTTGGTAGCATTAAATCCATGCCTCTCTTTCCAACCCCTCATCCACAGCCAATGGCGACCCTGCAAAGGCCATACACATGGAAAGGCATACAAAACCGAGACTACTATGACATCAGAGTATGCAGGGCCACAGAATCCGAGACTTTTTTTTTCAAAAAGCTGATCAATGATAAGAATGATGAAGATGATGCTACTGACTTCCATTCTGGTATGAGAAACTCGAGAGAGGACCGTACGTTTACTTTCATGATATATCTCAGTGACATTGAGGCCTGTGGGATACAGAAATCCTGTAGTGTTGATCAGGAAATTTGAATAAGCACCTTCTGAGATGCATTCTTCAAGTGGATGAAACCGACTTTATAATCCCAGTCTTCCAAACTGACCCCATTGCAAACTAAACTCTGTGAATGAGCCAGTAGGGACAGGAAAAATCCGCAAATTATTGGCTCTGATGGGAATCGACCCATGACCTCCCAGATGTGGATCACCCATTCTGCCACGATAACCACTTCACCACGGCAACCAGATTTATTCATTTGAATACACTTTTTAACCTTCCCAACAAAATCCTTGTTTACAAAATGCAACAGCCCTACCACCACCACACACACACCTCTTAAAAACTTATAAAGAAATAAAATCCTGGAAATTGTTAGCAGTGAAAACAACAATTTTTGACTACATTAAGACTCGATATCAAAATGCTCACCCATTAATATTATAAAAGTATGTTAAGAGTATCTATTCAGAATCCTTCATTAATACTTATTAAAGTTCTTTACCAACCTCATCATCCGCTGTGGGTTTCTCTGGGTCATACTTGTCACTGGGTCCACGGGATCTGCCTGTGGAGAGGGATACAGCATACTGATATGTCAACAAGCAAGTTCTAAGGCAAGTCCCACCATGCATGCACCTCTCCAGCTAACCATTCAAGTCTAATTTCGATGTGTGAAATCCATCTAGCCCTACTTTTTCTATTTCTAGAACTGAAATTATTTTCAACCTCTTTAATGCTTTGAAAGAGGTACAAACAGCTCTTACAACCCTAACTGCCAGTCACTACTTAGTTATGAAACCAGACTCAGCATCCCTTTTACAAATGGAGATGGTCATCAAATATCCCCCTCTGATAGCAGTTCATCACATCCAAGAATGTGTGATGGACATTAGAACCAAAATTGCCATAAAGGCTCGGACAGGTCACAAAATTGAAAATCTATTATAGTAAATGAAAAGGTCATTACAACATGTGCAGCATTTATTCTAAAATTTACATGAAAAGAGACATAACAATATGCGCAGTGTTAATTCTAAAAATCTGAGCAGCATTCTTCAATTAAATGTACATGAAGTGGAAGAAGCATGACTCTGCCACATCATTAATGGTGTCTCAGTTTCAGATTGTCAGCACGTCTGCGATAATAAGCATGAAATTTGTAAACAGCACATGACAAATCAGACTCATGCGCCAGGCTGCTGCGTGCATGTCACTATAAATAATGCCAAAGCCAGAACCAGTCCTCCTTTCTCTCACTCAATCTTGTGTTGGATCAGAGGCGAAAAATCAAGCCTGTCTACACAATCACAGTTCGTTCTGAAATTAATGAGATTTGGAATCAAAAACAAAAGAACCAACCACATTTCAGGATATCACGAAGACCAGAGTAGCATGCATTAGCAACTGTCACTTTGATACACACTGTGTTATTGTGCCACACAATCAGCAGTGACGAAAATGCCACAAAAGGCAAATCGCAGACTAACACTATAACAGCGTCACAAACCGGTCAGCAGAGCATTAACAAGGATTCCCAACCCCACCACCACCCTTTTTTTTTTTCTTTTCAAGCAAATCAAACATTACAGTTTGCAAATGTGATAACAAATCTTCCTTATCAAACCAATACTGGAAACAAAATACAAAAGATATACCTTGACCCCAACCATTTCCACTACACACCATTTCCCACCTCTCCCTGCACCCCCCCTCCCCTTTTTGTTCATAACTGTGAGGAGATTCTCTCTCAAGTGATGTCCCCCCCCCCCCCCCCCCCACCATGCACACATACACCCTGCACACACACACTCAAAGTGATAAACAGTCTAGATACATACAGTGACTTCTGGGCAAAAAGTACAAAAGTGAAAATTCATGGTTTTTGTTGCTAATGACTGGTTAGAAATGAATGAAGCGCTGAGAAATTAACCTAAGTTTGCCACATGCTTTTGCATTTAGTCCCTCAACTCTACGCTGCTAGGGCAAATGTGTCCCCTGTTGACCGAACAAAATCTGAAGTTCTCGTGTTACTGATGCTAAAGATCTGCTATTCAAAGATCACAGCATCACGAAGGACGTGCAGTGAAACTGAAATTACTATAAAACCAAGACAGGGAAAATCTGGCTTCAGGTTCCCCATCTGCCACACATTATTCTGTGGTGATAACTCGGGTCTTCATAATGAAAATGACTGTGATGTATCCATGACTCTGCTGACGTAATGTTTAATCGCTTTATAATACATTCTTTTGATTCATCATTCTTGAGACAGTGAACTGCAGAGTTGGCCTAGGAATTTCAGCAATTTTCTTAACACAGGTTTCCTGAAGCAAAAACAGGAAATTCTGCAAAAACTGGATGGGTGCACTGGCATTTGCTTTCATTTTCCAAATGTATGGATCAGATTAAGTGGGGACAGAGGAGGGGGGATGGAAGGGGGTAGGGGATGGGGAGTTGACAATTACACTGCGTTATCAATGTTCTTGATGGATCATTCATGGACACCACCAATTTTCAGATTTCTCTGAAACAGTAACACTTGTGTTATCAATGTTCTTGATGGATCATTCAATGGACACCACCAATTTTCAATTTCTCTGAAACAATAACATGTGTTACCAATGTTCTTGATGGTCATTCATGGACACCACCACCAGGTTTCACATTTCTCTGAAACAATAACATTGTGTTACCAATGTTCTTGATGGATCATTCATGGACACCACCACCAGGTTTCAGATTTCTCTGAAACAATAACATTGTGTTACCAATGTTCTTGATGGTCATTCATGGATGGACACCACCACCAGGTTTCACATTTCTCTGAAACAATAACATTGTGTTACCAATGTTCTTGATGGATCATTCATGGACACCACCACCAGGTTTCAGATTTCTCTGAAACAATAACATTGTGTTACCAATGTTCTTGATGGATCATTCAATGGACACCACCACCAGGTTTCAGATTTCTCTGAAACAATAACATTGTGTTACCAATGTTCTTGATGGATCATTCATGGACACCACCACCAGGTTTCAGATTTCTCTGAAAAAATAATACATTTGTGTTACCACATGTTCTTGAAAAAAGTGTACATTCTGTGTACACCACCACCAGGTTTCAGATTTCTCTGAAACAATAACATTGTGTTACCAATGTTCTTGATGGGTCATTCATGGACTACCACCACCAGGTTTCACATTTCTCTGAAACAATAACATTGTGTTACCAATGTTCTTGATGGATCATTCATGGATACACCACCACCAGGTTTCAGATTTCTCTGAAACAATAACATTGTGTTACCAATGTTCTTGATGGGTCATTCATGGACACCACCACCAGGTTTCAGATTTCTCTGAAACAATAACATTGTGTTACCAATGTTCTTGTTGGATCATTCATGGACACCACCACCAGGTTTCAGATTTCTCTGAAACAATAACATTGTGTTATATGTTCTTGATAAATCATTCATGGATACCACCACTGTTTTCAGATTTCTCTGAAACAATAATACTGTGTTATGATGTTCTTGATGGATCATTCATGGACACCACAACTGTTTTCAGATTTCTCTGAAACAATAAACTGTGTTATTCGAATGTTCTTATGGATCATTCATGGACACCACAACTGTTTTCAGATTTCTCTGAACACAATTTTTTTTCAGAGCTTTGTTTTTAATTTCGACGTCAGCTATAAAAAAAAATTACAAAAAAGCCTTCTTTTTATAAACTGAAATTGAGGAATTTAATGTCTTAAACAGTCACCCACTAAGGGTGCAACACTCAATTCTGTTCATCGTCCCAGTCTACTTACCTGGATATACAGCATACAAACCCTGGACAGCAGGTGGTTGGGACACAAGAAATCCAGATTTAACGCTATGCTGATGGGATCTACATCAAGTCATCCTTCTGTTATGCTGAGCATCACACCACAGCACCTTACTCTATACCTAGGCCTTTATGCTAGATATGTCACAGTGAGCTATTACCCGCTACACCTCAGATTTGACTTTTTGAAAATTCCCCGTTTCTACGACTCATAATGCAGCCAGATTTGACTGAAATGTTCTTTTTTTTTTTTAACAACTGAATGGAATACAGCTGGAACTTGGAAGTAAAAGGAGTGGGAGTCTGAAAGAGAAAGTTGTGACCTGTAAAACAACTTTTACTGGTTTCACCATTTCTGGTAACATCACTTCTTCTGAAAGACGAATCCCTTCTACAAATTTTCTTGTATTTTAAATCAACTGCTCCTCTTCCTCTTTCCATGAGAAAATATGATGCCTGGGAAACCAGAGCTTAACAAGTTACAAATGAACAGAACGAAGACTATGTCTTTGGAAAAAAAAAAAAGGAAACTGTTGAACAATCAGCCAGATTGATTACATTCACAACCAATGTCATAGCCAGGTTGTTTTGGGTTTTTTCCCCCCTTGCTCTGCAGACATTTCAACAGTACACAAGAGTCTGAATAGAACAGATTGCAGTTAACTTCCCAAATACTGAGAAAACAGTGATGTTCAAAATTATTCACAGAGGAAATTAAACAAGAATTGATAAATGTGTTCTCTCAATGGAGCAAAATGAAATGAATAAAAGCAACAAGCAAAGACTCTCAGAAGAAGCAGAAACAGAGCCCAGAGAAAGAAGAAATGTAGACAGAGGTGTCATCTCCAGGACAAACAGCACAGAAGGTGGGAAAGACAAACAGGCTGGAAGACAGAGAAAAAACAGGACAGTAAGTATAGGAAGAAAGAGATCAAGAAAAAAAAAAGAGAGTAAGTGTAGGAAGAAAGAGATCAAGAAAAAAGAGATGTTAAATTCATACAACAGTTTTCACAGGACAGATACCTCTTGGGGAAAAATAAACAAACAATGAACGTAAGCCCTCATGAAAAAATGCATAACTTTTTGAAACAGTAAACTTTTCCCCCAAAAGACCCCAAGGAAAAGCTGGTTCAAACAAGCGAGGGCTGAACAATGTAATCGTAAGCAACAGGCAGGAAAAGTCCAACATGAATGAGTACTTCTATAAAAAAGCAGAAGTGATGCCTTATCCACGGGAGCCTGGGGCTCTGTCAAGTTTTACCTGAATGGCTGCGACCGGAGCTTTGACTGCGCCGAGAGTGGGAGCTTCTATTTCCATCGTCAGAGTCTCGACTTCGGTATCTGTCTCGGGGCTGAAAACCACCACAATGGGCCGGCCCGAATACATGAGACAGAAGCTGAAGAAAATGTTTTCAGGCAGGTGGTACTGGCACAGAAAGAGGCTTTGTCCACAACAAAAGATGTTGAAATGATCATACTAAACAAGAATCAGAGGGAAAGAGTGCAGATCAAACGAAAAGCTTGCTACGGTAACAGTCTACAATGAACTTCAAAGCTAACAAGATGGAAGTTCATACTGGACAAATTAATCAAGTGATGGACTTGGAGATGTCTGTCTCTTTCACAAATTAGGGAAGCAGATCATTTCACACTGCATAGGAATCAAAGACTGTGTACAGACAAAAATTTTAGCTTTGCAAGACTGAGTGTAAAAACCAGGTAGAAGTTCTAGCAACCAATGATTACAACACTGAAAAGGGCTAATGTCCATTAAATAACAACACTGTTATGCATTCAAAAAGCAGCATCTTCACTTCTTGGTGTTGTTGGTGCATAAGAATGAGACAGCGCACGTTCTACCTGAAAAGAAAATTGCTCAGATCAAATGCAGAGAGGGACGGAAAGACAAGCATTCACGCAAATTATTTAATGTCCAGCCTATCGCAGGAGGTCATTAGCGCTGGAAAAGATATGCAGAACACAGACTGAATCTTGACATTCAAATTATACAAGACCTCAGAGCATCTATATAACAAAATGTGATAGGATACACAAAAAGTGATCTTTCAGTGTCTGGCATGGGGAAACTACAGCCGTAAAGACAGATGAAAGTGTGAGTCAAGGCAAAAGCATGACCAGGTTAGTGCCATAAGCCCAGGTTCACTGAAGGACGATTCAACTGTGCTGATGATCATAGAGTCCATATTCTCCTTTCCCCACTTCTCTTCTGTGTCTTCTTTCTATTGTTAGGACAGGAACAACGCAAGGCTGTCAAAGCAACAAGACTGTGGAGACTCAAAGTTAAACTACAAATTTAAACCAGAAAAGGGGAAAAAAACTAGACAACAATCGTGGGTAATTCATTTGAAAATTTGAAGGAGGGGAAAAAAACAACCAAATCCCATTCAGCTACAATTTCCAACTGGCCACATGAAGGTTTTGCAACCACCAAACTGGTCATAGTGAGAAGCAGCTGCAGCTATTTGTAGTCTTGGACACATAAAACATCCATCACAAAAAAGAAAAGAAAAAAAAAAAAAGAAAAACTCTGAAAACATCAGAGGGGAAAAACACAAGTGAAATGAAATGACTTCCGATCAGATCGCCATCAAGTTGAAGAATGTGGATGTAAAACACAGGCATACTGCACTCCTGAAAAAAGTCACAGATTCAAGAAAATGAAACAGAGTGACAAAGCATGAAAACGCACAGCATGTTTTATCTAAAGTGACAGTCATCATCAATGTGGTAGTAACAGAGAATTTGACAGCAGTAACAGTCATGAAAAAGTAATAGGAAATGTGGATCATATCTTGTTTAATAGTGGATTATCATAGCCATAATAAGCTTTTTCTATAATTTCAATCTTTCGAAAGAAATACAGATAATCATAATGACAGAAAAGAGAATGAAACGTGAGAAGCAGAGACAGGAACTGAACTTGCTTATTGCCTGTGATTTCTTAGCTTCAAACATGAACAGCTGGCTACACAAAATGCTTTGTTTTGTCTTTTCACACTATGGCAATGAGAAGCGATAGGGATTTTTCTAGCCAATGTAGCTTCGTCTCCAAGCAACAGCCTGATCTCCTAGCAGTACTCGAGCTGCAGAATGAAGACCAACCCACTAAAAGTACTTCCACTGAGAGTAACAGACAGATCCAGCATCCTCATATTACAACAGACACTGTGAATAGCTACTACACTGAAAGAGGTACACTTGATAGAGCTGTAAATTGTGGCCCAACAACAACTAAAATGAAAAAGAAACCTTGTAAAAAGTGTAGAAGATCTGATGATAGCAATCAAACTACCCCCTCCCTAATTTTGAAATTATAGTGAATGCCTTTGTCAACAAAGAACGAACTTTTATACGAAAATATTGATTTACTGCCTAAGTTCTTGGCTATAACTGCAGTTTGAAGAACAGATCTTCAGGACTAGTTATGTAAACTGGAATGGTTCAGAAAGCAGCAAGTTTATCTGACAATTGGCAAATTAAGTATATGTACAACAACACCCTACTTGCTTAAATTCTAATGCAATAAATAAAGAATGCTATCAATCTCAAGACAGGACACAAGGGTTCAACACTCAAGAGTAGCCACTGCTTTACCCGTGGGGAGAAATCGTTCCGAGCACGTTTAAAATCGGGCCCATAGTCCCCTGGCCTCATGTCCATGCGTCGCTTGTTCATCATCAATGGGGGTTCCATCCCAATGGGGCCTGGTGCAGGACCCAGAGCCCCGGGTCCCCTCATACCCATGCTAGGGCCATCCATAAGGTATGACTGTTGCTGCTGCTGCAGAAGTGAGTTGGCCAAGGCTAGCTGTGACTCCCGCAAACTCAGCTGCTGCTGCAAGGAGCGCTGGTGGATAAGGCTGTCAATTTCATATCCTCCGCCACCTCTGTAGCCACTGTCCAGTAAACCCTGACCGCTGCGACCTCCGTAGCCACTGGCTGGACCATCATAGCCTCTCATGCCGCCATAATCTCCAGACCCCATTCGGGATCGCCCTGCCCCACTGCGCACGTTATGGCTCATTTTCCAGGATAGTCCAATCCACCTGTGGTACAGTAAACCAATAGACATACACTCTAACAACTTTCTGGGGTCAAACGAATGCATTGCAATATGGTGGCACCCATTTAAAATGGTCTTTTTTTTCCTTTTTAATTGAAACCCTTTTTTTGTGTGTGCCTTTTGTTTTGGTTCTATCAATTTAAAAGACAAAACCACGGCAGAATTTGGTTTATGGGCCATCAAAAGTAGCTATTTTCCTTGCTGACAATGAACTGAAGTCAGAACCCAGATTAACTCCAAGGCCTTGGGGGGAAAAAAACAAACCTATGTTGAAATGCCCAGTGTATATATTCGAAACCAGCAACTCAGGGATCACCAGGATCACAAGAATGGTGTTCTACCAACCGAATCAATCCCGCATCAGTACAGCCTCTTCTTCCTTTTAAAATAAAGTGAAAGTGGACGTCTTTAACTAATAATAAAACAGAAAATACTCCATAACTCTGCCTTTGGCAGAGGTCTACACATAAGACTTAACTGGCACCAATAGCCACATAAAGTTCACTCAATCACAGTGGCTTGGGGCTGAGGGTATGGATCGGGTGGGGTGCATAATTCCTATTATATATGTGCTGTACAGTCGATTAAATTTTCTTCTGTTCCAACGTAATTCGTTATGTTGATACTTGTCTGACAATGAAGATATGCTGAGCTAGAGATTTTTTTTTCTTTTTGAGTCTCTTTGAGTTTCAGTGTGTGTGTGGTGTGGTGTGGTGGTATGTGTGTGTAAGAGAGAGAGAAAGAGAGATAGATGTGAGTGAGTGAGTGAGTGAGTGAGTGTGTGGTGGTGTGTGTGTGTGTGTGAGTGTGTGTTATATTCACTATGTTAAAATAAACAGGGAACTTATGCTACAACCCTGCTGACCATACAAGGCCAAATCAGGGCTGTCACCTTCCTGAGGTCGTTTAAAAATAAATACACACACACACACACACTCTCTCTCTCTCAACGTAAACACTCAAAATGGTTTTCTCATAAACATATTTAAATAAAACGAACAGCTAGTACTGTGAACTAGCTTACTGAATTTGCAATTAGGTGGAGTAGAGGTACAGTGGGTTTTACCCAAACTGCAAGATCATACACTGCTGAAATACTCTTTTTAACAAATTGTTACAATGGTTTAGATTACTCCTCCCCTTCCTGACAATCATCTAACAAGGGAGTTTTTAAGGGCAGGTCTAAACCATGACCCCCCCCCCCCCCCCCTTCCCTCATCCTGACAGTGGGAGTCATTCTAGAAGTAGAACAATGTCCAAAGTAGGCCATCCACTTAAATGACAAAAAAAGACTACATGCATGATGATCACAATGATGTTGATGATCTGTGTGTGTGTGTGTGTGTGTGTGTGTGTGTGTGTGTGTGTGTGTGTGTGTGTGTGAGTGAGTGAGTGAGTGAGTGAGTGAGTGAGTGAGTGAGTGAGTGAGAGAGAGAGAGAGAGAGAGAGTGTGTGTGTGTGTGTGTGTGGGGTTGTGTGTGGTGTGTGTGTGTGTCACTGTGTGTGTACATCATCTTTCTTTTCCTTATAAATTCTAACTACTTGGGTGTGACATTGTTTTGAACTGGGGTGAGGGGATGTGCATACTATTTTCTTTTAATCAAAATCATGTAAAAAAAAAATTAAAAAATACAAAGAAGTTTCGTTTCATTATAGTGATCGTATTCTCATTTTTACCTAGATATCTTTACGGCGGATTCTATACTTAGTTGATGCATGAATTACATTATTTACATGTGGATTTGAGTGTAATAAATAGGGAAAATGTCCCAAATAAATGCAAAACTCTATTTGAACTGATGACATGATACGATTCTGCTGTTGGGAGTAAGCTCATACAGAAAACACGTCCCTTCTGTAGGCCTACAGATCTATAATCCCCACAGAAAACCACGCGGCGCCGCCATGACCTATTTCATAAGACTTCGCGCACACAGAACTGCGTAGAAGCTTCGGGTAAGAGATATTTAAAATCTGCTGCGACAGAAAACGTTTCATACCGTCGATTTGCGCGTTCATACGTCGATTGCTGCGTTAAGTCAAAAAACCGTGGAAACTGATCTATGAGATCCCTGTGTATGAGCTGCAACTGGCAGCGACAGTTCATGCCGTGCTTTGCATCGCCACGCACTGATAATAACTATCCGTCTAAAACCATCGATACAAAGAGGCTGCATTCTAATTATGTAAGACTACCACATAAAGTGTCAAAAGACAGACAGCAAACGAGAGAAAAGATATGCACAGAGCTATATCGAAGCGAAAATGTAAAAAAAAATCTAAGCCTACCTCACCTTGACTTCGACGTTGTTGAAGTATGGCGTTTCGTTTAATCTCAAATACTAAATGACGCATGCAATTAATTAAATATTAAGCCATTATATCGAAGAAAAAACAAATCTCAGTACTCAAATTATTTTTACATAACACAGAAATGTACTATTTACATTTTTAGACCTCGCTTTTTAATCGTATTAGACTTTTTCCACGCTGAATTAGAGATTAAGCATAATTTGTTTGAGTAAATTTGACTGGTTCTTTAGGTGAGACTTATCCAATCGCGTTTGGTTTTGCGATGAAGCGGTACCTGGCTAGAAGTCCCTATTTGAAAGCACATTAGCATGCTGCCTACAACTGAACTGTGAAATGTGAGGGCTGGGTAAGCCAGAGACGGATTCGGAAGAGGCGCAAAGCCGATTGTCTTGATAGCAGAATCAAGTAGGCCTTTAAGACAAGTGGAATTTGATGGAGCTCTTTTGTTTCTTGTGAATCTGTGTACGCCCAATTGTCGTTTTCAATGACAATCTGAAAAATGACGGCTCCAACTCGGCTCACAGCAGAAACTCAAGACGGATTGCCAAGGCAGTTCGTTTCATCTCTGAAGATACTGTTTGATATTTTGGATGAAGAACACACAGGCCTTATCCGTCTGAGAGACATCGAAACCAGATGGAGTGACGAGGGAGTGAAAGATTTACCATCGGGGGTGATGGAAGGACTGCGAAAGGTAGCTCCACCAAACGGTCTTCTCACTTTCGAAAACTTTGTGTCTGGTCTAAAACTGGCATTGTTGCGCGGAAACGATCAGATGAAGAGGCGCTCAGTAAGTACAGGCAATGGAAATCAGAAGGAAAACAGAAGCCCAACAGGATCAGCCCCAGGTATGTCAAGCGGTGCCAAACACCCATCCTCTCCTAACCAACCGCTTCAGACTTCTCCAGCAAATCGGCAGCAGAGTAGTGCTTCAACAGACCAAAATGTAAAGCATGGGGGTGCAGCAAGTAAACACAGATCGGCCATACCTCACCTCCAACAGAAAAGCCATGATGCTAGACCAGCTACGGTTGCTGTCAAACCTCAGCCTAGCGGAACCAACCGCCATCTGTATTCGGTCGCGCTACACCCCTCCGCATCTGATCACACCCATCACACCTATCCATCTTCGCGTTTACCCCAGCCGCCACCCAGGCCAGATAGATCTCATAATCCTCCTACTGCACGAAAATCGGTGTCTGGAGCAGAGATTAGCCCTCCCCAGGTTCCACCTCGTGATCAGCGTCAAAACCAAAAAACAATAAACAGTGCAAAGAACTGGCCGAGAGACAGGATAAACAACAAAGGAACAGTCAGTCCACCAACAAGAGACAGAAACGCAGCTTCCGATGATCCTCAGCATGCCATTTACGGTGATCATTTGATTACTTCTCTCTCTCTCTCTCTCTCTCTCTCTCTCTCTCCTCTCTCTCTGCTCCTCTGCCACCCCAATCTCTCTGCGTGTGTTTGCTGTGTGTGTGTATGTTTAATGGTTTTTTTTGTGACTTCCACATTGTAAAATTACCTCCTTGTGTACCATTGTCCAGCGCTCTCTCGGTTTTGATAATCATTCAAAGTCATTTTATGTACATGTATATGAACTCACAGAGTATACTCTGGATTCCATGACGGCCCTGTTCTAAGAATAAAATGGTACATCTTGTATAAGGTTTTGAAAGGAAATCAGTATGTTTCATTTGATTTGCAAGGCTCTTGATAACACATACTGTATGCATATTTCATGCTTTAGCGTTCAAATTGTCTCCTTATATTTTCAATGATTATGTAAGATTCCTCCCTTAAAGTCAGTTCTCTGTCTGGCCCATTTTTTTTTCAAATTGTGGAGAATGCATTTGGCAAAATAAAATCAAAGTTAGTGATGGGGAAGTTTCTGTCATCAGATTTTTATTTTATTTTTTTGTCGCTGAGGAAGGCATATTGCTGAAAATTTCTTGTCCTGTTTTGTGTCGTGCATTAAAACTGCTTTTCTTCACACTTTGTTTTGTGTGCTCTTCTGCTTTTTTGTTCTGTCGTCAGAATTTGAGTTTCTAATACCATGTGGCAGGGCTTGAAATAGCCACCCGTTCGATCGTCAGTGATGTCTAAATCACATGGCGAACAGGTGGAAATTCTCTGTCTACTTGTCCGTCAGAAAGCCAGTTGATGTTGGTGAAAGGATGGCAGAGAAGTAGGCTTCATTATAACTGTAAACCTATCACGCTTCCATCTTTCCCATTTCACTTTCTCTCACTAGCTTTACCACTCTGCCCTCTCCCCCTCTGGTTGTTCTCATAACAGAGTGCTGCCTTCCTAAGGCAAGGCATGTTCTTTGCATAAAATGTGTCAGCAGCTTCTAGGCAATTTGCTTGCCCAGCATGGAAACGATAGATCTACTCCCTTTATTTTTGTTTTTAAAGCTATGTAGATATGGAGCAGATTTATTTCAGAATGTAAATGTGCTGAAGAAGGAGACAGAGAGAGAGAGAAAAAAAAAAAGAGACTGAAAGCAAGATTATCATTTTAAAAAATTCAGTCAAGGAATGTGTGAATAGTGGAAACTTGACTTCTTTTTTTTTTCCTTTTCTTAAATACTAGTTATACTTATAGACTCATGATTCTCAACAGTTTATCAGTTTTTCGCTTAAAAATTTTTTTTTTTTTTTTTATAGTAATAACTATGCAATAATATTAAAATTTCTCATCATTTTTTCTCAGTAAATGAGTTTGTTGTTTGTTTTGAAACAAAATATGTTTACCAGCCGCTGTGGCGAAGTGGTTAGCGTCGCGGACTCCCGGCTGGGAGGTCGTTGGGTTCAAATCCCATCAGAGTCATGTGGGTTTTTCTGCCCCGACCGGCTCCTACCCAGACTTGAGTTTGCTGCAGACTCAGTTGGGAAGACTGGGACCACACAGTCGAGTTTTCATCCACTTAATGGATGCATTTCTGAGAGTGTTGCTCAGATTTCCTGACCAACACTGCAGGTGCCTGTATCTCTCGGGCCTGGTTGACGCTGGGATATATTATGAAAGGAAGCGTAGAGTACAGCCCTGTCATGTAGTCTCGGACCGAAATGGAAATTCGTAGCATCATCTTAATCATCCTCATTCTCATTGATCAGCATAAAAAAAAAATGTCTCAATTTCTGTGGCCCTTCATGCCCTGCTCTCATGGTGACCTCAGTTTCGATGTCCTCTCCACATCTGTGGCCTTGGTTTGGTTCTGTCGGGGTCACCGGTATCGGCGAGTCCATGGGGGCTGTCGTTGGACGGACGTGGTGGCGCCCTCCGGAGGGAGATCTCACTCGCACCGGCTCCGCAACTAAGCAATTATTGTCGTCAGTAGGGGGCTTAGTAGGTGGTGTTCTGCGTATGTTAGATCAGAACAGACGCCACTGAATACCACCGAAGTGACTCAGCAACAGTGCAGTGTCTCCTCTGGGGGGTTGCCTCTTGACAACTTGACATTGACTGCTCCCTGTGGATTGCTGGTGCCAGGGCTGCGGCGGGGCCGACCGGGCTGTGGCTGTGGATGGGGTGTCAGAATGAGCGGCGTGGGTGCACTGCCTCTGAGGTGGCACAGAGGTTGGGACAGCAAAAAAAAAAAAAAAAAGTTTCAAACTTTCCTTGAGAGATATGTTTGATTGATCAACAGAAACTAAAAGTTTGTAAGTCAATTAGTAACTCCTCCCACCCCCCACCCCCCCCCCCACCTCCCCCACTCCCTCCCTTCTCGCTACCTCCCCATCCAAAATCATAGCACTGGAAGGCCCACAGTATATAAACAGGAGCACAGAGTTGAATTGCTCAAGAGTGAGAGTGTGTATAACTGACTCCAAAAGAATTATACATGAAAGGTGGAGAGGGGCATGCTGGTGAATTGTCTCATTAAGAGGCATAGGTCTAGTGTGAGCACCATGAAATTAAAAAAAAAAAAAGGATAAATTTGAGGCACTGTGAAGTTAACATGACTTTTCTGAAAGTGAATTTAGGGGAATGACTGGTTAGGATTGGAAATGAAATGAGGCAGGGAACAGTAAACGATAAACAGTAAACAAGTTGGGTATTTTTTGCTCCCATAAGAAAACCTAACACAGAGTAACTTTTATTCAAGACTGGCACAGCCTTTTAAACTTGATTAAAGTCAGACAAATACATAGACGAACAATCTAATAGTGGGGGGAAAAAAAAGCGCAGGCCAACAACTGGACTATCTTCATAGTAATGACTTGGCAAAGATTTGGACTTAAGGAGGGGGGGGGGGGGGGATTTGAAGATGGAGAAACTGGGAACATGAAATAAGAAAATATGTTACACTTACAGATATGAAAACTCTTCACTAGCTGCATAAGGGAACCATCGCAATCCCTTTTGAAGGCAGATATATTTGTATTGCCTGCTCCGAGGCCTTTCGTCCGCTGGGTTGGACTCATCAGGGAGACACAGCTGGTTGTGTCTGCGCTCCTGACGTCAAATAGAGACACACCACAGTCCATAATACTGCGGTGTTCTCACCACCAAGGGTGCAAAAAAGAATCCAATAGCACCCCCAAAGCAGCCAGCGAAGAATAGTAAATGAAACCAAACGAAAGTGTGGGGAGGAAAAAAGTTGCTGAAAAACTAAAGACATTATGCAAATAGTATAAAGTGTAGGGGACAATCTTTGAGCCTACGCTTGAGGATCCACCCTAAGATGCAAGGGAGATCAAAAGACTTAATTGGAAATGAAATGAGGCAGGGAACAGTAAACGATAAACAGTAAACAAGTTGGGTATTTTTTTGCTCCCATAAGAAAACCTAACACAGAGTAACTTTTATTCAAGACTGGCACAGCCTTTTAAACTTGATAAAGTCAGACAAATACATAGACGAACAATCTAATAGTGGGGGAAAAAAACAAGTCGCAGGCCAACAACTGAACTATCTTCATCAGTAATGACTGGCAAAGATTTGGACTTAAGGAGGGGGGGGGGGGGGGGGGGGGGGGGGGGGGGGGGAGGGGGATGATTTGAAGATGGAGAAAACTGGGAACATGAAATTAAGAAAAATATGTTACAATCTGATATGAAAACTCTTCACTAGCTGCATAAGGGAACCATCGCAATCCCTTTTGAAGGCAGATATATTTGTATTGCCTGCTCCGAGGCCTTTCGTCCGCTGGGTCGGACTCATCAGGGAGACACGGCTGGTTGTGTCTGCGCTCCTGACGTCAAATAGAGACACACCACAGTCCATAATACTGTGGTGTTCTCACCACCAAGGGTGCAAAAAAGAATCCAATAGCACCCCCAAAGCAGCCAGCGAAGAATAGTAAATGAAACCAAACGAAAGTGTGGGGAGGAAAAAAGTTGCTGAAAAAACTAAAGACATTATGCAAATAGTATAAAGTGTAGGGGACAATCTTTGAGCCTACGCTTGAGGATCCACCCTAAGATGCAAGGGAGATCAAAAGACAAACACACAGACGGACAGAAACAAATACAAGTAACCTCAATTTAATCAAAACAAAATCGGAAATGAAATGAGGCAGGGAACAGTAACGATAAACAGTAAAACAAGTTGGGTATTTTTTGCTCCCATAAGAAAACCTAACACAGAGTAACTTTTATTCAAGACTGGCACAGCCTTTTAAACTTGAATGAAGTCAGACAAATACATAGACGAAACAATCTAATAGTGGGGAAAAAACAAGTGCAGGCCAACAACTGAACTATCTTCACAGTAATGACTTGGCAAAGATTTGGACTTAAGGAGGGGGGGGGGGGGGGGGGGGGGGGGGGGGTGGGGGGGGGGGGGGGGGGGGGGGGATGATTTGAAGATGGAGAAACTGGGGAACATGAAATTAAGAAAATATGTTACAGATCTATATGAAAACTCTTCACTAGCAGCATAAGGGAACCATCGCAATCCCTTTTGAAGCAGATATATTTGTATTGCCTGCTCCGAGGCCTTTCGTCCGCTGGGTCGGACTCATCAGGGAGACACGGCTGGTTGTGTCTGCGCTCCTGGCGTCAAATAGAGACACACCACAGTCCATAATACTGTGGTGTTCTCACCACCAAGGGGCAAAAAAGAATCCAATAGCACCCCCAAAGCAGCCAGCGAAGAATAGTAAATGAAACCAAACGAAAGTGTGGGGAGGAAAAAAGTTGCTGAAAAACTAAAGACATTATGCAAATAGTATAAAGTGTAGGGAACAATCTTTGAGCCTACGCTTGAGGATCCACCCTAAGATGCAAGGGAGATCAAAAGACAAACACACAGACGGACAGAAACAAATACAAGTAACCTCAATTTAATCAAAACAAAATCGGAAATGAAATGAGGCAGGGAACAGTAAACAAAAAAAACAAGTTGGGTATTTTTTGTCCCATAAGAAACCTAATACAGAGTAACTTTTATTCAAGATGGCACGCTTTTAAACTTGAATAGTCGACAATACAAGACGAACAATCTAAAGTGGGGAAAAAACAGCGCAGGCCAACAACTGAACTATCTTCAGTAATGGGGGACTGATGGGGCGGAGAAGGGGGGGGGGGGGGGGGGGGGGAGGGGGGGGGGGGGGGGGGGGGTGGGGGGGGGGGGGGGGGGGGGGGGGGGGGGGGGGGGGGATGATTTGAAGATGGAGAAACTGGGAACATGAAATTAAGAAAATATGTTACGAGATATGAAAACTCTTCACTAGCTGCATAAGGGAACCATCGCAATCCCTTTTGAAGGCAGATATATTTGTATTGCCTGCTCCAAGGCCTTTCGTCCGCTGGGTCGGACTCATCAGGGAGACACGGCTGGTTGTGTCTGGCCTCCTGGCAGCAAAAATAGAGACACACCACCAGTCCAATTAATACTGTGGTGTTCTCACAACACCTAGGGTGCAAATACAGAACTCCAATAGCATCCAACAGCAGCCAGCTGCAGAATAGTAAATGAAACCAAACGAAAGTGGGGAGGAACATAAGTTGTGAAAAGCGAGCTCAAGGATTGTCCCATACACTTTATACCATTGCATAATGTCCTTTAGTTTTTCAGCACTTTTTCCTCACGCCACACTTCGTTAAGGTTTCATTACTATTCTTCGCTGGAGCTTGGGAGTGCTATTGATTCTTATTGCACCCTTGGTGGTGAACACACAGTATTATGGACTGTGGTGCTGTTCTATTTAACGCCAGGATGCAGACAAACAGCGTGTCTCCTGATGATCGACCGCAGACAAAGGCTGGAAGCAGGAATAAATATATCTGCCTTCAAAGGGATTGCATGGTTCTTAGCACTAGTGAAGAGTTTTCGTATCTGTACATTTTCTTAATGTCATTTCCTAGTTTCTCTCCATCTCTCAAATCCCCCCCCCCCCCCCCCTTAAGTCCAAATCTTTGTCCAATGCTCATTACTATGAAGATAGTTCAGTTGTTGGCCTGCGCTTGTTTTTTCCCCCACTATTAGATTGTTCGTCTATGTATTTGTCTGACTTCATTCAAGTTTAAAAGGCTGTGCCAGTCTTGAATAATAAGTTACTCTGTGTTAGGTTTTCTTATGGGAGCAAAAAATACCCAACTTGTTTACTGTTTATCGTTTACTGTTCCCTGCCTCATTTCATTTCCGAATTTTGTTTTGATTAAATTGAGGTTATTTGTATTTGTTTTTGTCCGTCTGTGTGTTTGTCTTTTTGATCTCCCTTGCATCTTAGGGTGGATCCTCAAGCGTAGGCTCAAAGATTGTCCCCTACACTTTGTACATAATTTGCATAATGTCTTTAGTTTTTCAGCAACTTTTTTCCTCCCCACACTTTCGTTTGGTTTCATTTACTATTCTTCGCTGGCTGCTTTGGGGGTGCTATTGGATTCTTTTTTGCACCCTTGGTGGTGAGAACACCGCAGTATTATGGACTGTGGTGTGTCTCTATTTGACGCAGGAGCGCAGACACAACCAAGCCGTGTCTCCCTGATGAGTCCGAACCCAGCGGACGAAAGGCCTCGGAGCAGGCAATACAAATATATCTGCCTTCAAAAGGGATTGCGATGGTTCCCTTATGCAGCTAGTGAAGAGTTTTCATATCATGGTAACATATTTTCTTAATTTCATGTTCCCAGTTTCTCCATCTTCAAACCCCTCACCCCCCCCCCCCCCCCCCCCCCCCCCCCCCCTCCTTAAGTCCAAATCTTTGCCAAGTCATTACTGTGAAGATAGTTCCAGTTGTTGGCCTGCGCTTTTTTTCCCCCACTATTAGATTGTTCGTCTATGTATTTGTCTGACTTTATTCAAGTTTAAAAGGCTGTGCCAGTCTTGAATAAAAGTTACTCTGTGTTAGGTTTTCTTATGGGAGCAAAAAATACCCAACTTGTTTACTGGTTAGGATTGACTTAGGATTATATGTCAGAACAGGACAGAAAAATTTGTCATGAAATATCATGTGTGGACTTATTCATGAATGTCACCATCACTGCACAAATTGACGTCATCACCATCATTAATCATCATAAAAGCTTTTTGTGTGTGTGTTAAAGAAAGTGTGTCCTCAGATATTGTGCACATCTTCCATGATTTGTGTGTACACTTTGTGTAGGACAGATGTAACTAAGTGGACAGATATGATGGTATAAATGTATGCAGCATTTTGCATTTATTGCTCTGTGTGTGTGTGTGTGTGTGTGTGTGTGTGTGTGTGTGTGTGTGAACCCATCCAACTACCTGATCTGGACATGAAAAAGAAAGGTTATGAATTGAGAAAGATAGGTAAGAGAAACTTAAGCAAGCTTGCAAAGTAAACAAAGTAAAGGTTATGAATAAATTTACAAAGAGAGGTCAGAGAAACTTATGCAAGCTTGCAAAGTAAACAAAATAAAGGTTATGAATAAATTTACAAAGATAGGTCAGAGATACTTAAGCAAGCTTGCAAAGTAAACAAAATAAAGGTTATGAATAAATAAATTTACAAAGATAGGTCAGAGAAACTTAAGCAAGCTTGCAAAGTAAACAAAATAAAGGTTATGAATAAAAAAAAATTTACAAAAATAGGTCAGAGAAACTTAAGCTTGCAAAGTAAACAAAATTAGTGAACATAAAGTTTTTCTATATAGATAGATAGATAGATAGATAGATAGACAGCTTTTTTCTTTAAAAATAGCTTTAGCTTTATATCTATATATATAGCTTTTTTCATGAATTTTTGTAAATTTTCAGAATGTATTGAAAGATCATGAAGTGTTCTACCTTATAAAAAGGCAGTTTTCTTAGCAAAAAATAACACACAGCTAAGAAATATCACTCATTTTTGAGGCACCAGTAAGTGATTTCCCCGTTGTCTGCTTACTTTCATCTAAGTTAGGCAGGTGTTGTGCAGAACTTGGAGAATAGTAATTTCACCTGCTGTTCTCTGCCTCTGGGGAAACCAGTTCACGCATGGTGCTCTGTTGGAATGACGATAGGCCATGCTTCAATTGGACAGTATTACTCTAGGTCGTAACAGCTGAAAGAATTTCGTGGGTGGTTTGGGACAGGTGAGTAAACGTCACGCTCACTGGAATCAATACAAAAACTGAGCTCTGTTCGGTGTGTGTTTGTGTGTGTGTGTGTGAATGAGCCGCTGATT
>CM065735.1:21623990-21683990 GCA_033310375.1 Conus canariensis | reverse complement strand
ATGTTTTCTTTAAAATTGTTTTGATGACCTAATTGACTTGCCTCTGCATCGTAAGAAGTGAAGCGTGCTAATCTTGATTTTTTTTTTTTTCAGTTGGAGATAAGACATGTGGGAACATGATAGAAGAATACAGACAGCCTACCTGTACTCATGATAAATGTGTGCGTGTTCACTATAATCTGTACACAAGCACGTTAGCATGCTTAAAAGGGGAGCAGAGTATATTTTCATCTACTTGCTGCGGCTCTGTGTATTGTGTGTGTGTGTGTGTGTGTGTGCATGCATGAGGGAAAAAATGATTTCATGATGAAATAAATTTAAATTGTTCCTTTCCCCAGTCTTGGAAATGAGGTTTTTCCTTTTCATTAATGGAAAAAAATGTGTATATATGTGTGCATTAATGTATGTGCATGCCTGTGTGTGTGTGTGTGTGTGTGTGTGTGTGTGCCTGTAATGTGCACAGATAAAGCGCATGCAGCAGCTGGAGGAAGAGGGGGAGATACTGAAGCGTGGACTTGAGATGGTTGACATCGCCCGCGATTGGTACCTGCGTCAGCTGTCCGCCCTCCACGACAAGCAGAGGATGCTGGGAAAAGTCAACTACAATGTTAGTATCAGTATCTCACCCCACCTCCACCTCCACCCCCTTGTCTTTAAGCTTGGGTCTTCAAAACAACCCTAATATGGCCTCTTTGCTTTGTGGGGCTGTGAACAATTCATGACTTGATTGGATTTGGTTCTCAAAATGAATGTAAATGTCTAAACTATGCAGCTGAATTCTGTAGTTTCTTTACATTTGTTTCTGTTCCAAAGAAGAGTATTTGCACAAAGAAAAATGGGTCACAAGTTTTGTTTGCATGTGTGATCAAAATGAGTCGGTACTCCCCTACGATCTGGTTGTCAGTGTGTGTTGTATTGTGCCATCATCTATTGATTAGTGATGAACTTAAAACATTGGCATTTTGTTGGGAACCATTGCATGCTGGGGAGACTAGACTAGGAGATAGGTTGGATTTTGTTTGGGTCTCGCATATCATTTCCATCATGAAGTATTAGCACAACAAGATGGTGAAAAAATCCTCAATAAATATTTCTGCAGTATTTCATTTTTCATACTTTTTAATTGATATCCTGTGAGAAAGAGAATATACTGTTAACAAGTCATATATTAATAATTAATGTTTCATTCATAGACTGGTCCACTGCCAGATATGGAAACTGACTCAGTTTTTAAGAGAAAAAAAATGGAGTACCACACATAGAATAGTCCTTGGAAGTCAAAAGATCGATCTTAGGTTCTTGAAAATTCCATAAATTTTGTAGTCTACATTTTTTTTAATAATCAGAGATTTGAACTAAAGTGTCCAGAACAAGATATCAATCCTGAAACTAGTGATAGATGCCATAAGATTATATCATTGTCAGTTACTGATAATTTTTGTTAATAACTGTAAGCCTGTGAGTGACATGGTTCAGTGCAGGTTGCGCTGTATTCTGTGTGATACTTCTGTTTGTATGTCAGTTTTACTGTCCTTGGAAAACAAAGTGGGTTACGGAAAACACACACACACACACACACACACACACACACACACACACACACACACACACACACACCACACACACACACACACACACACACACTCACTCACTCACTCACACTCACACACACACACACACATATACACTCACACCACACACACACACACACACACACACACACACACACACACACACACACACACACAGAGTTTTGGTTGAATGAAGTGTATGATCCCACTCTGTAGTGTTTCTCTTTTAAGTTGGATCCATGTACAAAAACTTGGATTATGTGAATGGGCATGCTGTCAGAATGCCCATACAAATTAAAGTGAATGTGCTTTGTGTGTGCCCTTTTGAATAGGAAACACTTGTACAGGAGAGGCGTTGGAGATGAATAAGACTAAGAGAATAAATCGAACATTCAGGGGTTTTTTTTTTTTTTTTTTTTTTTTTATGTCAAGATAATGTAGTAATAGACAGATAGTAGATCTGGTCAGACAAATGCATACACTGCAGATAAAATGTTATGATTTCTTGTAAAAATATGCTGTTTTGGTCATACATATTGATTGGGACTGTGAAAAAAATGCATGAGGTATTGATCAGCTAAAGGAAAATCTAACATGAAACAGAAATGTAAGCAAAAGAGTTTCTATACAGTAAATCAGTTTGTGGTGGATTTTTCTTTGTTGTGATGTCTTTGTATTTGTCTTTTCAATAAGCTATACAAACTAAAGGCATAAACAAATCACGTTCACACAGCTTTGTGCTGTTTGGACATCAGGCTTATGAAAAAGGAAAGCAACTTTGAAACAGAACAATGCGAGGCAGAAAGAGAAAGGGTCAGGTGTTGTGAAATCAGTATTGCTATTTTTGACAGGTTGATTGAAACTTCCCTCCTATGCACAGAAAAGAACACTCATTGTAAACACAGAAGTATCAACTTATTTTGTATTGTATGGGCACAACAGGATACTGAATAGTGCATTGTGCACATATGTGATAAAACTAGCATTAACAGCATCGAAAGAAAACACGCACACACCCATGTACGCACGCATACACCCATGTACGCATGCATGCACGCACACATACACACACACATTAATATTAATCATTAAAGAACACTGGTAAATTGTCAGCATATTCGGCACAGATGTCTGCATGATTTGAGTTCAAGTGCACAATATTCTTCAATCCTCTACCAAATTTTCAGGGCTTTCCCTGAACCCTACCCAGCCTCCCTGTCTCTGATACGGTTATGTCTTTAGTTCCTTCCATCTTCATTTGCTCAAAGGGTGGTTGGGGCCGGAATAGCTCAGTTGGTAGAGCGCTGGACTCGTGATCCTGGGGTTGCGGGTTCGAATTTCGGTACAGGGGGATTTTTCCCTTGGAGTTGACATTGGTTCTGACTCCATTCCCCATACAGTCCTTCGAATGAGACTGTAAACCAAGGTTCCGTGTGTGAACGCACGCACAACATCTTGCACACACGTAAAATCCCATCACCAACTTTCAGAAGAGAAGGCCAGTTTGGCCGTTGGTATGGTTGACACGTTGCACATAGCATGCAACTTCCCGGAAGATGGAGTATGGCTGCCTTAATGGCGGGGAAAAAACGGTCATACACACAAAACTCCACTGCCTGTCTATACAGGCAGTGTCCGCAGGTGTATCAGCCTGCATATGCAGAAAGAAAGAAGATCAAAGGGTGGCTGAGAAAAGTGAAGAGCAGATTGTAGAATGGCTGGAGTCTTGTTTGTCTGGCAGGACAATTCCTTGGAGGCCCACCAGGAGAGGATGAACTTCCAGCGTGCGCGCATCTCGGAAGTCAACATGCAGCTCCGCACGTTGGTGGAAAGCTCAGAGAAGGTAAGTGGTTTCTATCCATGTGCCTGGGTCTGACATGACATACATACATGGGTATATTAGATGAGAGACTCGGAAGAAATCCTATATTTTGGGGAAGGGGGGGGGGGAAAACAGTGTAGAAGGAATAAAGGTTCAGAACTTTTTGATATTCATGCAAGAGATGTTACTTAAAACATCTCTATTTTATTTTTTTGAAGCTGCAGTTAAATCATCAGAAAACAAAAAATGGCTGCTTCTGTGATGGGATGATGAAAAATGGCCATGCGTGCAGTGTTGTTTGATTTTCAAGGTGTCTGATCAGTGTGCTTTCTCAGTAGCAACGGCCACGCATGCAATGCAGGTTTAGTTTGTTTTCTAAGGTGTCTGATCTGTGTCCTTTCTCAGTGGTATGACTCATGCAACACATTCCAGCCACCACTTACACATCCACACCCCAAATCATTCTGTTGCAACACCAGTAGTCCACAGGTATCAGGAGTATCAGGCCAACATGAGGCCACCCGCCAGAGTAGACACTGCACTGCACCATGCAGGCAGTCCTCTCATTGTGTGAAATGAATTCCATGACAGCATTTGCTTGTGCAGGTGCCTATGTGGGGTACCTCCCCAGTGTGTTCTTATGAAGATGACGAAAGGAGCCTGACTGCTGTTGCTGCTGCTGTGGGGCTATAGCTGTTGTTGTTCATTGTGTGCAGGGTTTCCCCTTGCACATGAACCTAGCAGTAACTCCAGCCACCAATAGCAGCGCCAGCTCCAGTGATGGATCTGTCCACATGATCCGCGAACAGAACAGAAGGCTGACGCAGGTTAGTTGGCAGTTCTGGGGAGTGTGGGTGCGTGTGTGTGTGTGTGTGTGTGTGTGTGTGTGTGTGTGTGTGTGTGTGTGTGTGTGTGTGTGTGTGGTGGTGTGCGTGCGTGCGTGCGTGCGTGCGTGCGTGTGCGCGCAGTGTGTGTGTGTGTGTGTGCGCGCGTGCGACTGTGTGTGTGTGTGTGTGTGTGTGTGTGTGTGTGTCGTAGACTGTGTATGTGTGTGTGTGCGTGTGTGTATGTGTGTGTTGTGTGCATGCATGTGTGCGCCACTCAGTGTCAAGTGAGAAACAGAAGGTTTTATTCCCACAACACTTTAGTGACAGGTGTATGACAACATGGGGCATGAGCTTGATATGTGATGTGCCATTGAAAAAAATTCACACAAAAATTACTTGTATGCGCCAGCAGTCTCAAGCCCTGGAAAGGAGATCTGTTTTTGTGACTCTCATCCCTATGTATGAATATTACTATTTTTCTTACAGTGAGGTTTGTAAGATGGGCTTCTGTTGTAGATAGTTTCTTCAAGAATGTTTTTTTGTACGATGGGCTTCGCATGTAGATAGTTTCTTCAAGAATGTTATTTTGGAAGATGGGCTTCTGTTGTAGATAGTTTCTTTGAGAATGTTATTTTGTAAGATGGGCTTCTGTTGTAGATAGTTTTTTTCAAGAATGTTTTTTTGTAAGATGGGCTTCTGTTGGAGATAGTTTCTTTGAGAATGTTTTTTGTAAGATGGACTTCCATTGTAGATAGTTTCTTCAAGAATGTTTTTTTGTAAGATGGGCTTCTGTTGTAGATAGTTTCTTCAAGAATGTTTTTTTGTAAGATGGGCTTCTGTTGTAGATAGTTTCTTTGAGAATGTTTTTTGTAAGATGGACTTCCATTGTAGATAGTTTCTTCAAGAATGTTTTTTTGTAAGATGGGCTTCTGTTGTAGATAGTTTCTTTGAGAATGTTTTTTGTAAGATGGACTTCCATGGTATATAGTTTCTCTCGAGAATGTTATTTTGTAAGATGGGCTTCCATTGTAGATAGTTTCTTTGAGAATGTTATTTTGTAAGATGGGCTTCCATTGTAGACAGTTTCTTTGAGAATGTTTTTTTGTAAGATGGGCTTCCATTGTAGACAGTTTCTTTGAGAATGTTTTTTTGTAAGATGGGCTTCTGTTGTAGATAGTTTCTTTGAGAATGTTTTTTTTTGTAAGATGGGCTTCTGTTGTAGATAGTTTCTTTGAGAATGTTTTTTTGTAAGATGGGCTTACATTGTAGATAGTTTCTTTGAGAATGTTTCTTTGTAAGATGGGGTTCCATTGTAGATAGTTTCTCCGTGAATGTTTTTTTGTAAGATGGGCTTCCATGGTAAATAGTTTCTCCGGAATGTTATTTTGTAAGATGGGCTTCTGTTGTAGATAGTTTCTTCAAGAATGTTATTTTGTAAGATGGGCTTCCATTGTAGATAGTTTCTTAGAGAATGTTTTTTTGTAAGATGGGCTTCTGTTGTAGATAGTTTCTTTGAGATTGTTTTTTTGTAAGATGGGCTTCATGGTATATAGTTTCTCTGAGAATGTTTTTTTTGTAAGATGAGCTTCCATTGTAGACAGTTTCTTGAGAATGTTATTTTGTAAGATGGGCTTCCATTGTAGACAGTTTCTTGAGAATGTTTTTTTGTAAGATGGGCTTCCACGGTATATAGTTTCTCTGAGAATGTTTTTTTTGTAAGATGGGCTTCCATTGTATACAGTTTCTCTGAGAATGTTTTTTTGTAAGATGGGCTTCCATTGTATACAGTTTCTCCGAGAACGTTTTTTTTGTAAGATGGGCTTCCATTGGATACAGTTTCTCCGAGAATGTTTTTTTTGTAAGATGGGCTTCCATTGTATACAGTTTCTCCGAGAATGTTTTTTTTGTAAGATGGGCTTCCATTGTAGACAGTTTCTCCGAGAATGTTTTTTTTGTAAGATGGGCTTCCATTGTATACAGTTTCTCCGAGAATGTTTTTTTTGTAAGATGGGCTTCCATTGTATACAGTTTCTCCGAGAATGTTTTTTTTGTAAGATGGGCTTCCATTGTAGACAGTTTCTCCGAGAATGTTTTTTTTGTAAGATGGGCTTCCATTGTAGACAGTTTCTCCGAGAATGTTTTTTTTGTAAGATGGGCTTCCATTGTAGACAGTTTCTCCGAGAATGTTTTTTTTGTAAGATGGGCTTCCATTGTAGACAGTTTCTCCGAGAACGTTTTTTTTGTAAGATGGGCTTCCATTGTAGAGTTTCTCCGAGAATGTTTTTTTTGTAAGATGGGCTTCCATTGTAGATAGTTTCTTTGAGAATGTTTCTTTGTAAGATGGGCTTCTGTTGTAGATAGTTTCTTTGAGAATGTTTTTTTTTTTTTTTTTTTTGTAAGATGGGCTTCCTTTGTAGAAAGTTTCTTCAAGAATGTTTTTCTAATGCTGATAGTAGTTGCAGGGAATACTGTTGGAGAGAGCTTCCTTGGTTGCATTGGTTATATACAAGAAAAACATGAGTTCTTTTGCCTTTTGTGTACCTTGTGAGTCAGTCATCGTGTTCATCATGTTGTGTGTGACATAGCTTTCATTTGGCCTACCTTCCTTTGAACTGACACACTGCACAGACATGTGACAAGAGTTTTTACTTTGATACAATTTTCCTTCTGAAGTGTAACAGTTCGTGTTTTGTTGTGTTTCCTGATTTGAAAGTCATCGTTAAAAAAAAAAAGAAAAAAAAAAAAAAGAAAAATCACAGATGAAAGTATACTCAGCGACATTTTATTGATTCTGGTAGCACACAGCTAAAGAAAAAAAAAAAAAAGAAAACTGAAGAAAAAAGTAAGAAAAGAAACCTGGTAGCAGACGTCCACAAAATCAGCGGGTTAACTAACATGCATTGAACAGTGCTTTGCTTGTTTTCGCAGGAAGTGAGTGATAAGGCAGACAAGATTGCTAAGCTGGAGCAGGAAAAGGCCAGTCTGATCCGAGAGCTGTTTGAGTCTCGCTCCAAGCACAAGTCCAGCTACGACGACACCACCTTCATGTGAACTTTGACCTGACCTAGATGTCGGCCCTGCCTTGAGCGTAACTGACATGGCTGACAGAGCACTAAGCTGGAGTTGGGTTGTGTTTTATTTTGATCCCCTGGTATAGAATGTAGAAGTATACTTAATGCCAGACGAATATTCTGAATAAGGTTACTTAACTAAGTGTGAAACAGACCTGATTGGGCGCAGCTGGCTTGAGAACCAAAGTTCATAGTCAGATGGTGCGTGTTCAAGCCCAAGAAAGAAGTTGACATTTTCATGCATATCTAAACATGGTGGTGTTCTGCTGATGCCAGTGGTACCAAAAAATATTGTTTAACACAAGTGGGACCCACAGGCCTGCATTACACCGTGTATTTTGTAATGCTGTGTTATCCAACCACAATAGTCCCCCTGGGATCTTTGGGCTCTTTCAGTACAAATAACCTCCCCCCCCCCCCACTGCTCCTGCCTTCTAGAAATTCTGTGCAAAAATATCCTCTTTTCTTTCACTCTTTTTTTTTTTTTTTTGGTCATTACTGTCATCTACTGGACTTTTTTTTTTCTTTACGTTTGTGGACCATTCTCTAGTCTTTGTGTTGGAAACTCAAGAACACATTTTCATGTCAAAATTTACAACATGCTATCGCCAGCCTTTTTTGCCATAGCCTGGTGACTCTGTCGTGCAAGTTGTACACACTTTCTAGAGTAGACGCCAGCTCTCCATTCTGCAGTGTCTGTTTGCCTCATTGGGCTTTTCTATGCATTCTTTGTTAACATTAGATTTTTGTTGATTATGGTTTTATATATATATATATATATATATATGTGTGTGTGTGTGTATATATATATTTATTTGACGGAGAAATTATGCAGAATGGCTGGTGATCTCAACACAGCCTAGTCTTCTCTGTGTGGAGGTGTCGATAACTTAGCGACCATGTCATGGATTATTTTTTGTTTCTTGCTTTTGCAGGGTGTAACCCTTTTTCTTCTTTTTTTTTTTACCTGGATTAGACTGTTTTCCTTATGTGACATGACAGCCCTGTGTGTGGTTGGCTGGGCTTTGATAAAAAGTAAACTTGGGTAAACACCTGACTGAACACACTTCGTCTCCATGAAAAGGAGTCTGCCTGCTCTCTTGACAAAGGAGTCTGCCTGCTCTCTTGACAAAGGAGTCTGTCTTCTCTCTTGACAAAGGAGTCTGCCTGCTCTCTTGACAAAGGAGTCTGCCTGCTCTCGTGACAAAGGAGTCTGCCTGCTCTCTTTGCAAGATGATTAACCCTTTCACCGCCAGACATTCTATTTTGTATAAATCCCCATCACCAGCCATTTTTAAGAAAATCTCTTATTTCATACGAGCTTGTGTGAAATGCGGATATCTCTGGAACTAAGCAACCAATTCTCATGCTGTTTTTGGGGAAATGGAGGAAATAAACTGTACTTTTGTTAAATTATAGAATGTTAGTAATGGTTGACAACAACAATTTCAAATTTTTGGTAATTTCAAGTGAAAAAAAAAAGCAAAATAAAAATTGAATGCTATATTTAGTGTCAACATAAAAAAGAAGAAAGCATGCAATCAAACTCTGAACAAAGAAGGAAAAATACTCCACTCACAAAATAAAGACCAAAAAGTATGTAATATCCAAGAGAAAAATGAAAAAAACAGCAATAAATCAACATACCCCAACAGCAGAAAAAGAGCTGGAAGAGGTCCACAGGTTGAAAATCATCCTTGTTCACCAGCACTCCAGAAACAACATTCAGAGGAATAATTAGTGATATGACTAATGAGGTTATGCAGAAAAGAAACCACACACAACACACACACTCACACACACACACACACACATGCACACAGACACAACACACACACACACACACACACACACACACACACACACACATAACAAACTGCTTACACCCCACTGGCACACACATGAAAGAAAGAAAAAGAGAAGGGAACACACACACGCACACGCACATGCACACGCACACACACACACACACACACACACACACACTTTCTTATGCCCCACTTGTACACACATGAAAGAAAGAAAAAGGGAACACACACACACATGCGCACGCACGCACACACACACACATGCACATACATCCCTTTCGCTCTCATTTTTCAAAGCAATATTTTCTATGAAAACAGTTATTCACTTGCCTGTGGGTCTCTATAACCTCGCGAGTGAGTCTGATAGGGCAGCCCACCACTCCAACTCTCTCTGCAGCAGACCTCTTGACACATGTCAGTCAGTCAGCCACGCCCCCTTCGACCTTGATTTATGGCAAGTCAGCTGGGCTTGCAGTTCATTCATTATCTCGTGGCTGCCACTCACCCCCTATAAGGCCTCTCTCACTGTGTGATAGGCGCAAAAAGTTGGCCCAGAGCCAGCAACACTAAATTGTTCAAGGGCCTCTTGTGTGTGTGTGTGCTTGATGCACTGAGCACTGCTCAGCCAGTTGGCATGCCTCCAACAGTCAGCCACTGTGATAATTCGGTCAAACCCCTCGCTTTCAAGTAGCCAGATGTTTGCTGCTCACAATCTGGGTGTTCTTTATCTTATTCAGTATCAACTGACGGTCTTTTCAATATTTCCAGTACCTGATCTGTGGTAAATGTACAGTGAGGCTGAGTAGGTGAAGTGCTTGGTTGTGACGTCATAGTGAATGGAAAAACAATCGGAATAAATTGATAAAGAACACTTAACTGAACAGCGCTCTGATGAAGCAAAATGGCTGTGAGCACAGGTCAGGGTATCACCTAACTATGACATTTCTTTCTGGCTTTCTGTCTCATCAGATTAGAGAGTGAGAATATCGGAAGTTAGGTAACCCTACCTGGTCGCCAAAAGGCGCCTTTGGCGGTGACACACATTGTCGCCAAATGGCGCCTATGGCGGTGAAAGGGTTAGAAACAAAAGAAGAAAGAAAAAACAAACAGTAATACCTGCAATCCTCTCATCGCACCGAACGCAGTCAGAGACCAACCTTTTGCTTTTGAGGGTGCCTGTACCGGACAAACCCCCTCCTTACCCCTTACCCCTCAGATTGTTCAGCTTGGAATCACAATATTTGTTCATTTCAGACATTAGTGTCGGAGTGTTTTTGCATCTTGGAGTGTTTTTGACCCTTTGGTAGTGGGCTGGGTTGTGAGCAATAGTAAAAGCAAACCTTAGGCTGCCTGTTTTTCTCTCTTCAACTTGGATGGCAGTAAGCATTGTTGATTGTGCATCGAGCCTATATCCAAGTGTCACGTGACTATTATGTGAATGCTGATCTGACCTTTGTTTCAAATAAAATCGGGTGAGGAGGTTTTCCACAGTTGTGTTGAACAGGCACCTATTCAATCACCCTGCAAACATTTATATCGATAACAAAATGGACTTGTTGTTTGGCACATCTGTTTGTATTTTGACAAGGCTAAGTGAAAGGTAACCATCAAGGTCATGCAAACTCCTGACTCGCCCTGAGACAGCCTCTGTGGTGGGTTGGGCAGTAAGCAACAAACACATGGAGTCTGTCCTTTTTTTGTTTTGTTTTTTCAATTTCGTTTGTTTTTTGTTGTTGTTTTTTTTACTCATGAATCGATTTTTTTTTTATGGTATGTGACACAACTTCCATTCGGCTTATCTTCACTTTGAACTGTGACATGATCCTGGCATGTGACACGAAATTCTGCATGAACTGTGACATGACTCTTACCTATGACACAAGTTTTACTGGAACTGTGACATGATCTTCATCCAGACTGTGAAAGTTATTATTTGAAAGTTGTTACAACATAACTATAGACACATTGAGGATGGCCTACCCCTCCCCGTTCCCACAGACCTGTTGGGTAATATTATATACCTCCTCTGCTGCTTTATTTTATTTTTAGTGTATTCCTCACTGAGAGTACATGACATATTTCATGTTTTTTCAGTTGCAGATTCATTTTTGTATCTTGTTTGCCTGTACTGATACTAAATTAAGAATTTGTACTTATTATGGTGTAAAAGACAGGTTAAAGGTTATACTTAACATAAGGTGAATGATGTTGGTGATTCACTCATATGCAGCTTGATAGAACCTGAAAATAATTTGACTTATGACTTCCTTGTTGGTACTGTCTCATGCTTTTTTTTTTTTTTTTTCTCCATCTGCTGATCGTCTGATCATTGCGTTGGAGCAGTGCTAGTGAGAAATGGGCATCTTCGTTGATCATGGTTTCCCTTCAGTGTGAAGAAAAGCAGGTGCAGAAAATGACATCCGCATTTCAGTCTTTGTCATCGATTTGGACACTTGTGTGATTCTGCATTTGAGTGAAGGTTACAATTTTTTTCCTCTTAATTTGTTGTCTGCCTGTCATTGTGGATTAGCATAGTTATGCTTTTCACTGTCAATTTGTTGTCTGCCTGTCATTGTGGATTAGCATAGTTATGCTTTTCACTGTCTGATTAGAGTACAGTCCTTACATCATATTTTTTTTGACAAAAAAGAAAACATGCTTGTATGATCAGTCATTTCATACCAGAGATGTAATTAAAGTTTATGTATGTCATGCATCAAGAATACTAAGTGTGGGTGTTACAGGCACATTTGCTTGTATTGATACAGTAGCCGTCACTCTGAATGCAAATGAAGAAATAATGAATTCTCACAAATAAGAGGTAACAAAAGCTCCCAAGAAATTGAAAATAATATATGATATAATATATAAAATGTAGCCCCATTCATTCAAAGACTAACTGACAGTTAACGGACATTGACGCATACCTGAGGTCGGTGTTGGGAGGAGCAAATTGTGGATCTCGCCTAAAGAGAGATTTTCTTTAGAAAGAGTTATGATGAAGGGAATTGATCCTCATATTACTTTTGATATACGTCTTTCATTGTTGCATTAACTTTGCAGGAAACAGTTGTGGGAAACTGTAACTGGAGATGTGTATTAGCAGCTTTAATCCATGACTGATCTCAGTGCTAGTTCAGCTAGATCCAGTTAATCTGAAATATACTAACCAAGAACTGTACGCGATTGAATTTACCACAAAATGATTGGGGACAGCACAAAAAGTCCCGTATCCAGGTTTATTACGTATCGCTGTTATGGACAGCGTCTTCAGACAGTTGTGAAAAGTTATGACTCATTTCCGTCTTGTTTTCAACTTGGGGAAGATTCTTGAATGGGTGTGTTGTGCTTCTCGGTTGGATTGCATGGGGGCTCTGTTTCAGAATGATGGAGAGACCGTAAAATGCTCTGATCTGTTTGCTGACAAAATGTTCACTTGTCTTGTGAGATTCTTCAGATTGGGTCCTTTGAAGAGAACTTGAATGTGCGTTTCATACGTCTCTTCAGATTAAATGCATTGTTGTGAGTTTTCTTTCTTCTCTTCCATGAGATCGAAAGCAGCAGCAACCTGGAATATTATTCAAACTAAAGATTAGGTTATACTGATTAATTTCCTAATGATATCAAGTGGAGAATGTTGTTAAGGATGTTGTGTTAGGTATTGGAACTGTGACGAAAACAAGACCTGTATACAAACAGCATGAACAGTAAACTTTGCAAACAAGATGGGAGTTCTCTGTTGGTATCTGTTTTACAAGCCACACACTTGTCTCTTTGATTGAAAAATGTGTTGTTCATGTATGTTCAAGATGCCAGACAAACCATAGAAGCGCAGGACTCTAACTATAGCACGTCTGCTTTTCCCAGGGAGCTGGACCTTGTTACTTCTCTGCTGAATGTGTACACTGTGATTGTCTTGATCACTGTTGATGAGAAACTTGTTGATCAGTTTGTTGACTGACTGAAATTATCACTACACATTTTTGTTTTTAGAGGGAAAAAAGTCTATCTTTGTATGGCATAGTTAATGCAGTTTTTTGTTTCTAGATTAGAGCCTCTGCAAGTAATGTTTTTATGTAAAAATAGTGAAAGGGAAACTTCCAGGAACTGATGACACTTGACTGGGTCTTTTTGGGAAACAGCTATGTAACTTGAGGGTAAAGTGGTAAAGAGGGGAGGGGGGGGGGGGGGTGGGGGTCAAAAGGAAACAAAAACAATGTACAACGTTTCGACTCTTTGAGTCTTTTTCAAGTGACACAAAACAGAAGCTTCAGCTTCAGCTTCTGTTTTGTGTCACTTGAAAAAGATTCTGAGTCGAAACGTTGTACATTGTTTTTGTTTCCTTTTGACCCCCCATTTGTTTCGGTCTTTACCACTTCACCCTCAAATTATGTAGCTGAAATTTCCAGGGTAGTATGAATATCAACTACATTTTTCATGCTCAATCCTTGCCATAAGCTTAAAGCCTCTTCCAGTAATCCTCATACCCATTCCAGCTGATTATCTCCCATGGTTCTCCCCATCCCCGGTTCATTCTTCCTTTCTTTTGATGCAAAAATATTGTAAAAAGTTTGGGAGAGCGGGTGACTTTTACGTGTACCTGTCTCAGTGCTTGCCCATCCAGGGATGAAAAATTTCCATTGTTTCAGGTTGTTTTGTTTTTGTTGTTGATGTTTTTCAGCATTTGCTGTTGCAACATTTTCTGCCAAAAATTCTGCCAGTGCAGTATTTCCAAAAGCCTGCAAGGAGCGAAACCGATTCTTTGAATAATCCAATCTGAACAGTGAGAACACAGTGTCATGGTTGAGTCAAAATTACCTCCCTTTCCTCTCCCGGCTGCTTGCAAGTTTGGTAAGATGACAGTTACTCCCTTCAATACCACCACTTTCCCACTTTCTCCCCCACTCCCACGCGCCAGGTTATTTAATTATGAGACTTTTTTTTTTTGCCTTGTTTTGTTCTCATCACTGCCATCTCTAAACAAAATCTACAAAATTTGTCCATGCATCCCAGTTATTTGCTTTTAAACCAGTTTCCAATTTTTTTGCCCGGAAATCCTCAGAAAACTAAGAATTATTGTAATTTTTTTTAAACAATGTAAAGACTGATAGGAATACAGTCTACTAGATTTTTCATTGGCAGTCAGATTCAATGAAAAGAAGTGGACATGCAGAGGTGGAGCGTTTGAGAAGACTGGTAACCTGTTTTGTGGAATTGATCATTTTGGTTGAAAAGCAGCCTGTCTGTCCTCTGTCTCCTGCAGGTCAGGTTTTGAGTGATGACAGATTTTGGAAGCGCCGAGTTGGAGTGCGACTCATCTTCCCTCCAGTCGTCTGTTTTTTCTTCTCTTTTTTTTTTTTTTTTCAGGCAGTTAGCATGCATGTTTTTATTAGTGGAAAGAACGATCTGTTCATTGCTCTCTGGGTTTTTGGAACAGGCTCAGAGGAACAGTTCTGCCAGAGTCTGTTGTGAGCTGTGCCTTTGTGGGTGTCCAAAGAGCAGTAAAGTCCGTCATCCTCTGCTAGACCAGTACTGGTCCTTGTTTGGTTTTGTTTGGCTTTGGGCTTTTTTTTTTTAATGTGAAGATGCATATTTAAAAGATGGCCATTCCTTTCAAATAACCCAAACACTTTGAAGAGGGATATATCAGAAATGAATAATATTTTATTTATAAAAGAGTTATCTTCATGCACTAAAAATTGATGTATGATCATGTCTGCTTGGAAAATGCCCTTTGTTGAATAGATCAAATAGGTTGGAAGAGTCGGGAACCCATTTTTCAGGTGTTTTTTTCCTGATTTCTTGTGTCCCCTTGTTAGCATTTTCAGTTTGGCCCTGTTTTCAACTGCTGCCAGAAAAAAAAAAAAGGGAGAAAAAAAACAAGAACATATCTCAAGATTTCTCACATTATTGGTGTAACAGAGCTTAGGTCCTGCTGCAGAGAGGAAAGGAAGAAAAAAGATCAAAGCATCAGATCCAAAGGCAGACAATTATCTTGATAAGAGTTTTATGAATGTTTGTTATGACTATTGTCATATGGTTGCCTACACATTTTGAAAGCTGTTTTCTCCATTGTAACTGGCATGTTTCAAATTGACCTTGTTCAGTCAGTAGTGTTGTATGTGGTATGAACTAAAGATGATAAGAAATGTGAGTACTTGTTCACTCTTGTAACAGTTTTTTGTTGTTTAAACACATTAGTATGGACCGGTCAGTAAGAATAAGAACTATATTCCACAGGGTATGTTTGGTACATTTTCCGTTGATAATGAATGTGTATGTTTTTAAGTAAGTTATAAAGAGTGCATGCAGTTTGTTTTGCTCAAAAAGCAGCAGTCTGAACTGAATACCTGCAGTGACTTTTCATAGTAGCATTGATGGTGATTTTGCTGTGGCTGAATATTAACATCATACAATATATCAGTTTAAGGTGTTGCTGTTTTACTATTACTTTCTTCCTCCCAAACTGGACTGTTGTTGTATAGAAAAGAAATACAAAGACATTAGTTTTTCCCTGAACTTTGAATTTACATTTTGCGTGGTTGTCTTTGAGGAATGGTTTGCTTCTCTGAGTTCTTTTTTTTACCTTTTTTTCCTATCCTTTTCATGATGAGAGGTGCCAATATATTTTGACAGTAAACTGCTAAATTTTGTTTCAGGGTATCTCTGTCCTGAAGGCATTGCTGAGGTAATAGATAGTTTGTAAGTTGAAGCTTCGCTCCACCCCAATAGTTTTTTTTTTTTCTCAGAAAATGTATGATGATTATTGTAATGTGTTTTCCTATATTTTTCTGTCCTGGCAAACGGTGCTAGTTAACTGCAGTGATGTTTGTGGCAGTTTGAAAGGTGAGACTCCATGTGGTATTCACTATAAAACATGTTTTTAAAGAACGTTATTATAGGCGCAACACAAGACATGGCAATTCGCTGCAGATTCTGTGAAGACCTTGTTCAGATATATTCCACCACACGAGATTTTTGAGTTTCTAAAAGAGGTAAGTCTTTTTTTCATTTGATGATAAATGTAAAATAATACTGATTTTAAGTCATTTTTTGCAAGTTTGGATTTAAAAAAAAAACGTGGACATGTTATTGGTTTTGACATGGTAAAAGCCAAGATATTGCCCTAGTGATCACTGGGCTGTAGACAACATGACAATGAATGAGATCTGTTCGTACTGTGTGTATGACTGACCGTGACCTCCAACATATATGAAGGATGGAAATTGTGAACTGCTTCCTCACAGCATGTACAAAAGACATGCATCCTTCATTGGCCCCTGACATGTTATTCAAAGACCAGCCTCATGTTATTTTGACCAGCTAACTGCTGCAAGACATTAAAGCTGTGTCAGATGTTTCCAGGATTTGGTCAGATGGCATTGGGAGATGTTTGTGGTTTTAATTGGAATAGACAATGCTGGAGTATGAACGTGAAAGTCAGTCTGTGAAAAACATCCACAAGTAGTGGTAAAGATTCTGTGTTTCTGCTGAAAAGCAGATGCAGTGTTGTTGCTAGAAATGAGCAGATTTTCTTTTCAATTTGGTTAAGTGATGTAACTTTGTTATCATCAATGTGATGATTTAGCTGGTGCGGTGTATTCCCTGTTGGAAGCATCCTTTTTTTAAAATTTGATTTCCTGCAGTTGTTTCAGCTTTTTTTTTAACAATTGGCTTGTATCTTATCTTGGGTGTTATTTACCAATGCCTGATTCGTATTTTGATTTAAGAGCATATTTGGTAGGACGTTAGTGAAGGCTGATCCCAAACTGACTACATAGTTCAAGAACTACATAGAAGGAAAAGAAGCTGATGTGGTGTGGGCCAGTGATGAGATGAAGCATTCTCTCCCACAGTATTCTTTAACTCTTTCATCCCTACAACCCGGTTTTCCGGTTTGCAGAAATCTTACCCTTCCTTACTGCAGCCCGGAAAACCGGGCAGCACAAAATCCCTCCTTTCCTTCCTGCAGCCCGGAAAATCGGTTCTCGCAGTAAGCGCTTTGAACTTTGCGCGAGTTGCTTCATCAGTGCACGTCATGACCGGGTCGCTTGCGCGGCAGTATTTATGAATGGAATGGATGCCAGACGGCCCCAACAGCATGGGAAAGTGGTCGCCACTCTATTCTGGCCAGTTTGCTACTGCAAACGTGGCAGTTCTCACTTTACACCTCTTTTTTTTTTTTCTCTAAATCCAGGAATGAAGGGAATACTCGTATTATAAGAATCTAGGAACAAGAGGAAGTAATGGTTCATAGAAAAGTAGGAATGAAAGAGTTAAGGAACAATGCAGAGGAAGAGGATACAGGAACACATGGAGAACGAGGTGGACCGACAACATTGTTGAATGGACAGGGAAGAGCTTAGTCCAACCCCTGGCATTGGCCCACAACGGTTAGAGGTACAGTGTTCATCATTGCTCTACACCCATGGTTCTGGTGGTACCTGGACTTTTGCACTGCTAGGAATGAAAATTCACGTAACGGCTGCTGCTGTGTTTGTACACTGTTCACTGACTGAATATTCTGTTGCTGAGTGACTTCTTTTTGTTTAGTTGTAACTCCAGTATTTGTTACTGATACGTGCAGACTGTTCTTGTCAGTGTTGTTCTAGGTGCATGTGTTTAAGATCACAAGTTTGTTCTTGTGTTCTTGAATAGGGTGTGCTAACAGGAATGTGTGTGTTTCTTACTCGGTTGTTGCAGATTTTGTTTATGATATGTATCATACTGTAACTTTTACTGTGGTATGAGAATTAGCCAGTAATAGTCTTATTTGTGCCATCAATTGTTTTTTTTTATAACTTGATAACAACAACAACAAAGCTACCAGTCAGTGTACTTGTTTGTTGTTGCTAAATGTAGTTTTCCTTTGTGAAATATTGCTGTCTGTGTGTTTTCTACAGGTGTTTCAGATGGTAGCATAGGCTCCTTAGAACCTGCTGGCTGAAACTCTGTGCTGGTAGTTTCCTCGTTTGTTTCTCTTTTTGACTTGGCTTCCCACCGCACCCCCCTTCCGCCTGTCATCCACTGTTTGTGTTAATTTTTCCCTGTCATCACTCTTTGTTTTCCCCTTGTTTATCCACTTTTGTTTTCCCCCTGTCATCCACTCTTTGTTTTCCCCCTTGTATCCACTCTTTGTTTTCTCCCCCTGTCTCCACTGTTTGTTTCCCCCTGTCATCCACTGTTTGTTTTCCCCCTGTCATCCACTGTTTGTTTCCCCCTGTCATCCATTTGTTTTCCCCCTTGTTATCCATTGTTTGTTTTCCCCCTTGTCATCCACTCTTTGTTTTTCCCCCTTGTTATCCACTGTTTGTTTTCCCCCTTGTCATCCACTGTTTGTTTTCCCCCTGTCATCCACTGTTTGTTTTCCCCTGTATCCACTGTTTGTTTTCCCCCTGTCATCCATTGTTTGTTTTCCCCCTGTATCATGTTTGTTTTCCCCTTGTTATCCCTGTTTGTTTTCCCCCTTGTCATCCATTGTTTGTTTTCCCCCTTGTCATCCACTGTTTGTTTTCCCCCTGTCATTCCCCTTGTTTTTGTTTTCCCCCATCCTGTTTGTTTTCCCCCTTGTTATCCACTGTTTGTTTTCCCCCTGTCATCCCTGTTTGTTTTCCCCCTTGTCATCCACTTGTTTGTTTTCCCCCTTGTCATCCACTGTTTGTTTTCCCCCTGTCATCCACTGTTTGTTTTCCCCCTTGTTATCCACTGTTTGTTTTCCCCCTTGTCATCCCTGTTTGTTTTCCCCTTGTCATCCACTGTTTGTTTTCCCCACTTGTTTGTTTTCCCCCTGTCATCCACTGTTTGTTTTCCCCCTTGTCATCCATTGTTTGTTTTCCCCCTTGTTCATCCACTGTTTGTTTTCCCCCTTGTCATCCACTGTTTGTTTTCCCCCTTGTCATCCACTTTTGTTTTCCCCCTGTCATCGCTGTTTGTTTTCCCCCTTGTCATCCATGTTTGTTTTCCCCCTTGTCATCCACTGTTTGTTTTCCCCTTGTCATCCATGTTTGTTTTCCCCCCTTGTCATCCACTTTTGTTTTCCCCTGTTTGTTTTCCCCCTTGTCATCCACTGTTTGTTTTCCCCCTTGTCATCCACTGTTTGTTTCCCCATGTTTGTTTTCCCCCTTGTCATCCATTGTTTGTTTTCCCCCTTGTCATCCACTGTTTGTTTTCCCCATGTCATCCACTGTTTGTTTTCCCCCTTGTCATCCACTGTTTGTTTTCCCCCTGTCATCCACTTGTTTGTTTTCCCCCTGTTCATCCACTGTTTGTTTTCCCCCTTGTCATCCACTGTTTGTTTTCCCCCTGTCATCCACTTGTTTGTTTTTCCCCCTTGTCATCCACTGTTTGTTTTCCCCCTTGTCATCCACTGTTTGTTTTCCCCCTTGTATCCACTTTTGTTTTCCATCCACTGTTTGTTTTCCCTTGTCATCCACTGTTGTTTTCCCCACTGTTTGTTTTCCCCCTGTCATCCACTGTTTGTTTTCCCCCTGTCATCCACTGTTTGTTTTCCCCCTTGTCATCCACTGTTTGTTTTCCCCCTTGTCATCCACTGTTTGTTTTCCCCCTTGTCATCCACTGTTTTCCCCCTGTCATCCATTGTTTGTTTTCCCCCTTGTCATCCACTGTTTGTTTTTCCCCCTTGTCATCCACTGTTTGTTTTCCCCCTGTCATCCATTGTTTGTTTTCCCCCTTGTCATCCACTGTTTGTTTTCTCCCCTGTCATCCACTGTTTGTTGTCCCCCTTGTCATCCACTCTTTGTTTTCCCCCTTGTCATCCACTCTTTGTTTTCCCCCTTGTCATCCACTGTTTGTTTTCCCCCTTGTTATCCATTGTTTGTTTTCCCCCTTGTCATCCATTGTTTGTTTTCCCCCTTGTCATCCATTGTTTGTTTTCCCCCTTGTCATCCATTGTTTGTTTTCCCCCTTGTCATCCACTGTTTGTTTTCCCCCTTGTCATCCACTGTTTGTTTTCCCCCTTGTCATCCACTGTTTGTTTTCCCCCTTGTCATCCATTGTTTGTTTTCCCCCTTGTCATCCATTGTTTGTTTTCCCCCTTGTCATCCACTGTTTGGTTTCCCCCTGTCATCCACTGTTTGGTTTCCCCCTGTCATCCACTGTTTGTTTTCCCCCTTGTCATCCATTGTTTGTTTTCCCCCTTGTCATCCGTTGTTTGTTTTCCCCCTTGTCATCCATTGTTTGTTTTCCCCCTTGTCATCCATTGTTTGTTTTCCCCCTTGTCATCCACTGTTTGTTTTCCCCTTTGTTATCCATTGTTTGTTTTCCCCATTGTTTGTTTCCCCCTTTGTTATCCATTGTTTGTTTTCCCCACTGTTTGTTTTCCCCCTTGTTATCCATTGTTTGTTTTCCCCACTGTTTGTTTTCCCCTTTGTTATCCATTGTTTGTTTTCCCCATTGTTTGTTTTCCCCTTTGTTATCCATTGTTTGTTTTCCCCACTGTTTGTTTTCCCCCTTGTTATCCGCTGTTTGTCTGCCTTTGTTGTCTGTCCACTGGTTTTTGTTCTAGAAAGTTTTGGCACATTTTTCTTTTCTGTAGAGTTTGTTGTGTGCCAGCCTTTTTTTTTTCCCAGTTGTAATCTCAAAGTTGTGAAAATGAATACACTGTCCAGGGTAGGCACCAGCCTTTTTTTAAAATGTACTTTTTGCTGCATTCAGATAAGATACTTTAAATTAATTTTTTACTTGTTTTGTGTAGACTGGGGGGGGGGGGGGGGGGGGATTCAGGGGAATTCCTGATGCCATCAGCACAACCTTACCTATTTTCATCAGCCTTCAGGATAAAAGAAGATTTTAAATCATGAAGCAAATTTGATTCAAATAGATGCATATTTGTTGACTGCTTTTTTTTTTTTTTTTTTTTTTTTTTTTAAGGACAGTAGTTCTTTTCTGTGAGTGATGACAGTCCTGTAAAATCCCTGAGTGGTCGGCTGAAATATAATGATTATAAAAAGACTGATCATCCATTATTCTTGTTTTTTTTTGTTTTTTTTTAACTTTTTTAAATTCCTTTTTGATATCTTACATACATTCAAATAGAAAAAAACGATTATTTTCACCATATTACTAATACATACGTCCAAATCAAAAAGAAAGGAATTCATTTAAAAAAAAAAAGGTGAAAAAAACTGAAAAAACAAAACCAAAAAACAAATACACAGATACAACAACAACAACTACACTTAGTTCCAATTCTTTCTTTCCCATTGTTTACCCTCTCCTTTTTTTGTCATGTTCCTATATTCATTATTCTTGTTAGAATTGAATTTTATGGCCACTTTTGAATGTGCAGTTATCTTTGATCTGTGATGGCCACTTTGAATGTGCAGTATCTTTGATCTGGTGGCTACTTTCATTCATGCTGGGATTATGGCTGCTTTTGACCTTTGCTTTGATCGGTGTTGTATTTTCTTGATGGAAAAGGTTTTGTGATTTTTATGACGGAATTGAATTTGTGGCCGCGTTTCGTTTTGACCATATTGGTTGTGATAACCCCTGCTGGATCTGAATTTGTGGCTTTTTTTAAAAAAAATTCTTGTTATTTGTTCTGCCTCTCTCCTTTCATTCCTCCCATCCAACCCCCCCCCCCCCCCTCTATGAACAGTTGAATGAATCAGTAGACCAGTATTTACTTTGTTTTGTTTTACACCTTGACTGTTGGAACGTTTTTTTGCAGATGATACTGTTATATGTGAAAGTGAATCATGTCGTTTTCAAATGGGAAAAAAAGCGCTTATTTGTTTGAATTTTTTTTTCTTAAACTTCACAGATACTTTGCGGAGTTTTTTGTCTTTAGAACATGCACATGAAATGGATAATTTTATGATGTAGGTGATTTTCAGTCCGAACTATATGAAAAAATATCTAGTTGTAGTGTTTTCGCTGAAAAACTGTACAATGTCTTAAAGCAGAAAATGTTCTGGTAGAAGAGTTTACTGTTTGATGATACACGTGACATACACACTTGGTTTGATTTTGTTTTGTGACGCAGATGAAGTCCATATTCACATTTCATGTCAGCTAACTGGCTGTCAGCCCAGCATGCAGTTAAAAAAAAAAAGGTAGAATACGCATAGTTCTCTTGGACTTATCCAGAAGATAACGAACATAAACAGCTGGTTGGCCTCTTTCGTAAAAGCAACACAAACAACACAATTTTAGGAGCACTCCTTACCAGTTCCAGCTGTCTGCATTGTTTCCCTTTAAGCAGTGTGTGTTTTTACTTTCATAAAATATATGTACAGGCTGGGTATGTAGGGGCGCAGCAACACTAAACCACTACATGATTATGTTTAAAGTGTGCTGAATTTTAAAGGGTAAAGTGTACCCTGCATACATGGTCCCGCTTTCCTCAAGAAAAAAGGTGGTGCTGAAAATATTTCCTTGGATTATTGAAGTGTGTGCCAGTAGTACTGTAATTTGTAGATGTTGTGATTGTTGTAGGCCTGTGTAATGGTAAATTTCTCTGTAATACTGTTGGCATTTTCCCCTATATCTCTGTGTAATACTGTTGGCATTTTATGTGCTGCTCTTACGTTGTAGGCCTGTGTAATGGTAAATTTCTCTGTAATACTGTTGGCATTTTCCCCTATATCTCTGTGTAATACTGTTGGCATTTTATGTGCTGCTCTTATTTCTATCTGTAATTTTGACATTTTGTTTTCCTGTGCACTATACATTTTTATTTGTGTAACTGTCAACCATATACTGTGTTACTGGTCATAAGTTATATCCCATTGTAAGTATGTTGTAAAAATGTATGAAATTCTCCAAAAGGAACAAAACCATTTTGGTATACTTATGTGATAACCAAGTGTCATTATTGAAACTGTAACGGGCAGATTATGTACCATTTTGTGTTTGCTATCATGTGATGAAATTAAGTCCCCTTTTTCATGGCACCTGTGTACATTTATTAACGCGGTGTGTATTTTATCCACAATAGAATCCACATGACTGTTAACGTTCCTATATGAATGGAGCAGCTCTCCACCGAAAGTCACAAAATTTACTGTTGTGTTCGCAGTGTGTAGTGCTCAAGTTCATGTGAACATTGGGATGGTTGTGAATTATCTGTATCCAGCATGTCTGTCAAATTGTATGAAGATAGATCATCGATCTAAACAGTGTGTTTCATGAGTGTAAATGTTGTAAATGTTTTGAGATGAATAGAGGTTTGAATTCAGACAGTGAGGGCGGAAAATGTAAATGACCAAGAAGAGAGTTCCAGATTTTGTGGAAACATTTAAAATGTATCTTCCTTCAGCAAGTCTTCAGATGGCATCTTCAGATCTTTCAGTGAAGGAAAGAAGATAGCATGATGTTCAAAGTTATTTTGTTGGAAGAAAAGGGGGAGAAAAAAACCCATTGCTAAAAGTGTGCTGTTAAAGTTAGGATCTTGTAAAGACAAGCAATGTTTAACAGGGAACCTACAGGAATATTTGGAACTAGTAGAATTACCATATTCTGTTTGTAACAGTGTTTTAACAGAGAATCAGTGGAGGTGTTTTGAAGTAGAAACTGTGTTTGCTGTGCAGTAATGATTAACTGTGAGCCATCAGAGCTGATTAGCAAGGTTGCTGTCTAGTGTTGGCAGCATTATTCAACACTTAAAAACAGAGAGCCTCTGGGGTTGCTTGAATAGAGTTGCCGTCTTGTATTGGCAGCAGTATCAAATGAGAGCTGATGGGATTGTCTGGGAGTAGCAGTTACAAACTGGGAACCCTTAGATTATGAGTAGTGTGGCTGTGTTGTCAATGTTTCCTATGGAGGTGGTGGAGGTTCCATCAGCGTGGTGTTAACCGCTTATTGCCCCGTGTCTATTATGGGGTCGTGTTCACAATCTTGTACACCTGTAACCATGTCTACTATGGGGTACTTATTACTTGATTATGTTTATTTTTATCATACTAATGACCAGCAAAATCAAATTATTATGAGACCACATCATAGCACAGGGTATAAGAAAAAAAAACATGCAAAAAATCTAAGAGATATCTCAATAAATAAATGAGTAGTGAACAGGTGAGTGAACCTACTGCAATTTGGCCCTGGCACACAGCAATACAGAAAAGCTCTTATATTGTGGCAGGGAAAGGGTTAAGGTATGCAGGCATTTTTTGTTGACTGCTGTCTTTGACGAGAAGCCAGGGGACCTGTCTAGGTGTGATTTATTGTAGTGTTACTCAAGATAATCTTGTGTGGACAGCAGTACAGCAAGCCAGTGGGGTTGTTTGGGAGTGTTTTATCAAAATTATGTGAAGTAGGTATCTTGTCTTCACAACAGAATTGATCTGGGAATCTGTGGGATTGTTTCAGAGTGTACTATCAAGTGGGCTTGCTCACTTTTATGGACTGTGGTACATGTAACAGGAGTTGTTTCAACAATACTTGTCAGGTCATGTTTCTCATGCGTTCCCTCTCCAGTCACTGAAAAATGCGTTGCTGGGACGAATCTGAAATTCTGACCATCCCTTTAGAATCACCGTTGCCTATGGTGGTACTGTTTGTATCAAAGGAGTTCACTTGTCAGCATTTCATTGGTGAAATAGTAGATGAGAACTGTTTAAAAACACATCACATGATCAGCTCCGGTGGCACAGTGGTTAGCGTCACAGATGAAAGGCTGGGAGCTTTCTGGGTTCGATTCCCCTCAGAGCCATTGCCATTTATTAGCAGGATTTTTCAGTCCCTAACAGCACCTAGAGAAGATCTGAATCATCCTTTTCAGTTTCATCCACTGAGTGGATGTCTCTCGGAGAGCGTTCCTCAAATTTAGTGATCAGCTTTGCAGATGAATGTATCTGTCAAGCAAAAGTCTCAAATTCTGTGGCCTGCTGTGACTAGTTTCGATTCCCATTCCTATGTCTAAGCCCTTCATGTGTTCTTCTGACAGTTGTGAATAAGCTCCTGGGGACCATCAGTGGACGGATATGGTGGCTTTCTCTGGATGGGGACGCTGATTCACAGTGGTTCCATGACTAAACAATTACTGTTGTCAGAAGGGGGCTTAGTTCCGAGGTGTGTAGGATCAGAACAGGCACCTCTGGCACCACTGGAGTAAATCGTCTCCCATGGTGGGCTACCTCAAGACAGCCTGGCATTGTTGTGAAGTGTGGTGACTGCCATGGGCCAGGATGTGGCTATGGTTGGGCAGTTGGAATGAGTGGAATTATATTAATATAATTGGAGTGGCATAGAACATGGGGAACAGGAAAGGGGGGGGGGGGGGGGGGGGTGTCAAACTGTTTGAAAAGGGAATGAATGTTGTGAAAATTGTTGCCAGTTGGAATCAAGAGCCTACGTTGTCCTTCAGCTGTCGTCTTAGTAAAGTCTATCTGTTAAAATTCCTTAAGTGTTCAGCACATCATAGTGTACTGCATACCAGATCGATTTTTAACTCTGTGTGTGTGTGTGTTTGAATGTGGACTTCCACACAGTGAAAATGATTACAGGAGCCAAGTAAGTTTTGTGAAGTGTGATGATCCAAGTTCATGTCATCTTCGTCATCATACTTTAAAGTAAGAATGATTAAGCTGTTTATTATCAAACTTTTATTTTCCACCTCATTCTCTCTCTCTGCAGTGGCGATTTGGCTTGTTATAATGTTGTAAGCATGTTTGCTGGTCATCTCGACATGTTGGTACACTGCTGTTTCGTTTTGCTTTGCGTGTGTGTGTGCATTGAGAGGCAAGGTATGATGTTTTTCTTTCTGTTGATGCTGAATCTCCTTTTTTTTCTTTTTTTTTTTTTCTAACTTGTCACAGGATGCTACTGTAGAGGCTGTCTGATTTATATTCTTTTTAGAAGTGAAGGGGGTGTTATTTTTGTGTATTTAATTGGTGTTATGTTATGTGTTCATCTGATAAAACTATATGATCAAGCAATAGCAAAAAAAAAGAAGAAGAAAAGTGAAAGCTAGCTGAGAAAGGATTCTACTGTATGGCACTTTTCTAGCTGAAAAGGTTTCAATTGTAGGGCACTTTTCACACCTTTTTAACTTTTTTTTTAAGAGTTTTTAAAATGTACAGACTGCTGATCTGAAAACGCAATTACTCCAGCCTCAAGCAACACTTAAGTTGTGTCTTAATAGGTCGTTGACATAAAAAGCCCCATTATTCATATACAAAAATATGTCTTTCCTCTTAACAGAAAAAAGTCCCTTTGCACAGTGTCATATTTTTGCATGATAATCTGCCACAAATAGTCAGTGTTCTGAACATCACTTATTTTTGTTAAACTTCTGATTGGTGATTATGATGCAAAATATATTTGTTATAATTAACTTTTCTTAAGGATTAATTTGTACATACAAGATGGAGACATACGAGATGGTAATATACAAAATGATGACTAATATTTTTTCAAACAAAATGTTAAACAATTCTAACAGAAAACTCTGAAAGCACTTAGCTTTATTTTTGTAATAGAACTGCAGTGATCTGAATTGAGATCTTTTATAAATGAATGTGTAATTTTACTATGCCAAAGATTTATGCTACTACCAACATTCCAGGTATTTTAAAAAAAAAAAAAAAAAAAAGAAGTTGGTGTGTTTGCTGGCTTGTTGCTTGCCTTCGTCATAAAATGCTGAAAACTGAAGTTTTCCAAGTTTGTGACCGTGTATGCTTGCAAGGATCTTTTTTTTTTTTTTACACCCACTCATGCAAACATACCATTTTCTCTTTTCTTTTGCCCATTCACATAACACTATATATAGTATAAACACCATGTCAACACACAATCACAGCCTCAGTGTTCTCATAAGATATTACTATAAACGCCACATCTGAATACAATCATGGCTTTAATGTTCTTACAAAATTGATTCATACAATAATTTCCAGAGCTCAGAATTTTTTTTTCAAATGGACATAGTCTCTGTCATATGATACACAGCTCTTCACAGCAAAATCTAACAATGTTTGCAACACAGTGAAGACACAAAAGTCCGTCTCCAATGATTAGAACCTACAAGTTCACACACACAAGCTGGAGTTGCATGACACTGCCATGATGACTCTTGAGTCTGACCAGCACACTACTGTCAACATCTGCACATGGCAACAGGACAGGAGGCAGACTGCTGGGTGTGCAGGTGATAACGTCGTCTCTGTCCTCCCACTCTCCACGCCATGGCTTGGTGGTCTTACTGCTGTCCTTCCACTGCAGACATACATGCATTTTTGAAAAATTTAGAAAATACATATGGAGAACTGGTGAGCTTCAAAACACACACACCTGCACACACCATCTTGATGGAATCACATGTTACGGCAAATCTGATAACTTCAAAAACTAACTGAGAATGGATGAAAGGAAATCTTGAATAAGGAAGGGAACAGTAAAGAACAAACAAGTAGAATAACTCTCCCATGATGAAATAATTACAGTCCCTAACTCCAAACATTTGGAGTTTAAAGGCCTGTAATTATTTCATCATGGGAGGAAGAGTTGCCCTACCTGTTTGTTCTTTGCTGAAAATGGGTTACTGTTAAATATTAACAATATACGTTTACCATGCACATACAGACTTATATTTGGCACATGCATGTAAATGTTTATCTTTACTTATCCTTCAAACACATGCACTCTTGTATATACGTACATGCATGCACACCACCTTTCTTGTTTGTCTTGAGAGGCTAATATGAGTATACTTACGGTAGGAAGTAACATCAATCTGGTCGGGCAACTCGGTCACATTGACCTCAAAGCGTTCTTGTGCGCTGTTGAGGATTTCAGCATCACCGGCATTGGACACGAATGAGATCGCCAGTCCCTTGGTACCAAAACGACCAGCACGTCCCACCTGTCGAATAGACAATGAGCGAAAATGTAGAGTGTAGGATAATAGTAAAAAATAGTAAACAGAATCATGTGTCACAAAGAAAAGATTAAACAGAAACTTATGTTGCCAAAAATGCTGTGCTTGGAACAATAATGCATGTAACGCATGCAATGCACACACAAACACACACACACTCACACAGACAAAAAAAAAGCAGAGTTTTTTTGTTCTTCAGCTGGAAATTGGTTCTTCACTGGTCAAATTCTAGCATTTGTGAACATTTTTATGAGAACTTGGCATACCAACCAGACTCATCAGCAGGATCTAAAGGGAGACAACTAACACAAAGGGGGCATGGGGTCCTTCACAAGTCAGGTTCAGTCAAGACGCGATTTCCGATGAGTGCTTTGACCCAAGACAGGAATTCATTTGCATAATGTTCATAAACTGGCAAAAAGTAGAAACCATATAAAAACACGTCAAAGTTCAATAAACCAGAAACCACCAGTTTCTTTGGCACAATGGTGACTATCGAACACGTCAAAGTTCAATAAACCAGAAACCACCAGTTTCCATGGCACAATGGTGACTATCGAACATGTCAAAGTTCAATAAACCAGAAACCACCAGTTTCTATGGCACAATGGTGACTATCGGAGACTGTGACTGGAAGATCACAGGCTCCAGCCGAGCCATGATCAACATTATATGTGAAAACCAAGAGTGCAATGGGCTCAAATTGGAAAAGTCAAAATTGCGCAGCCGAGTTTCAACCATGTATCGATACCCTTCCACGACCAGTTCCCAAATTTCTGGACTAAACATTAAGAGAGTCTGTATCTCGCTGGCCTGGCTGACCACCAGGATACATGAAGAAAGGAACCGCAGGCTCTGACCAGACTAGAACTTTATAGCATCGTTGAATTTCAAACCAGATAAGATGGTCTTCCAGGTGTCCTAGGACTGCGTTGGACACAAAATCGGTCAAACAGAGCAAACAAACAGGATGTAACCTGCCAGAGTCTGACATGGTACGGTATATGTTACCATACCGTTTCTCATTCAGTAAGGTAAGGTAATGTTGCTTCTAGCCCAGCCAACTGCTAAGGGCCATATCAGGGCTGTCACCATGTTGAAGTCAACTCACAAGATTCTTTTTATTGTCCTCTCTTTTACTGATATATACAGATTCATGTATTGGCAACATGATCAGCTGAGCTGAGTAAACTTCGTTGCAACTGATGCCCGCTGGTTTTGCTGTTTACCCATTGGTTATTCAGGTCGGGTGAAGATCCTATGTCCTGAGAATATCTAACCAAAACAAACACTACCAAACACCATTGAAGTGACCTGGCCACACTACAGTGTCAGATGAATACCTGATACAGTCAGCTCCTTGTGAGCAGACACTGGGACTGTGACAGGACAAACACAGACGTGGCTGTGCATGGGAGATGTGGGAGGATCAGCATGAGAAATGTGTCGCTAACAAACACATGGAAGACTGGGCAGAAAATAAAGTTCCCATGACTCTATTCCTCTACAGACAAGCACAATACTCACTCGGTGAAGATAGGTGTCCGAGTTTTCAGGCATGTCGTAGTTGAAGACGATGTTGACGCGCTCGATGTCCATGCCGCGACCAAACAGGTTGGTGGCCACCAGAAGTCTCTTGTGAAAGTCTTTGAACTGCTGGTAGTGTAGCAATCTAAGGGGAAGAAAATGATGCCATCATCAACAGTGAATCAAGACATGACAAACGCTAAAACGTTCAAGAGTTCACGCCATCATCAACAGTGAATCAAGACATGACAAAGCTAAAACATTCAAGAGTTCATGCTATCATCAACATTGAATCAAGACATGACAAAAATGAAAGCATTCAAGTGTTCAGATTGCCGCCAAACGTTGAAGACATACTGGATCAGTTCTACTCTTCAACACAAATCAGAGCCAAAATTTAATGGCCTCATTCTAGTGCCCTGTTCTATCTTTCCACCTAGTTTCATTACAATTGGTTCTGTAGTTTTTGCTGATAGACAAACAAATGAATGAAGATGAAAACACCACCTCCTTGAAGAAGGTAATGCCAACATAAGTGAACAAACAAATCAAAACTTTCTTCCCCTGTGCATGTGGTCTAAAACTCTAAAACTCACTCTCTCAAGATTTGACAGGCATATTAGGATTTTGTAAGCATGCTGCGTATCTGCTATGTCTCCTTGAAATCTGCATTCAACTTTTTTTTCTTACTTATTCATTCTGCCATTCTACTGAGGAGAGAGCGGAAGATGGTAGTTGTAACTACATGATCTTTGGAGAGAAAAAAAGGGAAACCAGCCGACACCAGCATTTGCAATTATTTTCATATTTTTTCAGGCGATTTCTATCTGCAACAGGGAAGAAAACTGAGTTTCACTACGCATAGAGTTCCTACATTTTTCACAGAAAAGAGTTTCGACTGCATTTTACAAACTGTTATGGTACAAACCTCTGTTGCTGCGTCATGTGCCTGTGGATGGCGATAGCGGGGAAGTTATTCTCCACCAACAGTTCTGTCAGCGCCATGCAGCGAGACACGCTCTTCACAAAGATGATCACCTGAAGCAAACACACACACACAGAACGCTGCAGTTAGAAAACACTTACATGATGAACTACGTATGTAAGATAATCTGACTTTGATTTTTTTCTTCTTTTTTTTTTTTTTCTTGTTTTGTTGGCTCTCAATTCATTCTTTTACTCAAAGCACCCCCCCCCCCCCCCCCTTCCACCTCCCCTCGTCCCCCTGCCACAAACATGTTTTCCTTCCCAAACATCCCTAACCAATTTCTGATTTATTAACTTCCTGTTATTTTTTGCATCTTGTTTCATGACAGTTTAATACCATAAACAGTGAACAGATTGCAAATTCAAAGAAACTCAACGAACTGCAACACGTACAGTTCATCTGACTAGGCTGCATGGAAAAAACTACATTTTCATATTAGATGCAGTGTGCTTTTGACCCTTGTACAAGCATGCAGAAATGTGTGACAGTGCATATGTGTGTGTACGCAAACATTTGTGCCGAGTGTATAACTGCACGTTTATTTTAAACAGACTGGATATTTCTCATTTCTATTTCATATTAGGTCTCTCTCTCTCTCTCTCTCACACCACACACACACACACACACACACACACACACACACACATACACACACAATGTGCCTTTTTTGATTAATGTGTGAACGAACACACATCACACAAATTTTGGAATAGAAATGGTAGGTGAAGCAAATGGGTAAGATCATTTTGTATTGTTTCTCAAAAAAAAAAGAATAATAATAATAAAACATATCCATTTATAGAAACAAAGTCATACTATATGGCAAGACTTTCCTGCATTTTTTTTCTTTCCTTTTTTCTTTTTTTTTTTTTTTTGTTTTTTGGGGGGGGGGGGGGGGGTCCTGCCTGTAAACTTGTTCCAGCAATGGCTTAGTATGATCAGTAAGAGTAGGGGGCCGGAATAGCTCAGTTGGTAGAGCGCCAGACTCATGATCCTGGGGTTATGGGTTCAAATTTCCATACAGGGGGATTTTTCCCTCAGAGTTAACATTGGTTCTGACTCCATTCCCCATATGGTCCTTCGAATGAGACTATAAACCGAGGTTCTGAGTGTGAACGCACCCATAAATCTTGCACACACGTAAAATCCCATCACCAACTTTCGGAAGAGAAGGCCAGTTTGGCCGTTGGTATGGATGACACGTTACCACATAGCATGCACCTTCCCTGAAGATGGAGTATGGCTGCCTTAATGGCAGGATAAAAAACGGTCATACACACAAAACTCCACTGCCTGTCTATACAGGTGCAACACAATTTAATGTGCATGACATATCACTTTAATTAGCCTTTTTTCAATGTGGTAAACCGATCTCAGTTTCTGATAGTAAGCTTATCTCCATCACTGAAACTATTCACGAAAACAGTTATCCATAATTCATTATCTTTACTATCCAGTGACATTTTCATATTGTGAATGGCTAAAAAATATCTCACAGATCTGTTAAGCTTGCGTTTGCTGGCCCTTCCAGTTACAACTGAAGAAGAAATGTCCAATATTGAAGACACACATATAGACAACCACAATGCTGACTGTTCTAACTTTGTCACACAAGTGAGTCACAAAATCCTTACCTGGTTGTTTTGTCACACAAGTCAGTCACAAAATCCTTACCTGATTAAACTCCACAGCGTCCACCAGGTCGCACAGCTTCCGGTTCTTGTGGTCTTCTGTGACCTTGATGTAGTACTGCTGCAGTCCGTGCAAGGTCAGCCCTGTGTCCTTGTCCACTATCACTTCTAGCGGCTGCGGAGTCAGATTTTTCTTTTCTTTTTTTTTTTTTCTTTTAATTAAAAAGAAAATCCAATGACATAAATCATGAATTGTGCAGAAACAACCAAACAGAAAAACAACCAGCAACATTTGTAAGATACATGAGTGATGGGCTTCAATATTTGAATTGTTTGCACCCTCAACTGTGTCTCCCAGCCCCCCTCCCCCCCCCAATGTTCCTCGTTCTACCCTTCTTTCCTCTAACACCAGACAGCTACATTGAACTGGAATTCGTGATCTTGTGACTAATTCTCAGGGAAGATTTTGTACACTGAGGTTCAGTCCAGAGGAAACGCAGTTCATAGAAATATATTAACTGACTGGCCGATGGGGATGATGGGGGGGTGGGGGGTGTGGGGGTGTGGAGAAGGAATTGTTCTTAGCAAACACACGTCAACAATCAATCCTTCTTCACATGTACCAGATTAAAACAAGCGAGCAAACAAGGCAGTGAAACAGGAATCATCAACATGAACACCAACTATGGTGGTTCTTGGTGGGGGCTTTGCTTGGTTTTCACTCGCCCTTTTCATTGAAAAAAAGAACAATCCTAACTGCACTTATTTTTTCCTTCTCATCTTCTTTTGTGATTTCTGCACAAATCTCCTTTTTCTTCCTCCCCCCCCCTCTCTCTCTCTCCTGGCATTTTCATCCTTATTTAGCCGAAAGTTGTATTCTGACAACACTTCCCTTCTCAGGGTGCGCTTTACAAATTTCTCAACAAGGAAATCACTTGTCTGTCTCTCACATGGGATGCAGGTTTCACTACTATAATTAAAAAGCTATAAACTGATTTTTTTTTTTAAAGGAGAATATCTACATAAATAAATAAATGCAACAAAAAGTTCCATTACAACGTATTGTAAATGCACAGTACATCATACATAGTCACAAAAGCCACCACACATCTAAAACTGTAAAGTCCATACTTTCAATGGATCACACAACATGCTTTTTCATTTGTCTGTACATGTTTTACTCCCTGTCCCCCCTTTTCTTTTCTTTTTTCTTTTTTTTTTTTTTTGGGGGGGGGGGGAGGGGGGGGAGTCAGGGTTTTTTTTTTTTCATATACAATTTTTCTTCATTTTTTTCACCCTCTCATTTTGTTTGACATTTCTTTCTGCTAATTTTTCTTTTCTTTTTTCCTTTTTTTTTTTTTTTTTTTTCATTTTTTCCCCATCTTTTGCTTTCTTTTTTCCTGTACTTTCTCTTTTTCTTTCTCTTCTTTCCTTTTCTTCTTTTTTTTCCTAAGTGTTTCATCAGTCACAAGCACAATCAAATTCATGCATGAATAAAAGCAACATGATTAAAGTGGGAAAAAAAACAACAAAAAAACACCTGCTGATGAATAATACTATTAATTATTGCAAATAAAGCAACACAACAACATGAACAACACATTGAAACAAATAAAACCAACCTACGATATCTGCTGCATCAACAAAACCAAACTACAGCATCTGCTACATCACACTATCAGGTGCTATGAGCCATTTATCACATATTTCTTCAACTACACACAACCCAATATCATCTTCAATGACCCCCAACAAACTAAATTTCCATCAGGACACCCGCTAATGGAGACTCTGCACTGTCATCAGCCCTCATCAATCATATTCAGAGATGACTGTTCTAGATCAGCAGGTGCCCTACTGGACTGGGATTCACTGTGAGTCCATTGTGGACTTGAAACCTTGTCAGCTGCTCACAAGTAGCTGAGTGAAGACATGTTGAAGACCCGCTTCATAACCCTTTGGAGACCAACAATAGGCAAGACTGATCTGACAACTTTGTCGTTTTTATCATCATCACTCAGCTGACCACCTTAGGTTTTACTATAAATAAGAATATAAATATGTAAGTACATAAATAAACAGACAAATAAATAAATAAACGAATAAACAAATAAACGAACTAACACATGTAAAAAATGACAAGTTCCATAACAATGAATTGTGAATGTACATACAGTGCTTCATACATAGTCACAAAAGCCATCGCACATTTAAAACAGGAAAGTTCATACTTTTAAAATAATTTTATGACATAAATTCATTTGCCTTTAGGTGTTTTTCTTTTTCTTTTTTTTGACTGGGGGGAGGGAGGGGAGGGGTCATCATTTTTTTTCCATATAATTTTTTTCACTTTTTTTCCTCTCATTTTCTTTGGCTTTTCTTTCTGCTTTTTGTTTGTTTGTTTATTTGTTTAATTTTTTCTTTTCTTTCTCATGTTTTTTTTTTTTTTTTCCATCATCTTTTGCTTTTTTTTTTCTTTTTGTAATTTCTGTTCTTCTTTCTTTCTTTTCTTTTCTTTTCTTCACTTTTTTCCCTAAGCATTTCATCAATTGCAAGCACAATCACATTGATGCATGAGTAAAAGCAACATGATTGAAGTGAAAAAAAAAAACAACACAAAAATATGGAAAAAAAATCAACTGCTGATGAATGATACTATCGATCATGGCAAATAAACCAAAACAACTACGTAAACAACACAATGAAATAAATAAGACCAAACTGCAGTATATGCTGATTAATAAAGCCAAACTGCTGCGTCACTATTAGTGTAGGAGCCTTTTTTTTCCCCATTTTTCTTGAACTACACATAACCCAGTATAATTTCCAATAACTGCCGTCCACATGTTAAACTTTCATGAGGACACCCACTAATGGAGACGCTGCATTGTCATCAGCCCTCATCAGTCATATTCAGAGATGACTGTTCTAGATCAGTAGGTGCCCTACAGGACTGGGATTCACTGTTGAGTCCACTGTGGACTGAAAAGCTTGTCAGCTGCACATGAGCAGACAGTGACGCTAAGACAATCATGCCCTTCCCAGAATCCTTCTATCAGTAACAGATGATGTGAAAACCTAGAACAAACCAAAATTGTCAAACAATGAAACAAAAAACATGCTACATTCTTTAAAAACAGTGACGAGCTTTGCAGATATACACATATGCATGTTTGCACATTCACATCATCATGGCCGATCATGACTGATGGAGAATGCACACTTGTAGATAATACATACATCAAGGTTTTCCCTCTTTCTGTCCTTGTTATAAACATGGCCACTGGTCTGTGTAATGTTGTTGTTGTTGCTGTCATACCCTGGCTAAAAGACTCCAGGGATCATCTAAACAGCCAAAGTACTTGAACACTATGGTACAAATGCATCAGCTGGGGATGAGAATATTATGTGTGTGACCGTTTTTGATTACCCCGCCATGTGGACAGCCACACTCCGACTTCGTGGGATTTTGGAGACTGATACTGTTATGCTAGGAGCTTGGTCACAACTGAAGACAATCCCCGCATAACTATGATGTAGCCTTGGTTTTTCTAGCCTATGTCAATTAGCCTGACACAGCCTTAAGCCAAGGTGGTGTTCTTTGTGATATTTCCTGATGCTGTTCGATCCCCCCACCTCCCCTCCCCTTTTTTTTCCCAATGAGATGCACTGTCTATCTCCTTCACCAGTCACACATATTCTGGTTTCCTTGCAACAGCCATCAATCTTTTCAGCGCTTTCTCTTAAATTCCACATAGAACAATCTCTTCCATAGCCAGTCATGGATTTAAGCGCATGCCCACAGCATCTGAATTAAAACTTTTCATCTGAGGTCAGGTTTGTCCACCTGTAAAGAAAAGCACGCTCATTTCTCTTGTTTGTTTTTTGTTTTTTTTCAGTCACAAGTGATCCCCAACTGTAACACTGAAAACGGTCATTCATTTTCAAGTTTTTCCAGTAGCAAATACAGCTCCTCTGGGACAAGAGGCATGTCTGCTATGAACCTTTTCAAATTCTGTTCTTGAGAAAAGTTTTCAGGCTGCAAGTTCACGATCAGTTCTATAGGAATCCCAGTCCTGGAGCCCAGCCTGCTGCAGAAACGAAGAACTTCCTGTTGTGACGTTCTCTGCATGCTCCTTATTTACCCAAGTCTGACATTTTCTGAGAGAAGGCAAGTTGACAAACCTCTTCATATCCCCTTGGAGACCCAAATGTAATAACAAACAAGTCTAATCTGACAAAATTATAGTTTTTTATCATCATCGTCACGCTGACCACCCTACGCCTTTTCATAGATGTCAATCTCATACAGTAAAAAAAAATGTTACATCCCGAAAATGAAAATTAAATCCTGAAAAAGTAACAAAAAAAAAAAAAGTTTATTTGTTCAATGACAAAGTAGCTAGATAATTTACATCCTTAGGGCAGACAGTGCGGGCCTGTCAGGCTTGATTTACTGCTCTTAAATAAAACAAAATTAATGAAAGATATCAAATGTACATGTAACAAAAAAGTCCTCGTGGGCACATATGTACTGAAGAATAAACAGCCAGCATTCACTCTTGATGATGTATACCATTTTCACCTCTCAGAGGCCAGATCACAACAAAAAATCCAGCCATTTCATACACTGTGACCAGAAAACAGTGTAAAATGAGTGCCATGAACTCAGACATAAGAGTACTCCACAATGGCAAAAAAATCTACAGAATTGATCCAACTGAAATGTGAGCCATGTTCCCAATATTTACCAGCTCATATATCTACATGTGTGTGCGTTTATATGTACATATATATATATATATATATAAATGCACACAAGTACAAAGGCAATAAAGTAAGCGAACAGTCATGCCTAAATCTGAAAAAAAAAAACAGTTCCTGGACTGAGATGTAAAACCCTTCAAATGAAGACTACATCCATTTCCAGACAGTCTCTGACATATTTGCATCTTCACACCAGATTTACCTCACAAAGAAGGTCACCATCCTTTTTACAACAAAACTTTTTTTCTGGAATGCTTATGTCTTTATCTGTGCAAGAATAACTTAACAACCACAACAACAACAAAATCCTTCCCTGTAAAGACATTTTCCTGCCTGGAATATTTTGTATTTTGTCTTTGTGTTTATACTAGGCTGAATTCAAAATGTAAACTCCTCACTTGAAAGACCCCAATTCTGAAGGATTTCTAGGGCTCATTGTTGTGAGGTTCCAATGTATAGAGATGCACTAGGCGCCATTTTGATTTGGCTATCACAAAAACTTCCTTTATTTTTAGTTTATGCGTCCAAAACTCTGACACTGAGAATAAAGGCCGGATCACTTAGACTGGCAGCCAGCCTGACAAAAGATCACCACATCACACATTCAGCCACAAGACCAGCTAGATCCTTTAAGAATCAGTCCACTAGGAAAGCTCTCATAAAGGCAAGACAGCCTCACAGATCTGCCAATGAATATCAGATGACCATTCTCATGAGACAAGATCTGATGGATTCAGCACAACGCACTGAGCGGTTCTTAGGAGCCGTCTCCAGAAGGCATCTTGCAAATCTGCTCACACTTGAGAATAGTGTGCAAGCACTGGCCAACTGAAGGTGTTGCCGACCGTGGGTTCAAGCTCTGGGGACATGACAACGATCTGTAGAGGATGGCATTTCATCTGGCAGCCACCACACTAATAATATAATGCAGGAAAAAAATTTACAGTTTCAAAAAAAAATTGAAGTCAGAAAAAGACAGTCGACTACAGGAGATCCATGCCTCTGCACATTGACCACAATCATAGTCGATCATTTTGTCGACAAACTTGATAAAAAGAGAGAGAAAAAGAAAAATCATGAATTAGTAAGTCCTAGTAGCAAAATGGCAATAGCTCTCACTTTCACATATTGGTAGTTCATCACACTCTTCAGGCAGGAAACCAAACTACTTGTACTGGGCTCTGCATTAGGGGAGGGAATACTGAAGTTAATGATGGCTGCATCACCGTCTGGTAAGGGAGCACTTCGGCCTGAAGGACTGGCTGCAGAAACTGGACTATGGCGCATGTTGTGAAGAGTGAGATCTACCTGCATTCTTGATGTGTGGGCCATTGTGGTCGGGTGAATCTGTTGTGGACAGTCGATATGTTGCAATGACATCTCAAGACAGACTGCGCTGTCTAAGCCTAGTCTTCCTTTGTACCATGGGGTGACATCAGGGATGCACAGCTTCACAACTGGGAGAACAAGAGTAGAGATTTCATCTGCAATTCCATGGGAAAACACCACAGGGCAGCTGGAACTGTGTTACTACAAAAATAAAAGGCAGGCTTGGGGGTGGCAACCATGAAGATAGGGGTAATGATTTATCAACTGCATGACAGAAAAGACAGCTGAAGTACGGCCAGCAAAACACAGCAGAAAGAGTTTCAATTCCACCCTGCTGCCGATGAATACGCTGGTCAGTTAGAAAATGACATCCTGGCGATGGGACAGGTCAGACAGACCAGGCCACCACACACTTTCGTTTGACATAAACCCTTTCACATGAGGCAGAATCACTCCTTCCAGATAAACCGACACATGTAAACTCTAAATCTAGTATAGTCATTGCTTTTTTTTTTTATATCCAGGCATATTCATTAGCTTTCACAGGTGCTCAGCAGTCAAGGAATAAAAAAACAAACCATTTTTTAAAAATGCTCTCACAATGACAAAGCAACAAACTTCAACCAGCGGCACAAAACAAACGCTGCTTTAGCCGCCACACCACCATGGAACATCAGGGGCAGACAACGGTGAACTGCAGCTGGTGGGGCATGAGAGGAGAGGCAGAGGAAGGGAAGTAATTACGTCTTGCATGAACATGCGGCAGACGGGCTGAACATCCTTGCCCAGGGTGGCGCTGAACATCATGACCTGCTTGTCGCGCGGCGTCTGACGGAAGATCTCCTGCACGTCCTGGCGCATGTCTGAAACATCATGGCAACAACCAATGAAGGTGACTGTCTGAAATGTCACGGAAACAGCCAATAAAGGTGGTGCATGTCTGAAGTGTCATGGAAACAGCCCATGAAGGTGACTGTCTGAAGTGTCATGGAAACAGCCAATGAAGGTGACTGTCTGAAGTGTCATGGAAACAGCCAATGAAGGCAGCAGTTTGACAACATGTGAGAACGCACATCACAAACACTCCTTCATTTTTTTCCACACTTATCCACAACTTAGATTTTTCTTTTTTAAGCAAAGCTACAAGAACTAGTGTCTTACCAAAATCTTTTATCTGGAATGGTAGGTGTTTTATCATTTACCCCAATGGGTCTTCTTCTTTTGCTTGAACACTAGAAATTTTAATATTCCATGACTTTTCTCCCTTGATGTTGTAGTTAAAGAGTTATGGAATGTTGTTTAGAATTTAACTCTTTCCTAACATGTCCTTTTTTTCAGTTTTTAAATAGCATTTTACTTGAGAAAAAAAAATTACAGTGAAAAAAAAACACACGACATACTTCACATGCAGAAATATGCATGTGGGTGAAGCACACACAAGTACTGCACACACACACACACACACACACACACACACACACACACACACATCACGCAATCTATACACACGCACACACTCCCTTTCTCTCCGACACTCACCCAGGTCCATCAACATCTTGTCACACTCATCCAGCACAAAGTGTCTGACATGACGCAGACACAGCGCCCCTGATCGACAGAGTGCCAGAAGGCGTCCAGGCGTCCCCACGACAATGTGTGGGCATGCCTTCCTCAACACATCTTTATCACTTTGGACCGGCATCCCACCAAAGAAGACAGCGACCTTGACCTCAGCACAGTGCTTGCTGAATCGTTCGTACTCTTTGCCGATTTGGAAGGCCAGTTCTCGTGTGTGGGCCATGACCAGAACCGACACCTGTTCAAAAATACCAATGAGTATATAGGTGACCAGTACTGGTTACTGTCCAGAAATACCAATGTGCACAAATCTGACCAATATCGATATATGTCCAAAAATACCAATGCATATAAAGGCAACGTGTTCCGATACCTGTCCAAAAATACCTATGCATGTACAGGTGATCAGTATTGATACCTGTCCAAAAACACCAATGCATATAAAAGTGAAAGTCATACAAACTGTTGGCCATATGGGCAGTGAATTGTTAGGGGTTCACAGTGTCTTGGGCACGGCATGACGGAAGGTGGACCTCATCCCTCTCCTTCCCCTGCTTTAACCTTTCCTGATCTGAATCAGGTACCGATTTACTGCTGATTGCACACAGAGAGTTTTAAAGATGTAAAAATTCAACCCTGTGAATGGTTTGAACTTGCAACCATCAGCTCCACGGACCAACTCTCTAACCGTTGGACTACCAGCCACTCAATACGTATACACAACAGCAAAATCAAAGGTTCAAATCTCTACACAACCTTTAACAGTTTGATGATCTAGTTACATCTGCACCCATCTTTAAAGATATGACAGATGGAGGTAATCATCCTAGTAAAGGGGGGGGGGGGGGGGAGGGGGAAGGACCTAACCTACAGTACATTACACCACAAGAACATATTAAGATTGTAGCAAATGGCAATTTTTTTTTTTCTTTTTAGTCCCATGCCATCATGATTCCAGCTAACATCTGACTGAACTGCTGCTCTAAATCTAAATTTCATGCATGCAATATCTTTTTTTTTTTAAACACGTAAGACTGCCCATGCTGATTTTCTTTTTTCCATATTCATCAATTAGGGGGTTATATAAACTTTCACCTATGACTGCTGGTTTATTTGTAGGTCAGCAACAGTATATGAACTCACTAAGGGTGATCATTCTAGCTGGTCAATCTGGGGATTGAGGCGACATTAGCTCCCTGCTCTCCTAATTTTGTTATTTGACTCTTACAGTGTGACTTCATACTATGTTAGTCATAAAATTTTTGCCAAACAAAACTAGCGATGAAAATTGTTGTCAAACAAAACTAGCAATGAAAATTGTTGTCAAACAAAACTAGCAATGAAAACTGTTGTCAAACAAAACTAGCAATGAAAATTGTTGTCAAACAAAATGAGCAATGAAAATGCAATGAAAATTGTTGTCAAACAAAACTAGCAATGAAAACTGTTGTCAAACAAAACTAGCAATGAAAATTGTTGTCAAACAAAATGAGCAATGAAAATGCAATGAAAATTGTTGTCAAACAAAACTAGCAATGAAAGTTTTGCCAGTATTAGCAATCTGGCCCTACTTTGCAAGAGTCTGACAGGGTTCAGTAAATCTGTCATATAAAGTATAAATTTTAACGCCTTCAAAAATGATAGTCATTTTGTTTCACACTCTTTCTCTTTTTTTCTCTCTTATTTTTTTCCTCTTTGCTTGTTTGTGCTACTTTCTTTGTAATTTTTTCCTTCTTCCTACACAAATGTTAAAATTGTGAAGATAATTCTTTCATTATACTCCTGTGAATGCATGAGACCTTGCATACACATATGCATGCACACATAAATATATATGTATGTACACAAAACACTCACTGACTAAAACCAAGTTTGTTGTCAGTCGTACATACCAAAAAGAAACATTCAGGCAGGTAAATTCATGTACACAAACCAATGCAAACATGCATGCATACAGATACACTATCACCGTTCCCCTTCAACTCTCGCTTCACCATTAACATACAGAGCCCCCATCCCCACCCGTCCCCCCATCCCACCTGTCCCCCCATCCCCACCCGTCCCCCCATCCCACCTGTCCTTCCAATGGATCCAGTTGTTGCAAAGTGGCCAGAACAAAGACGGCCGTTTTCCCCATTCCAGAGCGAGCCTGACACAGCACGTCCATTGAGAGCACCGCCTGGGGCAGACATTCTTGCTGCACTGGAATCAAGTGTGTTGTCATATCATCTTCACTGTCTTCATTGTTATCATTCTTACTGTCATAATGGAAGCAGATGACATGATCATCACAATCATTACCCTTTACAATCATAATTACCGTTCAGTACGTCATCAACATTTTGGTCACTGTTTATGATCTCTGTCGCCATCACTGTCACTTTGAACATCTCACTATCATCCTAATTGCTTCTAAGTTATTACCTCCTGTGCAAAAAGATCCATATTCTAATGTCAGTAAAGGTAAATTGGAATAGTGTTAACTTTGTACTTTAAATCAAATAAATGTGTATTAAGTACACAGGGATAATATAACAAATTTTCCTTTTAAATAATGTTACTAATGTGTGTGTGTGTGTGGTTGTGTGTGTGTGTGTGTGTGTGTGTGTGTGTGTGTGTGTGTGTGTGTGTTAATATGAATGCACATATGTCAGGAATAATAATCAGAATAATGAATATAAAATGATGGAGAATGATGTTAAGATACTTTTTTGAAATTATACAAAGCTTTTGTCAGGCCACATTTGGAGTATGCTAATGTGATTTGGAGCCCTTTTTTAAAGCGTCAATCAATAATGTTAGAAAAAGTTCAAAGACGAGCTACCAATTTGCTGAAGCATTGCAAAAACTTATCATATAATGAAAGATTGAAATATTTGAATCTGCACTCGCTGAGGGGAAGAAGGATCAGAGGTGACCTAATTCAAGTTTACAAGATCTTTAATGGCTATGATGATATTGACATTGCGACTTTTTTTTCTGTTGCACAAACTGCGAGTACTAGAAAGTCTGAAGGAAAGATTTTTATAAAGCACTGTAACACTAATCAACGTAAATTTTCATTTTCATATAGAGTTGCTAACCACTGGAATAAATTACCTGCTACCATTAAATTTGCACCTGATATTAATACTCTCAAGAATTTTCTAGATAATGATTCAAAATTTAGAGAACTGTTTTATGATTATGATGGATTGCAAAGAAGATATAGATTAATTGTAGCATGCCATCTGACCCCAAAAAGTGAAGAAATTTAGAGGGGACACATGATAGACCGCGAGGTCTAGGCTAATGTAGCCAGTCCCTACTACTACTACTACTACTACTACATAATTGTAGACAAGTGTGTGCATGTATGTGCACATGCATATATATCACATGTGATTGGTTTTTTTAAGTTTTCAATTGAACAGATGCCAATGAAGCAAGTTAAACATAATTTCACACACACACACACACACACACACACACACCACACACACACACACACACACACACACACACACACACACAACCATTATCCTCACCTTCAGATGGGTGTTCAAATCCACAATCCTTGATGGAAGACAGAAGTTCAGGTTTCAGGAGAAAGTCTCTGAAGCCACAGCTGTGGATGGACACATAAGTTCCTCTCCCACCTTTCTTCTTCTTGTTCTGGGTACTTTCTTTGTTTCCTGGAGCTTTGGTGTCTTCATCTTCATAGTCACAGTAATCCAAGATAGTTTCTGTGGCACTGTCGTCAGCCATCGTGAAGCCTGTGTAAATATCAATTATTGAACCATCAAGAACAGCAGGAGGACATGAACAATATAATTTTTTTTTTCAACTTGGATATTTGTTTAAAAGGAAAATAACTGATGCAATGCTGTATTTCCTAGTCTTCAATAAAAGTTACTCTGTGGTAGTTTTCTTATGGGAGCAACACTTACAATACTTGTTTATTGTTTATTGTTTACTGTTCCCTGCCTCATTTTATTTTCAACTTCCTATAACATAAAATCAAGGTTGCTAATCCAGTTCAACATTCAAAGAATTCTGCCCACTTCTAATAAAATGAAACATGTTTTTGCCCAGTTTCATCTCATTTTCATGGAATATTCCATTCATCTATTTTACATGTTAGTACAATTTTGTAATATGCTTAACAAATAAACTGCCTTACATGTACTTTAATTAGTATAACGTTGTTTTGAATATTGCTTTTTTCTGATTTTGCATACAAATTGTAAAAGCAAAGTAAGCGAAATAACTGTCATTGTGCTTCCTAACACTCAATGTGCCCTAGCTAAGCTCACAAAATTTGGCCAGATAATTATAACAGTTCCACATCCACAGTTCCCTCACCTAAGAGCTTGATTTGCGTTGTCGGATTCAGGACGCCAGTTTCTCTCAAAAATAACAGGATGGAAACCAAAACAGGGGTCTTATTTGCTCGATGATTGTTTCAGTATGTTGTGCAACGCGGGAATCTATATATAGACACACGTTATTCTGTAATCATACATCGTTCGATAAAACGATTTCAACTGGTGGTGTAAGAACTGGAAGAAGTTCAAGTTGTCTTTTTGGGGAATTATTGATCACTATTTTTACCTCTTCTTCTTAACTGCAGATGTAGAGCATCCACAGTTAACAATCCGATTGTTTTGGTATCTTATCGAAGCAGTATTTTTGATGTGTTACACATGGTTGTCAGGTATGTTGTGTCTGCACTCCGAAATGGAACAGCGTCGATCATGCGGCGATCGACTATTATGCAGATATCCGTAACTGAAATGTTGAGAACTTTCGACGAACATGAAACTAGATTAATAGTCACGTAGCTCAAGACAGCAATACAGGTTTTATACGGTTTCCCGGGGTCGGAGGTTTTTGCTTGTGAGTTTGTTTGTATCTCATGCAGTTTTTATTATCATCACATCGCTCGCACAAAGTTCTGTGAACTTTCGTTTCTGCGCGAGTCTTAAAAGACAAAACTACCGTAAATTCACTATTAATTATTACTTTATTTCATTTAATCATTAAAAAAAAATCATCTTAAATCAGTAAAAAATAAACTTAAGTGTCATTTTGTGTAGGTGTGTCAAGATGTGGAATTTGTACATGAATTATCAACATCATGATTCGGTCCCACATGCCAGACTACTTAGTAAACTTAAATCGTATACTATGGTATACTGGGAAAAGTTTTAGATTGGATTGAAGACTTCTTGAGAGATAGAGTTCAGAATGTTAGAGTTGGCTCTTCTGTTTCTAGTAATGCTAATGTCATTAGTGGAATTCCCCAAGGCAGCATACTGGGCTATATTACAATACTTTTAGGTTCTTTGGGGCAAAATACCAATTTTTACTGTTATTATTTACTATATTTATAAATGACTTACCAGACGGGTTAAAAAGCACATGCAAGATCTTTGCTGATGATACTAAGTTGTACAGCATGTGCGCACGCACGCTAGCGCTCAGGTATGGTGTGTGGTTGTATGTTTATCATGTTCAGCTACTGAACTCTTGTATTGAAAAAACCCGTGCATTTTAAATAGGCTTAGTGTTTGATTTTAATTCAGTTGTTTACGTTTTAAGTTCTGTGTTTCACTCTTTCAGTTCGGTCCATGGTTGCAACTGAAGAAGCTTTAAATAAAGCGAATATATTTTGCACTTACTCCAGGTGTTTGTAGTTGTTGTTTTTTTTAACCATTCTAAGTTGTACAGTTTACCATCCAAACACCTTACAATGCAAAACGACATTGAGCTACTCATCAATTGGTCTAACTCATGGAATTTGTACTTCAACGCATCCAAATGCAAAGTATTACATATCGGCAAAAGAAACCCTAAATTAAATTACAGTATGAAAGTTGGGGATCAAGAAGTTCAAATAACGTGCTGTGAAGAGGAAAAAGACTTGGGAGTAATATTTGATGAAGACTTACTTTTTGACAGACACATTGCACAGACCGTCAAGAAAGCCATGCAGATGATTGGTATTATTAAGAGAACTTTTACATACTTGGACAAAGATACCTTTCTTAGACTATATAAGGCAATGGTGAGACCGATTCTTGAATATGGCAATGTGATATGGTCTCCAAGATTAAAAAGGCAGTCAATAGAAATAGAAAAGGTGCAGAGAAGAGCAACTAAGCTAATACCAGACATTTCCGATTATTCATATGAAGATAGATTAAGGTACCTAAGGTTGCCATCCCTCAAAGCCTGAAGGATAAGAGGAGATCTGATCCAAACTTTTAAAATTTTCAATAATCTAGATGATATTGATCAAGCATGTTTTTTTTTAACCTGCACTAACCAACATAACCCGTAACAGTTGTGACAAAGTACAAATACAGCAATTTAATACTAATATAAGGAAACATTCCTTCAGCCAGAGGATAGCACCAATTTGGCATAAACTAACTCCGAACATCAAACGTGCACCACATACTAACTTTTTTCAAAAATCTTATCGATAAGCATAAAACAATTACTGACATCATGTTCGACTTTGATGGTCGAAAATAAAAACAGGGCTCGCTGTGGACCTGACAAATGAAAGAGCACACCAAGAAGGGGCAGATAAAGCCGCGAGGCTATGATGAAATAATCATCGCCCCTAAACCTGAACCTGAACCTGAATCATTATAAGAAAGCGGGAGGGGAGGCGTTGTGTTTGTTCGTTTGTTTTTGTGTTGACGGGTAGCTGTTTTTAACCACAACCAAATAAAAATAACCTACACCAACGAAAATCCACCAACACCGAAAAGTCAACCAAAACTGTAAACTCAGACCGACCGAAACCAACCGATCCGAAATAACAATAAAATTGGTGTTTCACGTATGGGTAACTGAAAGGAAGACTAAGTGCTTAGGATAGAATGCGTGAGAGATAGTCCCACTGGCATGCCAACCGCATGGCAGAAATGGGGGTTGAGGAGATGGGGGGACGGCGGGGTGCCCACGTTAGACTGAGGGAAACACTGCATGCTCCCCCGTCTTTTTCAAGGGAAAACAAAGAGAACATGATAAAACATGAACAGCGCAAAGAAAATAATGTGATCTTCAATCCATGATCCGATTCTTCTTACACTCTTCGTCAGTTTTAGATTCCATCATTTACAGAGTGTAACTCAAGCATGAGTTCATTGTTTTTGTTGTGTTTTGCCTTTACTTTTCTCACAAGATATGACCGGCCAAATGTTCTATTTTAGCCGTGCGTACTTTCACACATACACGCAGATATGAGAGAGAGAGAGAGAGAGAGAGAGAGAGAGAGAGAGAGAGAAGAGAGAGAGAAAAAGAGAGACTCGATGCATGCACGCGCGCGCGCGCACACACACACACACACACACACACTTTGATGCACGGACACTCAGTGAAATATACAAACAAGTTATCACATGCTTCCCACATAGTAACATACTCAAGTATACACACATTCTCTCCGGCAGATTAATCAGCACTGCAATCGCATTCGTACACATTGCAGGTCGACCGTCGAATATTGTCTTTGTGCCCAGCCGCCATGTAATTTGTATAATTATTTTCTATGTTCTGTTCACACTCAAAGAGAACACACGTGGGAACAAACCGCCACATTTCCAGGTGGTAATCATTTTAAAGAGTAAGGCTTTTGTTCAAACGTACACAAATTACCGAATGGTGTCAAGTCAAGAACACTATTATTTCCAAAAAAGAAATTAAGAGTGGTCATAAAAACATGTCTATGGATCTATATCTAACAAATCACACCCACCCATCCACCTACTCACACACCCAGAATAACACACACACACACACACACACACACACACACACGCAAACATATATGATATATACAAACACACTTTCTGAAGCGGATCTTATTGAAAGTTCAGTTTTGATTTAGGAGTTTGATGGAACTGGGAACGGAACTGTTTTTAGTTCTATTTGTTTTGAATTGGAATCTTATCTTCGTCCAGATGGTAGAACTTTGTAGTGTGTGTGTGTGTGTGTGTGTGTGTGTGTGTGTGTGTGTGTGTGTGTGTGCGCGGGGGCGTGCGTGCGTGCGTGCGTGCGTGCGTGCGTGTGTGTGTGTGTGTGTGTGTGTGTGTTTTGTTAAAAAGAACACGAGAACTGTCAGCAGCAATGTTCACAGCTTTTGGAGCGACACGACATTCATACAATTTATCTGACTGCTCTTGTTTTTTGCCGATAATCTTTCCACATGTATTCACCACTTCCGTTTAAAATGTTTTTGGTTTGTTTTTTTTTCACGCTAAGATTGTACGCGTGCGCGTGTGTGTTTGCGCACGTGTGTGCGCGCGCGTGCGCTACACAGAGAGAGAGAGAGAAGAGAGAGTTCCAAACATACCGCGAACTGCAAACCAAAATACGAATGCATGCTTGCCCGGAGAGAAGTTAACTGATGTTCGACTATAATACATTGCTTTTTCACAGTTTTGTCCCTTGACCAGCACTCAAAACTGTGGTTAAAAAAAAAAAAAAAATTTTTTAAAGACGGGGGAACCGAAAAGAACAAAATGGTGCGTGTGTGTGTTGAAAAAAAACAAAAACCTTAATGATGCTAATGGTAAAAATTTTTTTTTAAAAAGGCTCTGTCAGCGAGTTGTCAGGCACTCTTCTACTGCCGAAAAGATCCAGTCCTGAGACCTCGGATCACACCCACCACAAATATTCCAGTCTCTACTATCCAACTACCCCTTTTCTTCCTCCCCGAATTAAAACAAATCTGCGTGTGCCATCCCAATATGTTGTTTTTGCATCTGAAAACATTTGGTTCATCTTCTCAGCAACAAAATGTCAACAAAACAATTACACAGCATCCAGATGTTTGTCATTGTGCTCCCGTCTTCCTCTACATCCCCCCCCCCCCCCCCCCTTCCCCGCGCTCACACGTTATATATCTATACACACACACACACAGGTGTGCGCATGCATGCATAAACATACACATGCATGACACACACAAGGACAGACACACATACGGACTGTGGAGAAAGACCACCCCAGTGATGGATGAAAATCCATAATCATTTAGCGAAAAATTATTACCAACAGCACTTGTGCATTCAAAATCCTTGGTGTATAACTGTATCCAGTTGTAACTAGCAAATGACCAAAGTCCAGTGACAAACAAGAATTGCTTATTTGTTCTTTTTCCTGCTCTTGGAGTTTACCATCCAACTGAGAGTTAAGTGTCTTGGATATGGCTAATTCATGATCTGGTCAGTTTGTTGTTTCTAGAATGAATGTGAATTGTATGTTTTCTGAAGCAAAATGGTGGATATGGACAAGAAATGAGCAGTTCAGTTTCTGTAATAACAATGAAAGAAAATAAAAATGTAAAAAAAAAAATTTAAAAAAAAAAAAAGAAATGAGCAGTTCCTTCTATTCAAAATGTTGGCTCCTGGCCAGCAACAAGTCTGTCAGAGGGGAGTGAAGGAGGGAGAGAGAGAGAGAGAGAGAGAGAGAGAGAGAGAGAGAGAGAGAGAGAGAGATTCTGTATTGAAGGATGGAGATTTTGGGGGAGGCATAGTCTTGTAATTTGTCCTCATGTGTACATGGTTTTAATGCATATCATTAATAGTGACAAACCAACAACACTAATAATATTCTAAAACTGACAGACTGTTCATCAATGTAGCAATAATGTGTCAAGTCAGCAAAGAGGAGAAACAAACCTGACAAGTCCAGAGAGAGAGAGAGAGAGAGAGCCTGGGGGGTGGGAGTAGGACTGAGATTGGGAGTGGGGAGAACAGGGAGGGTAGAAAGGCAGACATCAAAAGTATGAAAGAGAGAGGGACAAGAGTGGGAAAGAGGGAGGTGGGGGTGGAGAGAGAGATGGAAAGAGAGGAATGATGGAATGAAGGGGAAAGAGAAAGAATGAACAAAAATGAACAGGGCACAAAGCAAGAAAGCCAGAAGAAGTGAAAGAAAAAGGAAAGAAAAACAAAGCAAAAAGAAGAAAAAGGGAAGGAAAGACAAGAAGAAGAAAGTAAAGAACAGACAGGGCAGAAGACAGAGAAAAAAAAATGAAGAGGGAATGATATAAGACAGAAAGGCAATTACAAACAAAAAAGGACTAACAAGGAGGGAAAGAGAGAAAAGGAATGAGGAAAAGTCCAAAAAAGAACAACGAAAGACAGACAGAAGGAAAGAACAATGGATGAAAGGATAGAAAGAAAGGGCAGAACGAAAAAAGGTAGGAGGGCGCCGGGGTGGGGGTGTGCTGTGGTGAATGGGAAAAAGAGAAAAAAAAAAGAAGAAAATGAAAAGAAAGAAAGAAAGCGCTATAAAGGGAAGAAAACAAGTTCAAAAGAAAGAGAGGGGAAAAGAATGAAAGGAATGATAAAGACAGACAAAAAAATGATAGCAACATGACGGTTTCTACATACACACTCACAGGGAAAGACAATCATGCGCCCCGCATGCCACCACACACTTGACTTCTTTCTTTTAATAAAACAAATCAGAATACCATTTTAAGTTCTCCGGTAAAAAAGAAAATTCCTTCTGCACTCACTTCTTTTGGTGCACATGGATTTGGATTTTTCATCTCTCTTTTTTTTCTCCTTTGGCCAACACACACACACACACACACACACACATATAGATATATATATATATATATATATATATATATATATATATATATATATACATATATCCTTCAACAATATTCCACACAAAAAATTTACATAAAATACTGTTTTCAATTCATACATTCATTATGCATATGTCACTTTTTATAGTTTCTTTTGGGTCACACAGATGCTGAACCTGCCCCACACAAACAACTCACTCCGGGTTCACAGACCCCAACTTCCATTCACCAAAATAATTTGGGTTCTTCTCATCAGTTTTTTTAAAAGAAAACCAAAATCATCTTAGCAGCGGACATCATACTAAAGGCTGAAAAGGGGCTGTCAGTATTCCCATACAAGGTGCTTGCCCTAAAAAGACAAGGCACTCTGTTAGTAATCTAAACAAGTAGTAACTAGATGATCAAGGTGTTCGCCCTAGAAAGACAAGACACACTGTAATCTAAATGAAGTACTAACTAGATGATCAAAGTGTTTGCCCCTAAACGACAAGACACCGTTAAAGAACTAAATTATCTACTCACTTGATTGGTCACATGATCCACATCTTATCTATCGAGTGTGTGAACAGGGTAGTATTTAGAAATGATTCCGATCACAATCAAAATGACAAATAAAGGATTCAGAATTTAAGACTGCGATAAAAGCTTGGACTGAAATTTGACAAATATGTTCACACATCCCATACTCGCCCTAGAATCAACAATATTCAGGCACACAAAAATAGTTGAGAATTTTCAGCTGCACTTTCTAAAACTTCTTTCTCTTCTTTTCCTCTTGACAGTAACAGCAAGAGATATATGATACACAGTGTGACTATCAGTGAGCACAGATAGTGACAAGTTTGTAAGCTGACGCTCAATTATCTGTCCTACCTCAGTTCTCGTGGAGGTAGCTATCCATCACGGTCTGTCTCAAGCTGACCTGACTCTTCACCTTTTCTTTAGCAATCATCTTGTGGTAGTACTTTCTGTATGTGTCCGCATTCATCCAGCCAGTTCCCTTCATTATACTGTCCACTGGCACACCTGCATTTTTAACACTGATGTTATGAAGAGCAGGTTTTCTTCAATACTCTCCCTTCTTAGATCTTTTGAATAAACTGTGATTACCAAAGCATATATCACCATGGATTTGGAAAGAACTCAGTGCTGAAAGAGCTGTAGCCACTGCACTGTATGATTAGTCCTGTTCAGCTAGGGAAGCAAGGAGATTAACAGCTCCATTCAGTGGAGGTGAAACAGGATTCACTTGTTTCCCACATGCATACTTCACCCCCACTTTTGAAGCAGACCCTGTACATTCGTTTGGTGGAATTTCACCATGAGGAGGTTTGTTGCGTTTCCCGAAAGGCCTTGTTGTCAGTATCGTTTCCTGACACACTGCATACCAGCAAACAGGGTCAGCTTTTTGCACAATGGACGTTTCAGCTTTTGGTTGTTCCGTTGTGACAGAGGTGTCTCCCTGGCTGAGAAAAGTACTGGTCTGGCTGCCAGTATTTTCATCAGCACTGGCGAGAAAGGCTGGTTCTTCCACACAGGGGCAACAACCACTCCTCTGGCTTTGTCCTGTTTGATCTTCCACGGCTCTCCTCACCTGACATCAGGCTGAAAGGAGGGAAACAACAAGCAATGAATTAACTCCCCCCCCCCTCCCCCCCCCCTCTCAGTGAACAGAGAAATTATCAATTATTTGCGCTTCATCAGTTAAGAAACCCACTTACTTTCTGAACTGGCCACTGACTCCTGAGGTAAACTAACCAATGTCTGGTTTTATGTCTAGTAGAGTAAGAGCATGCTCCGGCAGGTGTGAGGCAAGTTCCCACTGTGTCGGAATGCAGTTCTTTTGATAATCTATCGGCTTCCACGTCTTCTGCACCTGGTATATGTGCTGTACTGAGTCAGATGTCCCTCTGTTCACACCAATGCCATAAGACACATGTCATGTCATTCAGTATTTCTGACCTTTAACCCCCTGATGTTCCAGCTGAGAAATGTGGAGCTTAAAAAAATTCTTTTTCCATACACATTTCACAACATTCACTTAACATCATTAGGGCTTTATTCTGCAACGCTCTAACATAACCAATATTTTTAAACAAAATTGAGTAATTCTGCGTGTTTTCACTAAAATCAGAAATTTGTCGGCTGGGCTATAAGCAACATTACCTTGTGAATAATTTCAACATTTAGGGAATGCCAGAACAATTCATGAGGGTTGGCAGCTATGCATTCCTGTCACTTGCTTGCTTGGGATGACCTGGCAAAAAACAACAAAAACCAACCAACCAACCAGCGTGGCCTTGCAAAGGCATCCTGAATTCATCAATCAACAAATCATGTTCTGAACTGTGCACAGAAGTTTCAAGGTTCAATCCGTACGGCCCAGCTGACCAAACAGACCCTTCTGAGGGCTAACAAAACGCACAAAAGAAAAAAGATCACATTTCAAAGCAGGTCAGACCAATTAAACAAAACAAAACAAAAAATCTTTAAAAAGACACAAAGTATGCGGTCTGACATTGTAGTTAATTTGACATCTTAAGTCATATAACTGTAGACAGTGTTGAGGTATAGTCATTTCCCTGGATTTATTTAAAACACATATACACACACGCATAAAAAAAGAAAAATAAATGAAAAAACATTTGAATCAATGAATGTCATACACTTAAAAACGGCAGAATGGTCAAATAGCCATTGCAGATTTTGGAGTGGCCATTTTTCTGTAAATTAGAGCTTCCTAGTCAACAATGATTTGAATGGTCGCCTACGATTGTTAACTTTACTAACCTGCTATTTCCTTATCTTTTTCTGCCATAGTTTCTATCACAAATCATTGTTTCCAATATCACAGCCCAGCGAACCATACACAGCCCTCTTCTGGGTACCTGACCACAAAAATGACCTTTACAGGGTTGTCACACAGTAGGGGAAAAATTCCCATCCTGAAACAGAAAGAACCGACAAAGACGTTACTTATATCCAGCGTATTACAAGGTCTTAGAAACTATTGTCATCCTTAGGCTGAGCTGGGGACGCCAACTATTCCCATCTAACCCTGTTCTATGCACCAGCATGTCAAAATTTCATGTCACTCATACAGAAAGAAAACATATGCGAGTGAAGAAAAAAAAATCTGGACAAACACAGATGAGAAAAAAAATGATTCTATCTTTCCTAGGACCAGAGGTAAGGGCACAAACATGAAAATTTCTCTATACAGTTTTATAAGTTTTACTTTGTATTCAAGAAAAAAGAAAAGGACAATTTATCTAATTTGACCAATTCTCAAAACCAAACAATTTCACAAAAAAGCTTCTGCACCAAAGGATCTTTTCTTTGTAATATATACAGTATAGATAAAGCCAATTTACTCAGACACTCATGTCCTTTTAACATACCGTGAAGCCAAAGTTGCTGTATTTTTTATTTCATATGGCAGCAAAATATTAAGCTGTGTTCATAAAAGCCTTGTCTGTAATTTTTTTTATCATTCTCTTGCTGTTGTCCTGGTTCTTCAGAACTTCAAATAGTTTACCAGATCATTTAAAACACAAAAACAACAAATAAATAAATAATAAATACCCTTTCACTGTACACAATGTGGTCCTTCCCTTTGAGATCTTCAGAAAGTTTCTCCAGAACACTGGGGCCAGAATCCTTCTCTCTTTGACACTCCCCCTCCCCTCCCCTCCCTTTCTCTGAATAAATCAACATTTTACACACAGTTGATTTTCACAACACAAATACATTTTTAACCCATCTCCATAGCTGCCAATCTTCTGGAGTCAAGATTTGCACACCAAGAAATGATGAGTTGGTAAAGTGAAGAGGGGGCAGTTCTGTTCTGGACAGGAAGCATTTCAAATCTCCTTGTTTCAATTGACAAATGTGGGGTTTAAAAAGGAAATTCTTTCTCCATACACATTTCCCAACATTCATTTAAAAACATTTGGGCTTTTTTCTGCAATACTTCAACATTCCTATTTAAAAACGACCTCCCCAAACCCTGTATCTTTAGACAAAATTGTGCAGTTCTGCATGTTTTCACTAAATTCAGGTTTTGTTGGCTGGGCTATAAGCGACATTACTTTACATTACTTCATGAATGATTTCAAAATGTGGGGAATTCCAGAACAATTCAAGAGGTTTGGCAGCCATGCATCCCTCTCTCTGGCTTGCTTGGGATGACCTGGAAAAAAAAAGAACAAACAAAACGAACAAATAAAACATGTCCCTGCAAAGACTTCCTGACTTCCTGAATCAACAAATTGGGTCTATCAAACCCACAAAAGAAAAAAGATCACATTTCAGAGCGGATCAGACCAATAAGCAACAATGACAACAACAGAAAAGAAAAAGAAAAAAGACAAGAAAAAGTAGGGGTTTGACACTGTAGTTAATCAGATTGTCATCTTAAGGCACGTAACTGTAGATTGTGTTGAATGACAGGCATTTCCCTTGATTTTTGTTTGTCCTGGAGTTATTTAAAACATATACGCACACACATAAAAAGGAAAAAAAAAAAAGGAAAAACCTTTGAATGCTATACTTTTTAACATGGACACAATGGTCACTGCTGATTATGGACTAGATGTGCCCACTCTGAGCAACGTGCACAATTTTCACCACTTATTGGCAGAGAGCAAAAGGTTGGACTTACATTAACTTTTAAATCAAAGGAAGAAGTATGGTTCACCAACACAGAAATATGTTAGTAAAGAAAGACAGTTAGCAAACTTGTTTTGGAGCTTTGTGTGTAAAGGTCTGACCATGAACAGTTTATCACAGTCTGGATCACCCACGAGACAAAATATATGGATTATCACAAGACGAAAAACCATAAGGATTACCTCAAAATGATTTCTGCTCATGGTCTTGTAAAGGTCCGCATTTCTAGGACAGGATTTGTGCAACAGTAGCTCTGTAAGTCAGTTTTTCCAACAACGCATGGGCATAAGGACTAAAAATACCTTAGTTCCTGAATGGTGGTATCTTTCTAACAGCAAGCAGGTTGTTTGACTTGAGAGCATACAATCAGCATACACGCTGGTTTGCTGCTCCATCTCTGTATGCAAGTTGTCATCCACGAACAGCTGGAAGTATTCCCAGAGATGCATAAGGTTGTCCACCTGTATGCCAGGTAAAGCAAATAAGAAAATTATTTTAATTCTAGGGAAAAAGCAAAAGAGAGACTTCCTGAGGTCTGCACTGTCAGCACCTACAATGATAAAAATGACAAATTACACACCTTTCATTCATACCTGACCTTTTTGTTTGTTCTAGATATTTTTCAGTCTAAATTGTTCAAACAATACCTGCTCTCTTTACACAGTCTTGATATGCACTCTGCTGAAACGAAAGTATCGACTATGAAATGCATTATTGTAGACAACAATCTTGGTGCAGTGACACATTTTTTCATTTGACACACCCATCATACACACACACACAATCTTTAGGCCTACCTGTAAAATTCAAGAGTATGGGGTGTCATCTAAGCCCTCCCTGCAAAAAAGGTTTACCTGCTGCTTTTAAGCTGCTTTGCAGTCACACCTGATTCTTTTCCATGGTTTCTGGAGCCATGCCTCCCCTCCCCCCCTCCTACCTGCTCCACAAACATAATTTGGGATCACTCACAATATGGATGATTGTCGATCAGCATAGAACTGCTTGCAGTACTTCTGAGCACCCTTCACTATCACTTTTTGATTGATCTTATGCAGAATCAATGCGTATGGAGTCGCCAGAATCATAGTCATTTCTTCCTCTGATGTACAATCAGGGTCAAGCTAGAGTTTGTTCGTATGAACTCCAAGGGTTAAACATCTGTGGGGGGAAAAAGGGAGGGTGGGAGGAGGTGGTGGAGAAAAAGGTGAATGTGAGCTATGAAGACAAAGTGCCAAAATTGCATTGTAAATATCTTGACCATGCATTCTTTTCAAAATACCTGATGTCAATTTATCTTCCATCTATTTACAATTAAAATATTGGTATCTTCTATTCAAGTCTTCTTCAGGCTATTCTGAAAGCAGCTGCATGCTCTATTCCAATAAGTGCATCAGATATGTGGAAACAAACCGTTATTCCAACAATAAATTCAAGCGAACATTTGATGTTTTACGCCAAGGTGGCCATAAGGGCCTCTATTAGGGCTGCCACATCCTCAAGAATCTGGTCCATAATGTTTGTTTAATTAAAAACAGAATGTCTCAAAAATGGGGACCAACTCTTGCCTCCAGCAAGTTTTCAGTGAGAACCACAGATTCACAATCGTGCCTGTGCTTACTTCTTACCTGCAACAAACGTGAAGACCTAGATATTAGATAATCAGAGGCAGCAACTATGAAGGCGATATGTTTTACCATGTTTGCGAACAAACTGATTTACTGCGTCTCTTGAAGAGTTTGCAGTTTTCAACTCTGAACAACAGCAGAAAAACATTCGTACTCATGATTGAAAAAAACAACCAAAAAAACCAACAAAAAACTGCGTGTCCCATAGACATTCTGTGTAAAAATCTGACTCAATCCGCAAAATCTGTGCACAAGTACCCCCACATGTCTGCTAACAAGAGTTCTGTACGGGTAGGGGCAGACCGATTTCCCAGCACAACAAAATACAGACTACATCTTCTGCGCAGGTCTTGTGATCATTAAAAACGAAAGAGAGAGAGAGAAAGAGAGAGAGAGAGAACTTTGAACTAATTGAAAGAGTTTCTCCTTTTAGATAAATTTTCTGTAAAGACCATCTAGCTCCTGTACCAGGTTTTCAAGTCAACAGATTTCCTTCTCCTTAAGGCTGATTACCTCACTTGCGCAGGGCTAATGTACTCAAGTCAGAATGGGTTTGCAATCAGAGTTTTCCTTCTCCTAGACTATGTTTGTCCGCAGCCCCTTCTGTATTATCCAGTGCAACCCTCACTGAGAGGGCTTCCCCTATCCACTACCTGGGGATGCGCCTCTACGCCACATAGTCTGGGCGCAAGGTTTTTTTTGTTGTTTGTTTTTTAATTTTCTTCTTTTTTTTTTGTTGTTGCAAATTTGTTTTCTTTTATTTCGCAATTCTTTTTTCTTCCTTTTTTGTTTTTTTGCATTTTCCATCTCAAAGGCAGGCAACATATAAATGCAAGCTAGACACATTTCTATTTATGTACAACAACCATGCAATCGCAAGATTCTTTGAACACATTAATTCCTTCTCTTGTATAATCGCTGCACTTCATGGACAAGTTATTTTTCTTTAAAAATCAATTAGCTGCTTTCAAATTTCATACTAGATTCTATAAATACATATTTCATTGTGACAGACCGTTTTTTTGTCTGGTCACAAATTTTTACAACCGCATTTGCCGGAACATGTTCACCCGAAAACCGGTTGGTTAATTGACCTGACTGCTGCTCACCTGCGCTCTGTATAAGCCAGGTGAGCTGAAACGATCAGGCAGTCTCTACAGCAGTTCCGGCAGTGCAACTTCCAACTGGCCGAAGAGGGACTCCAGACGAGTTGCTGTGGCAGTCAGGTATTTCATTATTAGCAATTTTTAAATCGCCACCAAAATTGTTCTCCCCTCCTATAGGCGACTGCAACCTTCTCAGCGCCTAGTAAAGGTTTTTTTTAAAAAGAAAACAAAGTATTTGTTGTTTTTTGGTATATCTTGTGACTTGATAGGGTGATAAGAGGAAATTGCTTTTGGAAAGTATGAATAGAAAGAAGGGAAAAAATATGTTGTTGATGAGTGATCGGAAAAGGAGGTGGCTTAGCTAGTTCATGGTTTTATGATTAAAAAAAAAGTTTTGTTTATTCTAATGTATTGTAATGTTATTGATAGTAAGCTCCGGAAGTGAGCGATGGAAACTATCGTATATTAATGGTTGTGATATGTATCTAAACCATCCTTTGATATGAATAATGAATGTCTATTTGTTGATAAACAGAGTGTGCGGAAATCTCACCTTGACATGTGTTAAAGGGCTGTTACTGTTACTAATGAATAATTTTATGAAGGGAAATCCTTCTCCGAGACGTAGTGATTATGTGAAATGATAAAAACATTCTTGTCGTGATGGAAGAGACATGAAATGATAAAAACATTCTTATCTTGATGAAAGAGACGAAAGCAAATCATTTCTTATATGCTACGATTATATTCTTGGTTTATCGTAAAAAAGGTCTATGTGGAAATCCTTTCCCCCCAATGTGTAAAGCATGATTTCGAAAAGGTTTGTGTGGAAATCCTTTCCCCCCTAACATGTAAAACATGATTCCGGAAAAGAGAATGTTCTATTGTGACATTGTTTGGGAACTGTGTGATTTCGCTATGGGTATTTTCCCCAAGTTCTGGTAAAATATAAAGTAACTGTTGGTTATGAATATGATTAATAACCATGATGAATAATAGCCATGTTATGGTAGGCTAGATAATCAAGGTAGTTATTAATTCCCCCAGGTAAAATCGTTGTCCTGGAGTGACCGGGAACTGGCTGCCACTGCTAGAGAGTCTGGGCGTAGCCAGAGTCTACTCCTGTCTCCACCCGGCTGAAGGTGTGGAGATGTCGACGTGAGAGTCACAGTAACCCGACCTCCCACTGCGCCCAGGTCTGGGGTGTAGCCGAGTCTACCCCTGTCTCCACCCTGCTGAGGGTGTGGAGAGGTCGACTCAGGAGTCGACAGTAGCCCGACGTGCCAGTTGTGCCAGAGCCGCCGCTGCTGCCGAGTCAGAGCCGCCGCTCTTGAGGTATTTGAATCAGCGACTTGTTGGGCCAGTTGTATCAGAGCTGTCGCTTCTGCTGTACCAGTGCCATCGCTTTTGTCAAGTGTCAACATATTGTGTGTGTGTGAGCCGCAGCTCTTGTGTTGGAGCCGTTGCTCCGTTTTGGACAGAGCCGTCGCTTTGAGTCTGTGGGAACTCCGCGAGCTGCTCCTCCTGACTGTGCGAGTCCCAGGAGAGGACTTCTTCTGCCGCATTCTTCACGAGAGACTTGCAATGTTTGTGGACTGACGTGCTGAGCCGGATGTGGCCAAAAGAAAAAAGAAATTTGTATATATATATAATTTATATCGCATGACTTGTATGCCTAGGATTACGGATTCTGCTGCATTGATATTGTCGTATACTGCTGTGTTTTTGTGTATGTGTTTTGATGGCTCGGGCAGGATAAAAACAGAAAACGTTTACTTGTTGCCTGGCTGTCTATGTATCGAATGTGTGGGTATGTGAATGTAAAATCATACACGCATCCAAATTTCAGTGAGTCAGACAGACAGACACATGCACCAATGCATCCATAACATTCATACCAGATTGCATAAATACAGAGAATTCACAATCTTCTGATAATCATACATTTTATTCAAGCTCATACTCCATTTTTCTTCCAATGAAATTACATGGTGCATCAAATCATACAAGAGGAGCACTGACAACCTTTGCAATAATCAATCATAAATAGAAAATAATAAAGAAAAAAAATAACAAGACCTCGATCAGCTCAATTTCGCACCCTCATACTGAAAATCTGATACATTATATGAAAAACATAACATAAAAACCCTTTTTTACTCTTATGTATAAGCGACGCACAGTTATAAAAATAATTCAATCACCTGCTTTGACATTTCTGACTCGATTCTATAA
>CM065735.1:21504372-21623890 GCA_033310375.1 Conus canariensis | reverse complement strand
TCATCACTATAAGTTACACCCATTTTCTTCAAAATACTGTTTGAGACAAGATTGTTATGGCGTATTCTAATCAACCATCTGAGTTTGACTTCTTTAATTTTTATTTTTTAAATTTTTTTCCCCCAGTCTAACGCAAATCCTAGTTCGTACTCCCATTGAGCAAATAAGTTTATAAACATCAAATATCATTAACTCTTCCAAGAGAGCACTGTAGTAAACTTTTGACCCTTTATTTACATTTGACACAGCTTGTAGTGCTTTTTCCATTATTCATCTGAATGTTTTTTCTTTAGTCTAAATGGCATTTTACTAGAGTTTTTTAAGGACCATAAAAATTCAATAAATCTATATCAGGACACAGTATTTCAATTATTGTTTTCCATTTTGGATCGGCAGTACATATCTTTTTTAATCCAAGTCATCTTTAGAGACTGCATATACTTAGATCTATACATCTCGAATTCCGATGCCTTTATTTTCGATATTGTGTACTGTGTATTTTCTTTTTATTCTATCTCTCTGCTGTATTCCACACACACAAATTCAAAACACAGTCTTTGCAATTCTTTTCTTTCTTTTCATCTGGGGGGTTTGGCAAGCGTATCCACAGGGATATAAGCTTAGAAAGTATTGTGATTTCAGCACAGCAATCCTGCCCAGGAGTGTACGTATCGGATCTTTTTTGATTAATTTCACTTCCTCACTGCTGCTATCAGTTTCTCTTTAATATTAAGGTCAGTCACTTTTGACAAATCATTTAAAAACCATATAATAGAAAGTTTAGATTTGGGGGGATACCATATTATTTTCTTTTCTTGTAAATGTTTGTTTTCTAAGTTTTTGCTCTGTCCTAACCAAACATTGTAAGTTGTTTTTTTTTTCAATTTAGTTTCAGTCCAGAAATTTCTTTTAATTCAGAAATGGCTTCAAAAACATTGTAAACGTTGTGTCATCAGCAAACTGGGCGACGTTAAAATCTGTCTCCTATTTGAATGCCTTTCATATCATTGTCTTCTCAAATCCCACAGGCTAGTACTTCTGAACACAAAATAAATTATGTATGGCGAAACTGAGTCACCTCGACAACAGCCCCTTCATATTTCCAGGCTCTGAGATATTTTCCCATCAACATACGATCTTATGTTTTTGTGAAAGGCTGGGATCAAGCTACACAACTCCAAATCCGAATGCTTTCAAAACTGTTTTCATATATTCCCCATAAAAACGCACCAACACAGCCACAAATTCTAATATGACAGACTGCAACAGCCTAAACCGACAAGTCAGTTTAGGTGTGCACATGGTTCCTATTTTATAAGAAAAAGGATACTTTCTTTCGTTTCTTACAAAATAGGAACCATAGGTATAACAAAGAGAATGAAGAAAGTCCTTTCAAAGATAATAAATGAAGATCACACAGGGTTTGTACCCGGCAAACACACAGGAGACGTATAAGAATTTTCAACTTTAGTTAAGACATCTACAAGCCAAACAAGGCAGTCTTGATCTACAAGCAATGATCGGGCACAAGCAACAAGCTATAACTAGACAACTCAAACTTCAAGCAAGACCTAAAGGGACAAAAAACCTCAACCAACTATCATATGGCAAATAACACAACCAGAAGCCTTAATAATGTAAACATAAACTGACATCTTGTAACAGGGTAACAATGGTCTGATCCACCAAAAAGCCAAACCATAACAGGACAAACTACAGTACCAGATATTACAAAAGAGCAGTCTATACAGATAACCCGAGGCAAGCCATGACAGAGAACCAATATAGCCCCAAACCACAACATGCAAACAGCACAGACCGACAAACCACAACTGGGCAATGACACAACCATAGTGGCATTTCTGAACAGTGACATTTAGCTGAAAGGGAGACCAGCAAAGATTAACATTTGTAACAAACCACAATGTTCAGGGCAATGTTATAGCGACTACTGAGTAAACACCCATGAACAAGCTGCGCCACCCACGATCTGGTAGTCTAGACTGATAAGCCAAAATTGGGCACCAACACAGACACAACCCTCAAGTTAAAAAGGACAGCCCAGACCCCACAAGCCATGACACAGCAAACGACACAACCACTTCAAGGCTGCCTTGACCAGTATGCCATTACAACACTGACTCATCCACAGCCCAACAGGACACTCAAGGGCAAACAATCCCAAATGTCAAGTTGTGATGAATTAGGCGAGGATGAACAAGCCATAAGTCATGGTAAACACTGACACATAGGTCAAACAATGAAGTAAGATCAAGTGATCTAACCTAGTCATAAGACAAAACGTACTGACCAAAGGACTTATCTGACAGCAAAATGCAAACACTAGATCTTGAAAGCGGTAGGAACACCCGAGGAGAAGTAAGAGTAAAGAGCAAACACACCATGATGGAATAAAATGGCACAGGGCAAATAATAAATCTGGCATGGACAAGGCAAATGCTAACTCTAATAAGTGGACAAACAAAATGGCACAACTGATAAGCCTTGCAAAAGTCACAAGTCTAAAACGACAAGAATAAACATGCCAAGATAACACAGGCACAATAGAATGATACCAGGCAAATGTGGAAAAAGACAAAATGGCAGTGTAGACATGTATACAAGTGTGAACTAAAAGCACTAAAACGGTATGGACTTAAGTGGAAAATTGTACGGTATAAAAATTTTAAAAACACAAACAACATTAGTTTTCAAACAATTTTATTTCAATCCAAACATGGTGCAATGTACACGAAGTAAAAATTTTCAGACAAGGATAGACTGGACGGGGAATGAGTGTTTGATAGAAAAAGTTAAGACAAAGAGACTCTGGACAGGTCAAGGGGAGGCAGTGGGGAAACAAAAGGAACAGGAGAATGGCGAGGAAAAAATGTGCACCCACAAGTCATTTGTGTGTGTTTGTTTACCTGCTCGAAAGTCATTAAGAGACACAGGGAGATGAGGGAGGGCCCTACTTTTAGTTTCAGCAAGTCCTATATTCGATATCTTGAACTTCGGGACCCATTCTTTAAAAACAGTTTTCACTCTTCTTGCATTTTTTCTTCAAACATTCTTATTCCTTTCCTACTTTTGTGAATGTCCGCAATTTAGACTGACAGGTCAGCCTCTTAAGCACTTTAAACTTGTTCTGAACGACCTTCACTAACTTGAATCGCATATATCTGGCATGCTGGAGTATACCAGCCGAATAAAAACCATATTTTGTAATCAAGCCATTATAACGTGGCAAAATGGTGAAGGGCTAATTACCATCAAGAACATGTCAAAACAGCACTGGGCAGAAGTCAAGCCAAAAAGTGACAAACAGGTAAATGATGAAACAAGCCACAATGTGGCAAAATGGTAAAGAGCAAATGACTGACCATAAGGCAAAATATATGGCAAAACAGAAATGGCAAGTTTTAGTACCAAAAAAAAAAAACTGCACTCAACATAAGACAATCCATGATATGGCAGAACTGTGCTACTATGGGACGAACTATAATGCAACAAAAATGCAGAGCAGAACACACCGAAGGGCCAAAGCCAAGTCTTACAATCAAGACAAAATAGCGAAGAGTGAACCATACTATGGCAAAACGGGATAAACGACAACATGATCCATAATATGGTAAAACGATGTATGGATAAATCTGCCGTAATTCAGCAAATCAGTGAAGGGATAAAGACAAGCCAAAACATGACATCGTAAACTGCGGACATGCCATCATATGGCATTAATATGAATTGTAAGATGCAAAATGGTACGGGCAGATGAGCATGGCAAAACAGTTACAGTCGATATGACATCAAATCGGCGAAAGTAAGTAAAACCACAGGAATTAATGTGGTGTTGCTGCCAATGTTCTGGAAATTCAGTTTCTATACTTTCAGCCAATGTAATACCAGAACCCATTTGAGGAGTAAAAAAAATAACCCAACAAAAAAAAACACGCTCATGGTACTACAACAAAACATGACACACAAAACGAAAACAGAAAGAAAGCAAGAAAGATAAACACTCAGACCTGTTTACCCTGCAACTATCATTGGTGTACTATTCAACAAAAATGAGTGTATTTTCTACAAAAAGTGTGTATAAATCTTCCAAATTTGTGTAAAAACCGCAGGCGGGGAGGGGGAGAATGTTTCAATGTTTTATCTTCCAAATTTCTATGAAAGGAGGAGTAGCAGGGAGGTGGGAGTGGGGAAGGGAGAGAGGAATTTTGTTTTATTTTCACCTGCCATCAAAGAACATAGAGGACACCCATCCTCCAGTAAGGTAAGGTAAGGTAATGTTGCTTATACTGTTACAGACCAGCTGACTGCAAAGGGCCATATCAGGGCTATCATCCCGTTGAAGTCAATTCACAAATCAATTATTCTCTCAACTCTTTAAAATACAATCTCCTAAAAACCCACCCGAAATTTTGTGAAAAATCTTTCCACTGTAAAATCTTAGATTCAATGAAAAATGTTAATCTCTTTCAAGAATTCAATGATCACATCAGGCGGAACATCTACCTATCTTCCAGTAACTATGGTAAACATAGGATCTTCCAACACAAATTTCAAATCCGATTCACCCACATACAAGTTCATTCTCTCTTACCGTTTCTTCTTACTCCCCCCCCCCCCCCCCCCCCAAATATTTCATACAGTAGTAGTAGTAGTTTGTCAAAGAGACCCAGCCGAGGGCAATTTTGTGTGCAAAAGTTAGTGATAATTGTTGCTTTGGTCAACCCACACAACAGAACACCATGTTTACACTTGGCCAATGCAAGTACTGCTCAAGCACTTAAATCTTTTTACCCTGACATATTTTCTTGGTTTGTCGTATTCATATTTTCGCCAAACATCTCCCAAACACAGCAGTCATACAGATAAACAGGTCTGTATGCTATACATAAAGAAGGCAAAAGGAGGAAGAGGTGAATAAAGCGAGTGAGGAGAGAAAGGAGCCTGAGTGAAAAGGAATGAAGGTAGCGTTTTATACTAAAGACCAATGCATTTTAGACCCTTGAAAATGTCTACTCTGATTTCCTTTTAAGACGGTATGACACAACACTGGCACAGAGTTCAACGTTATCATCATTTTTAAAATCACAGACATGAAACAGTAACCCTTTTCCACCTGGAGCAATTTGTCCTAGATGTCAAGCCTCCATGCCGAGTCCTTTTTGATAGTTTTTATTTGGGAACAAAGCTAGGGCGTAAGTTACCTAAGGTATCAGGAAACCCAACGGCGTGTCAATATTCCTAGCATTTGGGAAATGCATTCTGTACCTTGTTCAGCTGAGAAACTGGCTGTGTGCTTGTCTCACACATTTGCCAAGAGACCAGAACCAGCAATAATTCAGTTTTTCACATCATTTAAAATGTTCAGGATTTTTTACTCCTGACATTTCACATGAAAAGCATTCTGCCCTTTTTTTTTTCCAATTAAAAAGTGACTGTGATAACAATTCATTGTGATTATATACTCTGTGTTTTTGTCAGTGTGTATCGCTGTTTTAAAAGTGTGTGTGTGCGCGCGTGCGCGACTGTGTGCACGCACGCGCACCTGTTTCTGTTTCCTTTTCTTAAACTCATGAACTGGTCCTGGTTGAATAATGGTCTTCTACATAGAACTGGATACTTCACTGGTGTGGGCATGGTGGTGAATACACTGAAAATCCGCATTCTTCTGACACACAGAGTTGATTGGTCTTCTTTGGACTTTTGAAATGCAACAGCAAAGGTTGGTAGTTTGAAGTTTTCCAATCCCTCTGAGGTTGAAAAAAAAAAGAAGAAAAAAAGAGCTTTGTCCTGCAGAAATTTCACCTAATATCAGATTTCTAGAGTTCAATTTCTGCAACTGAAACTGAAACTCGGTCTACCATCACTGTTCCCAGTCTACTGGCATTACATCAGTCTCTTTGGGCAATGTTTCTGGTTCAGTGGGTTGTGGCAGCTGGATTTAAAAATTCTCACTGTATTCCACCTTGTTTTGGCCATTTTAGCCATTTTCACTTAGACTGACTGGCATATACTTCTTTGCATTTCATTCCTGCCATATTGACAACTATTCTAAGGATAGGGAACTGTACACACACACCAAAGAGCGTTTTGCTTCCGAAAAACTTGAGGATTAAAGTCCTTTGCTGCTAGGCTCCTGATGAACTAAGCCATGTAAGGGAAAGCACAGAACTAGTTTTGTTTGGACTTGCACAGGATCATCTGGTTCAGATCTTTGGTTTACTCGTTTGTCATTGTAACAAGACTCCTTGCAAAACCATTACAAGTTCACAAGCTCTTGCTTTCTTCCTGTATATGACTGTCAATTTTAGTACGTTGTTTACTCACTGACACACTTAATGTGTGATGTGAAATGCTGAACATGTTAATATGAAGTTGTCTGGATTCAAAGCAAACAAGAATTTGACTGAATGCTATTAACAAAGAAAACATTGGAAATGGAGGATGCCTACGTTTTGACAACCCATGGCAGCAGCATGTTTCACCATGCCATTGTGTAACCCTTCCTTCCCTTCCCAATCCTTCCCTCTGAAAAAATTAAAAACTGCCATCTATGGAGCTAAAATGTTGGCCAGGTGCAGACTCTAAAGTTTGTGACGAAGCTGCATTAATTCAAATTTGAAACTGCAGACCCATCAAAAACTGTTGGTTTTTTTACAGTGAGAATACTTTGTTTAATTAAAGTAAGTTCTAGTGAACAAATGATTTTTTTCTCCCCAATTTTGAATCACAGACACTTTTACATCTGTTTTCTGACCAACTGTTCAACTACCAAAACACCATCATTTGTTCTTATATCAAATGCCTTTACAAATTAAAACGAATTCATGACAACTTTGAAAATCTATGAATAATAAATTCAAATTCTGTTTAATACAAAGTTTCATTCTGGACAATTCTGTCAACTAATAATGTTGCTTTTATTTTCTTGAACAATTCAATTATTTCATCGCTTAGAAGCATTTCTGATTTCTATTATTCATTACCATGAGCAAACCATCATGAAAGTTAAAACAAAACAAATGAGTGGAACTTGATAATGGTCAGAACACTGGAAAAAAAACAAGATCAGGGGATACTGTTCATAAGCTCTTTAGGGTTCTCAGCATTGAGGATAGTCTGAGAAAAATTGCTCCAGCTGGAAATGAAGTGCTGAGAGAGAGAGAGAGAGAGAGAGAGAGAGAGAGAGAGAGAGAGAGAGAGAGAGAGGGAGGAAGGGAGAAAGAGACTGATTCAACAAAACTAGAGAGAGTGAGAGAGAGGAGCATGTCAAATGTTGTCAATAAAACTTTAGTTCACTGACCTGCTGTCCAGAAACAACGCGCAAAGCAGGAAACCAGGGCAGCGAGAACGAGCACAAGCCCCAGCACCACAACAGCACCAGCCCGAAGAACCAAGACCGGGACCAGACGCACGGCAGGGACCAGAGACCAAAAGCTGCAAGACAAACTGTGACTTTACACACTTCCAATTCGAAACACCAAAACTCACAGTTTACAGAACAGGTTCCTCAAGTCATCAAAATTATGTTTGTCTTTTCACTAAACTATAGATCTATGCAAGTTCACAAAACTTCACTTTTAATGCTAAAGTTCAGTTCAGTTCAGTTCACTTGGGACTTTAGATAGCCTCACAGCTTTTAGTGTCCCAATCATCTTATTTATATAATAAACAGTGGCTGCATAATGCATGCATATGCTCAGGATATATTTTACTCTATTCTGTCAATCAAATTGGAATTTTAACATATTTAACTTTGCGTTAGTATCCAGAAAGTTTTTAAAAGTATTCTGATCTTTTGCTTTTTTTAATGTGTGCCGGTAGTTTGTTCCAATATGGTGCCACTCTGTTACTAAAGGAAAATTTTCTAATATTAGTGCGACAATATTTAATTTGGATTTTGTTATCAGAATTTCTTGTAATTTGATTAGAGGTTAGTTGAAAACATCTGTTTAAATTTGTACTGTTAAGTCCCTTAAATAGCGATGGTAAATTTAACCTTCGCAATCTATCTGCATAGCTTATATGTTTAAACTCCTTAATTAACAAGGTGGCTCTTTTTTGCACTTTCTCAATACTCGCTGATTGCCTTTTTAAGTAAGGGCACCATATCATGGTCTAGATCATTCCTCGTTGGGAGAACGCAGAAAGTTGTTGTGGAAGGGTAGTCATCCCATTGTAAACCAGTCTTGTCTGGTGTACCACAGGGAACTGTTCTGGGGCCCTTGTTTTTCTTAATTTATATAAATGACATAAGTAGAAATCTCTCTCCTGGAACTACTATAAGGCTTTTTGCAGATGACAGCTTAGAACAATCAGAAGAAGCAAGAATGATACACGCATTCTACAAGAAGATCTAAACGCTTTACAAGAGTGGGAAAGAACTTGGAAAATAGAATTTCATCCCCAAAAGTGCCAAGTGTTGCATATATGTAATAAATGCTCACCAACTAGATCAGAATATTCTATTCATAATACTATTCTTAAAGAAACCAATGCTGCAAAATATTAAGGTGTGATTACAGACAGTCGTAATACTATTCTTAAAGAAACCAATGCTGCAAAATATTAAGGTGTGATTACAGACAGTCGTCTCAAATGGAAAGAACATTACAATTTAGTATGTAAGAAAGCAAGTAACATCTTAGCTTTCTTATACAGGAATATCAACGACTGCCCCCAAAAGGTTAAAGACGAAGCAGACCTGCTACAAAACACTGGTTAGACCAGTACCGGAATATGGTTGCTCAGTCTGGGATCCTTACCATCTAAAGGACATTGATAACCTCGAAAAGATTCAGAAGAGAGCTGCACAGTTCGTAACAGGGAACCATATCAGAGAGATGGGGAATACTAGGAAGGATATGAGGAAATTAGAATGGAAACCCTTAGAAGAGAGAAGAGCTTTCATCAAACTTAATATCTTCTTCAAAGGCAGAGCTAAACTAATTGATATCCCAATGGAACAACTGGTATTGAATAAAAGTAGCACCAGGAGTGGCAGTCAATCTTATGCCATACCTGTATCAAATATTGACAGCCACTTACATTCATTTTATCCTAGTTCTGTACGGCTGTGGAATTCACTGCCGGGTGCCATCAAGATTGCCACAAATGCAGTCTCATTTAAAAATTAAATTGATTATGACAGTCTTGAGATTTGCATATTGACTGACTTTTCTATTTTAACTTCCCCAGATATTTTATGGTTACCTGGGCCTGAATCTGGCCACTGCTTTTAACTTTTTGAATATCGTGTGTGACCCCTTCTTGCCAAATTTTGCTCCAGGGGCCAACAGGCTGAGTCGCACTTTATTTTATTTTATTTTACTTTTTAACATGTGCGCTGGTGAACAACTCGTTTTTGAGTGAACCAGTCTTTTAGGAAGATGATGATCACATTTCCATACTCCAGGTATGCCGAATGACACGATTAAGATAAAAGACCACAAAACTGCTAACACAACTTTATTTCTAAGACTAACAAGTTAATCTGAAAGTCTTGTCCTATGATTCTACGTCTACCCGACACACAAATGGATCTTTGATTGTCATGCAGTTACTGGGTCAGCTAGCCAATATGGCGTCTCGCGATCTCGGAAATTCAAAATGCAGAAAATGACACAGGGTAAACAGCTGATTCAAAACAATCATGTCTGTGTGTGTACACGGTAGACACTTCTCACTAATAGCATGCTATTCATGTATACTAAAAACTGTTTAGATCTAGACCAGCTTCGCCACCCTACTAACCTGTCCACTGCAAAAGCGAAGCTGGGCTGCGGAAACAAGGGGCAACAGCAGCGACCAAGCACTCAGGCAGGCAGCGACAGCAACAGAACGCTGGCAGCCACAGAACGCAGTACCAACAGCAGAACTGCTAAACGTAGGTACAAGAGACTGCGGTCGCAACACAAGAAAACGCTGGCACTGGCTAAACCACAGAAAAAACGATGGTACCAGGCACAAAAATCCGCAAGGCAGAAAGACGCCAAACACGATAACACGGCAAGGCGGAAATGACGCTGGGTTTTCAAAGTAGCCAATCCTCTGAAAAGGCCGCGGCCACAAAGCGCATTGATTGGCCAATCTGGGTCAGGTGATAATCGAAGAAAATTTGATTGGTCGAGCCAAAGGGTGCCGTAGCCCTCGAGTTGAGCAGCACTGAACGCCTTGCACGCTCCATGCTCACGCCGCAGTGGTAGTGAAACAGCAGATAAATTAGCTAGAGATGGTACGTTAAGAAAAACACCCGAGAGTAATTTAAAACTTGATGTTCAAGAAATTAATTCGTTATTTTAAAAAAATGCGTGAACAGTGAACACCTTCCAGTGAAGTATCTTATCGTGTCCACGATATTTGTCGTTGATCGTGTATCTATGTCTGTGTCATTCTATACGGTCAGGCAGAAAAGAGGGGGAGGAGGGTGGTGGTTTGCAAGAGAGACCGATGATGGGGGGGGGGGGGGGGGGGCAAACCCTCCCCCTTCCCCTCCCATTCTTTAAAACTAGCAATAGATTTACGTACGCATGATTAATGAAGCGACACCATGTTTGAGACGCCTCGAAAATTTACTTTTAACTTCTACGTTTGTGGAAGGGGAGGGGAGGGGGGTAGGGGCTTCATCCCTTCCCATCCACCACCTCACCCCCTATCCTTAATAGCAAAATTGTCCCTATGGACCGGGTCCAAAGCGGCCTGAGACCTGGCCTCTGGTTCATTAGTATTTATACCATCCCTAATTAACCTAGCAACTTTTAATTAAATTTGCTATTTTCAACCTTCATATGAGAGCCATCTTCTTTCATGACCTTACTTTTACCCTCTTTCTCTCTTTGTCTTTTTCAAGGCTCAAAGTTCTCATGTGTGTGTGTGAGTGTGTGTGTGTGTGTGTGTGCGTGCGTGCGTCCATGCGTGTGTGTGTGTGTGTGTGTGAAAAAAATCACATTTTATTATGAAATAAATTTCGTATTACCACCGTCTGTAGCATGCATTTCTTGGCTTAAAATGGTATGTTCATGAATTGGATTACTTAGTGGGCCCGTCATTTGTAGGTAAAAAGCACGCGTAACAGGCTGGAAAACAAGTCATGGGGAAAAATTACAGCAGGAAAAGGTAACAAAAATGACGTGCATTCCAGACTCGGTTGAAAACCTGCACAGTTTACCGTGCAATGTGATCAAAGACCTGCTAAGGCCAAGTGGTCACACACCTGCAAATGAACAATGAACAACACTGATCTCTATAGTCGTAATGCTTGGTGTACCCTGACTTCTGCAGTCTAAGTATGGTGAGCAGATGCGAATGAGACAGTGGACGAATGAGAAGAAGAAGTGTGCTGACTGAGAATGTCATATTATTTTTGCACATTGTGTATGTGTTCGTTGTAGTGAAGCTTGTCAGCCATAATGCCAGGGAAGGAAATATTCCTGATTTCTTCAGACAAACTTCTGTATTATGTGCTGAAGGCTGAACTGATCGACCCTTTCTGTGAACATGTGCGGGACAAGACAATTGTTGAGATGGCTCTGTGTCACTGAGGTCCTGAAATGAGGGATTTTCTGTTCGTTTGTTCTAAATATGTTCAAGTGCCGACAAAGTTTGCTCAGCTGTAGAGCGATCACTGGGATAATATGGTACAACTGAACAAGCTGGTTAATTTCAGGTCAGTGAGTATTCTCCTCACCATTTCAAATTCTATGGTTTCTGAGGGCTGTCTGTCCTGATATGGCCCTTTGCGGTCGGCTGGGCCATAAGCAACATTACCGTACCTTACTGAGGGCTGTGCTTTTATGACGGATTGCACTGTCTCGTTGTTTTTTTGTTTTTTTTTCTTTCTTTCTTTCTGGCATTTCAAGCAATATACGTTAGACCATGCTCAGCTCTGAATTTCTCGAGCATTCTCCTCACCCTATCAGATTTGAAGGTCTCTTGTGACAGTGCTTTGGTGATGGATCACATCGTCACATTTTTTCTTTAGCATTTCCTGGATCACACATGGGGTCATGCTCAACCGTGACATCCACCTTGAACAGCTTATGTCAGCACTGTTGGCTTGAATCAGCTTCTCGGGGATATACAGATTTTGTCCTGTTACTGCCTGGACCAAAACTGCCTCTAAATTCTTGGGCTTATCAATTGACTGCTGTTCATGCCTTCTTTTCATACCTGCGTTGACACAGTCAAATGTTTGGAAATATTGTTGCCTGTGTGATAGGTTTTGTTGCCTGTGAACCATTATCAACTCTACTTGGAACCTGCCTTTCTCTGGGATGGCGTGGCTTGTCTTCAAATATAGTTTCAGGGTTTGGCCATGGAGCTGGTTCTGTGCAGCTAGAGGCTCTCTTTAACTAATTCTATAGAGTCTGACACTTGTCAGGGTGAAAAGACATCCATATTGTTTGTCACAGTAGCCGTGTGTCTAAGATCTTGCTGTAGGTCTTCATGATCCCTGGAAATGTTGACGGTTTCGCAACAAAGTGTGTGTCATCCGCAAAAATACAAGCAGTTGAAGATGTTGAGGAGGTCGTTTATGTAAGGGAGAAAGAAAAGAAGGTCCAGGACTACTCCCTGGTGGGAGTCCAGACTTCATGGAGCTGGCGTCAGATGTGGCACCATCCAGATCATCTTTTGCCCCCGGTCTGGGAGGAACATAATTCTGGATAGTGTGAGAGTGGCCAGGTGTTTTGGTTGGCCAGATTTCAGCTGAGTTGATCTGGTCTCTTACTCACACTCCTAGCTTTCTGGTCTGCAGGTCACTTGAGAGTAGCAGGCGTGTAGCTGACTTATTGCGGGTTGTTAACTTTTTCCCCAGTTACAGAACCCTAATGAAATGAAAGGAACACCTGGGGGACACATAATAATAATAATAACAATAATAATAATCATCATCATCATCATCATCTTCATCATCATCATCATCATGAAAATAATAATAATGATAATAATTATGATAGCAACAACAATAACAATAATGAATAAAATAATAACAATAATAATGAAATGATGATGATAATAATGATAATTATCATCATCATCATCATCATCATAAATACCACCACTGCTACTACTACTACTGCAGCTGCTGCTGCTGGTGTACCACAACAATCAACAACAACAACAACTACTACTACTACTATTACTACTACTACTACTACTATCATTATTTAGAGTACATGTATAGCTTCTATCTTCTATTAGAGCCCAAGCTGTAAACTTTTATAATCCACCCTCTATTTCACACAACGCCGGGGCTGCCCACCTCGGCATCATTCAGTTGTTTCCCGTTTCCATTCAGCCTCTCAGTCATTCAGTTTTCAATCATGTTTTCATGCAATGTTATACAATATACATGCTATGTGTAGGTGAGGGGTACTCCGTCAAAATTTCTTTTTCTGTTATTATTTTTTTTTTACGGACATTGTGTGTGTGTGCGCGCGCACGTGTGTGTGTGTGGGAGGGGGGGGGGGGGGGGCAGAGGGCGCAGAAAGCGACTCTTGCTCTTCAGTCTTTTTCTTTTCAGCTTCTCTTGCGCTAACACACAACCTCCCACCCCATTCCCGTCCCCACCCCCACCCCGTCGATTCCTTCGCCGGCGATTCAGTGGATTTTGTTTTGTTTTGAGCTGTTTCGGTAAAAATAGCTACCTTTCATAACCAGACCAATCAATGTGCTTAGTTTATTCATGTGAGAAAACATCGATCACATGATCTAAAGATGGCCGATGGTGACGATCGCGAGGAAAATGCCGATGGCAAACAACCCAGTGATTCAAACCTACCTGATTTGGAAAATCTTCAGTTCGAGCAACTGGAAAACCCAGAAGACATAACCGAAGGTAAATGGATAGGCAGTTTTGACATATTTCTTTTGATGGCAATTGTTTAATTGAACGAATCAGTTAATCAGCAGTGACGTTTTGTGAAAATCACAAGTGCTGATTTTAGTTTTGACAAGAGTTTGAACAATGTTCATAGTTAAAAAGAATAATAGTTTAAAAAAACAACAACAACAACAACAACAACAAAGAAGCAAAAACAACAACAACTGTCTCTCTAGCTCTCTCTCTGTCTCTCTCTGGTTGTCTGTCAGTTTCAATGCCTGTCTGTCTGTCTTTGTCTGTCTGTCTGCCTGTCCGTCTCTCACTCACTTTCTGCAAGTCTCTCTCTTTAGTCTGCCTCTCAGTGTGCATGTTTTCTTTTATGCTAATCTAAGTAATCACTGTTTTGTTATAATCATAACCAATTTTGTTTTGTGTAGTAGTGTTAATGTGTTGGTATCTTTAGTCTTTGAAGGGACAGGGGCTAGTTGGAAAAGAAAATCATATCCGCACTTATCTGTTACCCATGGGAATAAAGATAATCTCTCTCTCTCTCTCCTCTCTCTCTGCATTTATATATATATATATTATTGTCATGCACTTAAAAAGAAAGTGGTCACCACCAAAAACTTGCATTGGGGGGACAACAGAAAATGATATGATAATAATAAGAATATATAATGCTGATAATATGCTGATAATTGTTATGTGTGGTGGATTTGCTAAAGAAACTCAGTATTTGTACTGGGAAATGTGGCATGCTCATCTTGGTTGTTTTTTTTGTTTTGTTTTGTTTTTTTCTATTAACTATTGTTATTCCAGGAAGTTTTGTCATAGAAATTTGTTGTTCAAGAGAAATAATTACCAAGGTTTACTGAAAGGAAATGCACCTGTTTTCTGTTTGTGTATCACTTGTAATGTATTGGCCAATCTTTACATCTCTCTTCTTTCGATTTTTTAAAAAAATTTTTATGTTCTTGTGTAGTTGTGATTTAAGAGTCCATTCTCTTTGGAGCATGGACAGTTCTGCCATTCCTGGTGATAAATGGCATAGGACCAGTGATGCTAGGTGGTGGTAGGCCTGATGTTATACCTGAAATAGATTTTGGTGTATCAAGCTCTAGGATGCTTCTACTTGATGAAGATGTCTGCTGGCTCTGTGATGACCGTCGTAAGGATTGTCGATTGCGTCAGTAGGCTGTACCATCTTCTGTCTGTACTATATATGAGCAGAGTTCATTCCACATGGCAGTGACAGTGGCTGGTTTCCAATGTCGTTTGGCTAGTTGTACCTGGACTCATCACTAGTTTTCACCAGTGGCAGGGATGCACAGTTTTGTTATAATTTTTTTTTTTTTCTGAGTGGACTGCAGTTGTAAATGCCTGGAGATTATGTTGTTAGGCTCAATAGTCTTTGGTTCCAAATGCTAGTTGGTGGTTGGAAGGATGGATCGTAATTGTCTGCCCATGAAGAATTAGGCCATTAGATTAGGCCACAGGAAATACTTGTTTGTGCATGTCTCATCTAAGCAGAACTGATCTTTCAATCATAGATATACTGCATTGATCCCATTCCTGTCACAGTGGAAGTGAAAGGAAAAATCAGCCTGAAATTGAAACCGATGAAATCAGTGAGACTGTGTGCGTGTTTTGTTTTCGGTTGTTTTAACTTTCTTGTTTGATAGGGTATTTGTTTTACAAAACCGTTTTGTTTGATAGAGCATTTGTTTTTACAAAATGTTTTGTTTCTTACAGTTACACTATCATCGAACACTTGCTTTGTACACTTTATAGAACGTTTGATACTATGTTTTTTTCCCCCAACAATCGTCATAGTGTATTTTCCCTACAGCTGTGTAAGTATTATTTTGCTTTAACTTTCATTTTAGTTCATTTTGTACTTCGTTCCTGTGTCAAAGTACTGAGCTACTTTCAAATCACTGAAAGACAGGAGGATTTAATAAATCACCAACAGGTTAATTAACTATCAGTTTTGTAATAAATAAACCCTTGCCATGCTGTTAGAGGGGCGCATGATTCCTGGGAGAAGATGGAACACTATATGATTTAAGCATAGATGTTCTTCAGGCACTGTATGCACTGTTGATTTGAATGGAGAATGGAGAACACTGCAGTTTGTGATGACTCATCACTTTGCAGCAGAAAGGAAGGGATGAGGAGAAACTTTTCCTCCAATACGGTTTCAGTTTGAAGGAGGAGTAAACATTGTCGCCTGTCACCAACAGTATGAAAAGTAATGTTGAGTTTATTACTAATGATGACAGTCTTCCTCATCAACTCGGTCACGATCGTTACAAATTCCTATCTCTCATTTTGATGGTTACAGAGTACATGGCGCTGGACAGTCAGCTGAACCAGCTGGACGCCTGTCTGGACAGCCTGGAGGCCCGCAATGACGACCTGATGGCCAAACTGAAAGCCTTCCTGCAGGATGGAACGCTGGCACCATCAACGCCCCCTTCAGACGACCCTGACTCCCATGATGAGGGGGGCAGGGATGCGGACAAGCGGGACTCGACTGGTGTGTCTGATGGGGACGGCAAAGCTGCAGATTCTGCTAGTTGCAGTTGAGGAAAGTTATCTCCTCAAGTCAGAGTAGGAATTGTTTAGACTGCCACAGTGTTGTGTTGCATCAGTTGACGAACACAGCCTTTTTTTTTTTCACTCTCTCTCTCTTTAAATTTGACATCTTTCTAGGCTTCAGTCATATATCATTCTGATTTTAATTTGTGTACGGGCCTGGAATGGTTGCTCTGGTGCGTTAGGTTATAAACAACATAACTTGAAGGGTTTCTGTCTTTTTTTTTTTAATTGAACATTTTGTGAAAGAGAGGAACCTATGGATTCAAAATATGAAAGACATGGGACTAGATTTTTTTAATAGAAATAGTACCACAGGGCAGTTTTGTAACAGAAGATTGCCTTTTCTTTTCTTTTCCTTTTTTTCTGTATGCTTGTTTTTCTTTTTCCTTGCTTTTCTTTATGCGGTAGGGTTTTGGAGGGAGATGGTAAGCATTCCCTCCAAACTATTTATTCATTGTCCCATGACAGTGTCTTAGGATGCTGTGCCAGACGCTGTCCTCATGCAGAACAGAAAATCCACCATAGCATTTCAGTGGGCAGAAGGGAATGGTCAGCAGTTCTCACCCCCCCCCCCCCCCCCCCCAGTCTTCAAACTTTGCGGTTTACATTAGGTGTTTAGTGTTTCTGTGTTATCTTATCTCCTCTGTGTGGTTAATGCACGAAAGATCTCTCGGCGCTAGCTGGCTGGTCCAAGTGCTGACCCGGGAGATGGAAAAAAATCTTTAACAGGTCTTCGTCCAGCAGGTGTTGCAGAGACTGAAACCTACATCCCTTGGATTACAACTCTTGTGTTCTTTGCTGCTTGGTTGTGGCATCTTAGGTGTGCCAGAGAATTCAGTGTGTGTGTGTGTGTGTGTGTGTGTGTGTGTGTGTGTGTGTGTGTGTGTGTTCACATGTTTTCAGAGGAAACTGGCAGTGACATTTTTGCTTGACCAGACTAATGGTGCAGTTGCTGTTTTAGCATTAAGTGTGCACTTTTTGAAACATCAGTTTCATCTTCATTATTTTTTTTGAATGAATGCATTTCTTCTTTGGTATCAATAACTAGCACTTTTTTCAAAGTATCTCCTCATTATGGTCAGTGTGACATCTTTATATGAGCAGGTATTAGCGTTTCATTAAGTTGCTAAATGCAAAGAGTGCTTTATCCCATCAGCCCATACAAACCAGGGAGTTGTGTGGTAAAGGGAACAAATTCTCATAACAACATCAACAGGACATTTGAAATTAAGTGTGAAGGTGTAATGCGTGCTGTTCTATATTACTGCACAACTAGCTGTAATTATTTCATTCAAATTTGATAATTCACCAAAACGACAAAGATTTGGAAGATACAGTCAGCACATTTGGACATTGGAAGGGAAGTATAGTTACAATGATGCCTGCAAAAGTAGAAATTTGTTTGAGGCGAGTTAAAGGCGCCAGATTTGAGTTTTAGGTGGTGTTCTGCATATTTTTTTAATGCAAGAACAGGCTTTACTGAAAATGGCCACAGTGACTCAGCTGCACTGCAGAGTCTCCTCTGGCATGTAGCATCATGGTGACATGACATGGCCAGTTTCCTTTGAGTTGGTAACATCAAGAATGCCACAGGATGAACCTGTGTATGGAGGAGTGGCAGTGAGCAGGAGTAGTCCAGAAAAAAAAAAAGATGAATAGGATTTCAAATAAATGTTGTGTTTACCAACTGACATCACTGCAAGAAAACCTGGGAACAGTCTCTGAATTTTTCACTTGATTAACACTTCTCCAATAGGTCAGTACGAAATACCATCCATAGTTAAATATCTCAAAGTCCATTTAGTTCAAAATACACCAGCTATACTGAAATTTTTTCCCCACTTGACTGACAGCATTTTTTGTTTGAGAAGCTCCAGTTGTAATGAAAGCCTGTAAACTTCTATAGATTTCATCATTCCCCATAACTTTGATTGGCTTGGGATCACTATCTGGTTTCCGTTGACTTTTATTAGTGAACAGTGATTGAAAGTTTGTAGATATATTCATGAGTTGTGATGTGTCATTTTTAACATTGGTATTTGTGATGTCTGATCCTCAATATATTGAATTTTTTTTAATCTAATTTTTTGATCAAGTAATATTTTTCTTCCCATGAGGAGGAAATATGGTAAAGGTGGCAGAGAATGGCAGGAAATAGTCTCCATTTAGAGTTCGGTATGGTTATTCATGACTTTGTTCATATGGTCTGATTGTGGAGAGTGGATAGTTCTGTTTTCTCTGTACTTTCAGTCCTGATATGGCCAGTGCTGTCAACAGGGCTATAACCTTCACTTTAAATGTGTGTGCTCATATACGTCATGATAATGTGCATGCAGGCAAGCGCATTTATATGAGAGAAAGAGACAGAGAGTGAGAGATAATATGAATGCTTCTGTTAAAATGTATGCAGAAGTACTGTGCATGTGTTTGAATGACAGAGACATGGGGAAAAAAAAAGATTGTGCAAGGTGTGACTGTGAGCTAGCTGAATTTATGCATTAAATGTCTGAATACTGAGGAAGTCTTTGCTTTAATGTGAGGAAGAAATTTATGATGGTTTGATGATCTTGTGTTCTGGGGTGAATGCTAAATCAATCGTCCATCCATTCCACTTTCCCATACATCCATGCAGATGCATGTGGCCTTTCACACACAGAATGACAAAACAAAAATGCTGAGAGACATAATCAACAAAGTATATTGTCGTATTTCATCCATGATGACTCTAGCAAATTGTGAAACCTACGACTGGCAGTGAAAGAGCATGGAACTCTGTCCAACAGTTGAATTGCAGACATCACACAGACCTCAGCACAGTCAATAGTTGGACCAGTGCAGATGAACACAGCAGTGTGTGGCTGCCTTCAGCTTTTATAGTATATGGTGTGTATAACATTTCAGCTGAAACTCCATAAGTCAGGCATCGGCACAAGTGGAACCATATTGGCTTAGAAAGGCCAAGCTGATGATGGATGGTGACATTTATGCCCACTTAGCGTAAGCCTTAGTCTGAATGACAAGGTAAATTCACATCCGAGTCTGACCAATAGGTTAACGAATAATATAACTTTAAAAGCCGCCAACTGTGTGGTTCATTGCGTGCTAACACTTGATGGAGTGAATGTGAGATTGAATTTTTTCCCCCAAGTCACAATCGCAGCATATTGTTTGAATTTTTATATTCTAGTATATTTTGGTCCTTCATCATTATCATTACTTTCTCTCTAAACACCTTTTAAATAAATAATGTTCTGTTCTTAAATTATGACACTGACTTGAAAATTATTTGTTCCCCAAATCCTGATTCACATTTGACAGTACAGAAAGCAAGGCTGTACTATAAATGTAGAACATCGTTTTCTCTGTATACAAACTCGTATATGTATGCATACATGCTAGAGAGGTGACATTCATTGACATCTGTGTGGACACTTGGAAATTTGAAGCCTCTCATGCTTTTGCCCGCCTTAAGGAATTTCAGCATCAGTCGGAGCACTTGCGTTGGACGGAATAGATTCAAGGCACACTGCAGTGAAATGAAGATACCAACCAAACTAGAAATGAGAAGAAAACCCAACCCCTTTCACCCCTGGCGATTTGTAGGATGGCAGAAAGAAGAGAGATCAAAATCAAACACAAGGAACAGTTCAAAAGTTCAGTGTTGCAAAACGGACTTTCAGTCACAAAATGCACACTTAAGTTACATTTATTCTGCCTTGTTGTCATGGACGGAATAGACTGATGATGGTCAATGGTGAAACACACAGTAAATCTGGCTGACTGAACATGTATGAAGAAAGAAAGAATGTTCTACATGCACAATGTACACAATATTCAAAACACCAATGAAATGTCAACTGAAGAAGAAAATTAAGCAATGTGGAATAGCACCATGAGCATATGTGTAAAACAAAACAAAAAAAAAGGTATTATCCACAGATTAAAAATCAGCATGTATGTAGGCACTTTTATTTAACAAATGAGATAGTCATGAAATGTGTTCATAATTCTTAGAGGTCTTTTCCCATTGTTGAAAAAAGGCATACTATCCATTGATTGTAGATTGTATAGCCAGAGAGTAACACAATACGAGTAAAACAGATGGAAAGTGCTTCCAGAAGCAGTATGACCATTCCATCAAAATAGCACCTTAGGTGACCTGTCGAGTAAATTCCATAACAGATCAAGGATATGAATCGGAAGTCCACCACATCATTGTCCTCCCAAAGATAAAGTGTCCAACAAAAAAATAAAACATTGATAAAAGTGATGAATGGAAGAAACGATGTTGATTAAAATGGGACGACACAAAGCAAACAGACAAGACGCACAGAGAAACAGACAGACGGCTAGTGGAAGCAGACAGGGCCAGCTTCATAGCCAAACTTTTGCCAGGGACTGCCGTAGTCCATTGGCATGAAGTTGGTGATGGGCAGACGATCCAGCTTGTCTGTGGTGATCTCAAACACTGTGGAACTGCTCTGCCCCCGGTCCTGTAAAACAGATAGTGATTCCTTTATGCTTGAACTGTCCTCTAAAACACAGACAATGAGTTCTGAATGCTTGAACTGTCCTATAAAACACAGACAATGAGTCTTATATGCATGAACTGTCCTATAAAACACAGACAATGAGTCTTATATGCATGAACTGTCCTGTAAAACACAGACAATGAGTCCTATTGCTTGAACTGTTCTATAAAACACAGACAATGAGTCCTATTGCTTGAACTGTTCTATAAAACACAGACAACGAGTCCTATTGCTTGAACTGTTCTATAAAACACAGACAATGAGTCCTATTGCATGAACTGTATTATAAAACACAGACAATGAGTCCTATTGCTTGAACTGTATTATAAAACACAGACAATGAGTTCTAAATGCTTGAACTGTCCTGTAAAACACAGACAATGAGTAAAACACAGACAATGAGTCCTATTGCTTGAACTGTCCTGTAAAACACAGATGATGGGTCCTACCTGCACGAACTGAGGCAGTTTAATCAAATTAAGGCAGAGATCTACCTGAGCAAGACGCTCAATCTGGAGAAATGACATAGGACTTGCACAGACATCGATACAGTTCTGTCAAGTGCATCGTTTGTGAAAACTGTTCAGGGAAAGGTTCCTCCTATGGAAACTTACTTGAAGGCTCTTTCAATATAAACTATATCTTCATCTTACGGAAATTTTGTGCAAGACGTTTCTCCTCTTCAGCACTGTCTTTTAATCTACCTTTTTTCCCTCTTTAAATCTTCTCTTCCTGTTGTCCACTGTTTTCTGCTTTTTTTCCCCCTCTGTCCATTCATTTGTCTGTGTTCTAGGGAAGTCTGTTTCTCTTTATTCTCTTGTTACAGTTAGTAACATGCTAGTTTTTCCATTGTAATCTGGCAAGTAGATTATGATATTTTAGTTGACTGTCCATTCTGTATTGCTATTATCCTGTTCGTCTTTTTTTTTTCTTTCTGTTTTTCTTGCACTGAAATATTTTTTCATAGGTCTTTACTTTTTGTTCTTCTTTTTATTGATCATAATCAACTAATTAGAATGGTTGGTCTCCTCAGCATAGCCTTGTTTTATCAGTGATAGATGTCAGTTTTGAATTTGTATCAGATATTGTCATACACTTTCTCCCGCTGATGAAAGTCCTGAAATGGTTTTGTGCTGATGGATTGTTTTTTTATGTAAGTGAAACGAGGAAAGGTTTTAGGTTGCACAAAATTTACAAATAATAGCACAGTCAGCAGCATCACTGGAGTCCAATTTGTCCTTACGTATAAGCAGTTACTGACTTATGCAATACACACTCTTACGTGTTTGCTATAGAATTTTTTTTCCAGGAATTCCAGAGGAAATAAGAGGATGCTGATATTCACAGTATTGACCATCATGTTTTGATCATGATCGTCTGCATTACTGACGATACAAACCCACTTAAATCCGATACTCTAACAACTGGTGGGCACTTATTGAAAGTCCACAGGCTTCCCAGCAATACTCTCTCAGCTGTATCAACCAACACCCATGCTGCTGATGGCAGAGACAGATTCGTCAGTCCAAACAACTCTGAACATGTGTCTTTACATATTTCTGACATAGATTCTTAAATTTAAAAAAAAACAAAGACTCCTGTTAAAAGAAGAAAAACTTTCATCTGAACAAATAAATCTGTTCAAAAATTATTTCTGACTACCACCACCAACAAAATAAAACAAAAGACGTGATGAGAAGTGATATTCACTTCTTTCATTTCAAACATAATTCGATAATGAATTATCAAAAGAAAAAAATCATTATGGAGTAAAAAAAAAAGGAAAAAAGAAAAGGAAATGAAAGGTTACAATTTGAATTCTGAATTTTTCTTTTTTCGTTTGATGCTTCAAATTATCAACTCACTAAATTCGCAAAAGAAAAAATCTCTCCAACCCACCTTGCAGCCGTCGCTGATAACCTGTTCTGGCAAGAAACCACTGGTCTCAAACTCGTAGTCATTGTCTCCAGCCAGAACAATGGCACTGTCAAAGCCATCTTTACTCTGGTCGAACCAGGCCACGGAGCCAGAGCAGTAATAAGTAAATCGCTGTGTAGCTTCCTCGCTCAACAGCCGTAGTAGACCTAGCTGGATGGATGATCCGTATTTGATCTGCCAGACAAAACAGTGCAGAACTAAACATAAAAAAATTATTATACATAAGACAATATTACATGTTGAAACAAGTGAGGAATGCTAAAAAAAAAAAAGACAAACACACACTTAGAGGCATGAAAATACCACACAGAACACTCTTTCACAAATACTCTCTTTATCTCAATCATTTTTCTTTCATTCACATACATATATACATGCACATGTGCACACATGAATGCTCACACACCACATCCCAATCTCTCTTAATCATGCATACTCAAAACACACACATACACGCACACACACACACACACACTCACGTATACATGCACAACCATTTTGCATGACAAACAAGCTCTTGATCAACAATGCGTGCAAACACATACAAACACTCCCTCTCTCTCCCTGATGCTCACCTGCGACTTGTTTAGCATACAGCTCAACGCCAAAATAAAAACCATGCCAAACATAAATCACACACCATTTGCTGTACAACATTACAGTCCCCAGATGGCAAACACTCTTACCGTGGACCCGCCCCTCAGTCGGTTGAACCACCGTGGTTTACCCGCTGGTTTGGTCCACGCTTTTTCAGATACCTGATGTTGGAAACAAGGCAATGAAACGGGACATCCAAACATTACACAATGCTTTGAACAAGCATAACATCCCTCCTCCCCATCCATCCCATCCTTTGTCACCCTTGAGTCTCCTCCACTTCTTTCCCTCCAACCGACAGACATCCATGTACAATTATGAGCATGTTGTGAACATCCAAGAGCGTTGAGGGACCGATTCTTGTGAAACTGTGTCAGCAGTCATAATTATATCTTGGGGTGGAAGCTATATATCTCCGTAATGTTCAATCAAGTCACACACACACACTCGCATACACACACACACACATACACACACATGCACACACACATAAGCACAAAACAAAATCCATGCACAAAGATTTTCTGATTTTCTCCTGGCTGTTTTTAGGAGAAGGCAACCAAAAAAAAGAAAAATGCACAAGACATACACCTGAATGTGGAATTGCAAATATATACACACATACACTCAAACACACCCTCAAACACTGAGATGCATGCAAACATGGTCTAACACACATGTTCCAACACACACACACACACACACACTCCTTTGAACACATGTACTAACACATACTCTGAAAGCACACGCACAAAGGACACTCACCATTTTTGTTTTAGAGGTGGGATAAACACAGGTCTCAATATATTCGGCGGTGATATTACACCACACCTGTATGGCATCGTCTGCCGAGCCCTGGCTTGGATCAATCCAGTACCAGCCTGTCTCCAACAGAACACTCCTGACTTCAATCATCTTACATGCATTCCTTCATTTTTGTTCTCCTTTAGTTTTCTTTAAGTATTTTCTTCTTCAAAACTTCCATGCAATTTCCTTGTAAGGCTATGCACAAAAATTGGACAGTGTTGATGTTCACAACACAAATTCATTCCTCCAAAACTGCACGCAATCAAACTTAATTTCCATTATTGGAACTAACAAACTGTCAAATTTAAGTTGTTCAAAAATGCAATTTTATTTCAACTTTTTTTCCCCCCCAAGTCCAACATCAGAAGTCAATCTGTCAGCGGAGCCATTTACCCCAAAAATTACTCTTAGCGTACTTTTCAACAAAAACGAGTAAACTCTATACCAAGAGTGTGTACAAAATATTTAATTGCTGTAAAAGCAGGGTATGTGTGAGTATGTGTGTGTGTGTGTGTGTGTATGCCACGCACGCATTTCATTTCCATCTGCCATCACACTGCTTCTTTACAGTAGTCATCAGCTGATCTTGCACAAACAACGGTAAAATAGGCTCACCCTAATACCAATAACATTCCAACCTGATTCATCTGCATACTTTAGAACAAGCTCATGCTCTCTTGCCAGTTTTTTTTCAATGTCTCAGGGCAAGTGCAATTACAACTCGCAAATTTCATCTCAAGCATTTTGTTCTGACTTTTCTTTTTTTGTTTTTTTCTTTAGCTCATCGTATTTATCATATTTACATCAAACATGCATACAAAATACAGTAAAATCATCATCGTATTCATCATATTTACATCAAACATGAATACAAAATACAGTAAAATCATATGCATAAACAGGTCTGTGATAGTTGTTAACGTTTTCAAAAGTTTACCAACAAGAGATAAAACCAACATGGATAAATCATCTTTGGAGTGAAGCCCATGCAAATGAACACACACACACACACACACACACACACACACACATTGCATGTTACCCACCTGTCTGGTACTGGGGATGTCCGAGCACGATCTCCCGACAGGAGAGGGCGGGGCTTTCTCGTGTGCCCTGAGGGAAGCGGATCTTCTCCACCTGGGCCTTCAGCTGGTCGATATGCTTCAGCATCATGCTGGACACCTCCTGGATCACCTCTTGGAGCTGCAGCATCACAAAACACACACACACACCCTCTGGTCTGTGGTCACTGGTCCCTCGGGGGTTGTTGTGATTGGTTAGCGTATTAACATGTCCTTTCGTCCTCACTAATCCGCCCCATTCTGCTTCCCTTCCCTTACATTGTCATCGTTGTGTTGGAAGTGTTCGTGACGAATTACCTTGTTAATCACTTCCCTCGCCCCTCTCCCAACCCCCAGCTCCATGTCATTCCCCACTCTCTCTCTCACGTGTTGGGGTTTGTATTGCTTTGCATAATAATTCCTCTTCATCTCCTCCCCCCTCTCAACTTGACCCCCCCCCCCTCCCCCCTCCACTTCCCCTCCATTTTTGTCCACAATTGTATCGGGGGGTTGCAATCATTTGCACGTTAACTCCCCCTTTAACCCTCCCTCTCTTCCCCTTTCCTCTACGACCACTGTTGGCAGAGGTGACTGTTTGTTACATTAAACTCCCTCCCATGGGTATGTTGTCACTCTACTTGAGCTTGTTTCAATTCATGTTTACTGCACAGCAGGTATCTTCATGCAGAAGTGTGCTCACATCAAAATGCATATGGCAGTCTCACTCACACACACACACACACACACACACACACACACATGCATGCACACACACACACACACATGCATGCACACACACACACACACACACACACACAACACACACCACACACCACACACACCACACATGCATGCACACACACACACACTACCTCTTTCCCCTTTCTTATGCTATCTCTCTCTCTTTGTCCCTTTCTCACAAATATTCATAAGGAGCGCAACCCACAAATATACAATAAACTCACACCCAAAGAGACACACCACAAATATACAGATCATATCAAAACTCACATATATATCAAGAATATGCAGACAATATACCCCAATCCCCATCCCATCACCTTCATCCCTCTCAGCCCCAAACGTCCCCTCCCACACTCCCCCTCCCCAGACAACTACCTACTCCCCAACAAAAACCAAGCACACACACACCTTCATTCCTTGCCCATCCTGCTGACGACCGATCAGACGGGAGTACACAGTCTGGATGTCGGTGTCAATGTCTGTGGCGTCAGGGGACCTCCTCCTTCGTCGTCGTCGTCGGCGCTTGCGGAGCTGGGCAGGAGCGGCCATGTCATTGACGGCGATGTCCACTTTGTCCCCAGGTGGACCAGGCTGTCCCACTGGGCCCTGTGACACAGCATCACTGTGTGTTTCAGGTTCAAAACTATACATACACACATATACATAAAGATGCGTCCATGATGGAGGGGTGGGGGGTGGGGTGTGTGTGCGTGTGTGTGTTGTTGTTGTGTGTGTGTGCATATGTGTGTGTGTGTGTGTGTGTGTGTGTGTGTGTGTGTGTGTGTGTGCGCACGCGTATATATGTGTGTGCGTGTGTGCGTGTGTGCGCGCATGTGTGTGAGTGTGTGCATGATCAAGATCATGGATAGTTTGTAGGTCTTGCAAGAGAGTCAGAATGAATGGAATGTCATGATTCTTGCCAACTTGAGATGCAAATTAGTTTGTGCACTCAGGTCAAGCCCAGCCTCTCCAACCTACAAATGAAACATCACTCTAAAATGTGAAAGTGTGAATTGAAAAATAGCCCTGTCAGGACCTTGGTGTCCACCATTTGCAAAAGGAGACAGCTGTGCCCTTCCCATCCTACAGGTGTGACTCCATAAGGTAGACAGCGAACCCTTGCAGGGATTGCAGCAAAACTAAACTCTCTGGGTAGAGGAAATACGGGACAACAAATCCATACTGACTTCACTCTGGGAACATCTTGTCCTGAAGAGCCTCAGGTCATTAATGTGGCCATCATCAAGAGAGAGAGAGAGAGAGAGAGAGAGAGGGGGAGAAAGTTACCTCACTCTACTTTATGGGTGGAAGAAGCTAAAGTCGCAGAAAGGTTCACATTCAATGCATGAGACCAGCCTTCTTGGTATTCATTTTCCAGTTGTTTTAGAGTCAGTTGCACACTACCAAGAACCAACCTATACTTATAAATCTGACAACGTGGGCAGGGCATGGCACACTCCGATGATCGGCCTGGGCATGGGATGTAAGGGGGGACGAGGGAGGGGTGGGTTGGGGGGGGGGGACTGTCCAGTGCTTGCCACGAATGAGGAATATATCTACCTATGGAGCCTACACACAGGGAACCACCATAATTGGAGAAGAAAACAACATACAGGCAGCAGGGTAGCAATGCTTGGGTAGATTTCAGATGGTTTCTATCCAAGATGGGGGTGAGACAACTGCAGAAAAGTTTCAGATTGTCACAGACACGCAACACAAACGAACAAAAACCTGTCACAATTGAATCAAAAGCAAACATAAAACAGCAAGGAAACTATCATATTCATGTAACCCCTAACATACCAGATTGTGTCAAGAGTTCTCTCTTTCACCACTCACTCCTCCCACCTCCAAATAAACATCTGTTAAAATAAATCAGTACCGTAGTTTGTATACACCCTCTCCAAGTTATCCTACTTAATTTCTAGTAGCTCTTCTGGCCTGATAATTGTCTTTGCTTATTGCTCAACTCTGACAAGTATGGCAGCTGTCATCATTTCGTAATTTCATTGTTACTGAGAAATTCCTCAGTGATTGATTTACTGTAAAGTAAAACATCAAAATAATGCAGCAGATAACTCACAGGATTTCCTTGCTCTCCCTTGGCGCCTGCTTGACCCTGTCCAAAAGAAAAGATCAGCGTTCATCATAACAATTTTCTGCTTTTGTTCTATCACCAGCACTGTCATTATCTCTGCCAGTGTTAGCTCTAATCTGTCAACACACACCATCACTATTCTGCTTGATCCTTTATTATCAACATTTCCCAACATTCACCACTGATAATTACAATTACCATTGCCATGTTATTCATTACTTGACATAATTATCAGCGGTATTTAGACTCAACATTACCACATGATCTGTCATTGTTAATTACCATCAACACTGTCATAATATCAATGGCAATTATTGTCACTGCCGCATCATCCATAACTATCACTGGTAATTAGAATCACTGTTGCCACATAAACAATAATTAGCACTGGTAATTGTAATGACCTTTATCAAAACATCATTATTATGACTGGTAGTTATAATCACCATTGCTACACCATTCACAATCATCACTGGTAACTATAACCATGGCTGAACCAGTGCTCACACTCATCATTGGCAATGACAATCACAATCAATTATCAAAAACACATTACTTACAGTCATCAACAGTAATTACAATCATCATTACACGTCATTCATAATCATCACTGATAATTATCATCACCATTGCCAAGTCATCCATGATCCTTATTGCTAATTTTGATCACCACTGTCACATTATCCGAAATCATTATTTGTAGTTATTATCACAATGGTCATACCATCTTTAGATAAGGGTCACTTCACTATTCTGAGCATTACTTTCATTCTTTAAATCCTATAATTATCTTAAATTCCATTTCTGATCAAAAACTGGTCCAATCTGTATTTAAATTTGCTGTATGTCACACAAAAACAAACCAAGTCTGTTGTTAATGTCTGTAGGTATGTTTTGCACATCTTACATTTTCACACACACACACACGTGCACACACACACATACACACACACACACACACACACAGAGTCACAGTCATACACACAAACACAGTCCATTTTCACTCTGCACAAATTATATATCAAGAACATTACACATACGCACAAAAACACTTTGCTATCTAAATAATGTGGCAGCTCTCCTCTCTGTACACACAAACACATTTTGCCATTGATATAATTTGGCAGTTCTCCTCACTGTATGATGTGCAACTCCTCAGTGTACAATGAAGTACACCTCCTCGCTGTATAATGATGCACTTTTTTTTGTTTACCACTCAGTACCATTGTGATAATGCTCGGTTTATCAAAAGAAAAGTTAAACAGTCCTAACTGAAAAAAAAAGAAAAATAGAAAAAAGAAAGAACACAATAAAGAAAGACAGAGGAGATGGGGAAGGGGAGTCTAACTCACCGGTTCACCTTTTGGTCCTGGAGGTCCAGCTGGCCCCTGAGGTGAAGAAGAAGAAGAAGAAAAAAAAGAAAAACACTTTATAGTTCCTTGAACCTAAAAAATTCTGTTTCAATGTTCCATTTTAAAACGCAAAGATCCAAAACTCCCTCTCTCCCAAACAACCGGTGTACATGTTACATTAAATTTTCATGAGCTGTATACAAGTAGAGCTCGTTTGACAATTATCCAGCCATTACAACAACCTGTATGCATGGCCGACATTTGCTTGAATGGATTCACTGATGCATACATACAGCAGGCTGGAATACATGTTTATGAAAACACACACATACTAAGAAATGCACGCAAAAGCACTTCTCCCAACCCCTGTTATCTGTACTACTTTTCCACGCACGCACACACACACACACACACACACACACACACACACACACCCCCCTACCCAGATGCCTGTGCGCGCACACACACAACACACATAAGCACTTGTGTGCACATAAGCACTTGTATACATACGTACATACACCATCATCTATAGAAACACTCTTTCTACCTCACCTCTCACTCTCTTGCTCTCCCACACGCATAGTCCCTTTCTCTCCCACACACATCTCTCTCTTTCTCTCCCTCTCTCATCCCCTCCCCCCCACATATGCTCTCTCTCTCTCTCACAAACACACACACACACACACGCACACACACACACACTCACCGGAGTACCAGGTGACCCATCATTGCCAGGAGGACCTCGGGGGCCAGGTGGACCCTGCACACACACAACCACACTCCATGAGCTCCACATACGTCCCATGGGACAGTAGTCTGCTCCCCTGTCCATGGTATATCATACGTCCCATGGGACAGTCGTCTGCTCCCCTGTCCATGGTGTATAATACGTCACATGGGACAGTAGTCTGCTACCCTGTCCATGGTGTATCATACGTCCCATGGGACAGTAGTCTGCTACCCTGTCCATGGTGTATCATACGTCCCATGGGACAGTAGTCTGCTACCCTGTCCATGGTGTATCATACGTCCCATGGGACAGCAGTCTGCTCCCCTGTCCATGGTGTATCATACGTCCCATGGGACAGTAGTCTGCTACCCTGTCCATGGTTATCATACGTCCCATGGGACAGCAGTCTGCCATCCTGTCCATGGTGTATCATACGTCCCATGGGACAGTCGTCTGCTACCCTGTCCATGGTGTATCATATGTCCCATGGGACAGTAGTCTGCTCCCCTGTCCATGGTGTATCATACGTCCCATGGGACAGTAGTCTGCTCCCCTGTCCATGGTGTATCATACGTCCCATGCGACAGTAGTCTCCCACCCTGTCCATGGTGTATCATACGTCCCATGGGACAGCAGTCTGCCACCCTGTCCATGGTGTATCATACGTCCCATGGACAGTTCTGCACCCTGTCCATGGTGTACATACGTCCCATGGGACAGTCCTGCCACCCTGTCCATGGTGTATCATACGTCCCATGGGACAGCAGTCTGCCACCCTGTCCATGGTGTATCATACGTCCCATGGGACAGTCGTCTGCTACCCTGTCCATGGTGTATCATACGTCCCATGGGACAGTGTCTGCTACCCTGTCCATGGTGTATCATACGTCCCATGGGACAGTCAGTCTGCCACCCTGTCCATGGTGTATCATACGTCCCATGGGACAGTCAGTCTGCTACCCTGTCCATGGTGTATCATACGTCCCATGGGACAGTAGTCTGCCACCCTGTCCATGGTGTATCATACGTCCCATGGGACAGTCAGTCTGCTACCCTGTCCATGGTGTATCATACGTCCCATGGGACAGTAGTCTGCTCACCCTGTCCATGGTGTATCATACGTCCCATGGGACAGTCAGTCTGCTCACCCTGTCCATGGTGTATCATACGTCCCATGGGACAGCAGTCTGCTACCCTGTCCATGGTGTATCATACGTCCCATGGGACAGTGTCTGCTCACCCTGTCCATGGTGTATCATACGTCCCATGGGACAGAGTCTGCACCCTGTCCATGGTGTATCATACGTCCCATGGGACAGTAGTCTGCTCCCCTGTCCATGGTGTATCATACGTCCCATGGGACAGCGTCTGCTACCCTGTCCATGGTGTATCATACGTCCCATGGGACAGTACGTCTGCCACCCTGTCCATGGTGTATCATACGTCCCATGGGACAGCGTCTGCACCCTGTCATGGTGTATCATACGTCCCATGGGACAGTCAGTCTGCCACCCTGTCCATGGTGTATCATACGTCCCATGGGACAGTAGTCTGCCACCCTGTCCATGGTGTATCATACGTCCCATGGGACAGTCAGTCTGCTACCCTGTCCATGGTGTATCATACGTCCCATGGGACAGTCGTCTGCTACCCTGTCCATGGTGTATCATACGTCCCATGGGACAGTAGTCTGCACCCTGTCCATGGTGTATCATACGTCCCATGGGACAGTCGTCTGCTACCCTGTCCATGGTGTATCATACGTCCCATGGGACAGTAGTCTGCCACCCTGTCCATGGTGTATCATACGTCCCATGGGACAGTAGTCTGCTACCCTGTCCATTGGTGTATCATACGTCCCATGGGACAGTAGTCTGCTACCCTGTCCATGGTGTATCATACGTCCCATGGGAAAAGTCGTCTGCTACCCTGTCCATGGTGTATCATACGTCCCATGGGACAGTAGTCTGCTACCGCTGTCCCATGGGTACATACGTCACTCCATGGGACATGTCCTACGTCTGCCACCCTGTCCATGTGTATCATACGTCCCATGGGACAGTAGTCTGCTACCCTGTCCATGGTGTATCATACGTCCCATGGGACAGTCGTCTGCTACCCTGTCCATTGGTGTATCATACGTCCCATGGGACAGTAGTCTGCACCCTGTCCATGGTGTATCATACGTCCCATGGGACAGTAGTCTGCTACCCTGTCCATGGTGTATCATACGTCCCATGGGACAGAGTCTGCCACCCTGTCCATGGTGTATCATACGTCCCATGGGACAGTCGTCTGCTACCCTGTCCATGGTGTATCATACGTCCCATGGGACAGCAGTCTGCTCCCCTGTCCATGGTGTATCATACGTCCCATGGGACAGTAGTCTGCTACCCTGTCCATGTGTATCATACGTCCCATGGGACAGTCAGTCTGCCACCCTGTCCATGGTGTATCATACGTCCCATGGGACAGTAGTCTGCTACCCTGTCCATGGTGTGTATCATACGTCCCATGGGACAGCAGTCTGCTACCCTGTCCATGGTGTATCATACGTCCCATGGGACAGTCAGTCGCTGCCACCTGTCCATGGTGTATCATACGTCCCATGGGACAGTAGTCTGCCACCCTGTCCATGGTGTATCATACGTCCCATGGGACAGCAGTCTGCTACCCTGTCCATGGTGTATCATACGTCCCATGGGACAGTAGTCTGCTACCCTGTCCATGGTGTATCATACGTCCCATGGGACAGTAGTCTGCCACCCTGTCCATGGTGTATCATACGTCCCATGGGACAGTAGTCTGCTCCCCTGTCCATGGTGTATCATACGTCCCATGGGACAGTAGTCTGCCACCCTGTCCATGGTGTATCATACGTCCCATGGGACAGTCAGTCTGCCACCCTGTCCATGGTGTATCATACGTCCCATGGGACAGTCGTCTGCTACCCTGTCCATGGTGTATCATACGTCCCATGGGACAGTAGTCTGCTACCCTGTCCATGGTGTATCATACGTCCCATGGACAGTAGTCTGCTACCCTGTCCATGGTGTATCATACGTCCCATGGGACAGTCGTCTGCTACCCTGTCCATGGTGTATCATACGTCCCATGGGACAGTCAGTCTGCTACCCTGTCCATGGTGTATCATACGTCCCATGGGACAGCAGTCTGCCTACCCTGTCCATGGTGTATCATACGTCCCATGGGACAGTAGTCTGCTACCCTGTCCATGGTGTATCATACGTCCCAAAAAAAAAAAAAAAGTGTATCATACGTCCCATGGGACAGTCAGTTGCTACCCTGTCCATGGTGTATCATACGTCCCATGGGACAGTAGTCTGCTACCCTGTCCATGGTGTATCATACGTCCCATGGGACAGTCGTCTGCTACCCTGTCCATGTGTATCATACGTCCCATGGGACAGTCGTCTGCTACCCTGTCCATGGTGTATCATACGTCCCATGGGACAGTCGTCTGCTACCCTGTCCATGGTGTATCATACGTCCCATGGGACAGTAGTCTGCTACCCTGTCCATGGTGTATCATACGTCCCATGGGACAGTCGTCTGCCACCCTGTCCATGGTGTATCATACGTCCCATGGGACAGAGTCTGCCACCCTGTCCATGTGTATCATACGTCCCATGGGACAGTCGTCTGCTCCCCTGTCCATGGTGTTATCATACGTCCCATGGGACAGCAGTCTGCTACCCTGTCCATGGTGTATCATACGTCCCATGGGACAGTAGTCTGCTACCCTGTCCATGGTTATCATACGTCCCATGGGACAGCAGTCTGCCACCCTGTCCATGGTGTATCATACGCCCATGGGACAGTCGTCTGCTACCCTGTCCATGGTGTATCATACGTCCCATGGGACAGTAGTCCTGCTCCCCTGTCCATGGTGTATCATACGTCCCATGGGACAGTAGTCTGCTACCCTGTCCATGGTGTATCATACGTCCCATGGGACAGTCGTCTGCACCCTGTCCATGGTGTATCATACGTCCCATGGGACAGCAGTCTGCCACCCTGTCCATGGTGTATCATACGTCCCATGGGACAGTCGTCTGCTACCCTGTCCATGGTGTATCATACGTCCCATGGGACAGTAGTCTGCTACCCTGTCCATGGTGTATCATACGTCCCATGGGACAGCAGTCTGCTACCCTGTCCATGGTGTATCATACGTCCCATGGGACAGTAGTCTGCTCCCCTGTCCATGGTGTATCATACGTCCCATGGGACAGTAGTCTGCTACCCTGTCCATGGTGTATCATACGTCCCAGGGACAGTAGTCTGCACCCTGTCCATGGTGTATCATACGTCCCATGGGACAGCAGTCTGCCACCCTGTCCATTGTGTATCATACGTCCCATGGGACAGTCGTCTGCCACCCTGTCCATTGGTGTATCATACGTCCCATGGGACAGCAGTCTGCCACCTGTCCATTGTGTATCATACATCCCATGGGACAGTCGTCTGCTACCCTGTCCATTGTGTATCATACGTCCCATGGGACAGTCGTCTGCTACCCTGTCCATGGTGTATCATATCCCATGGGACAGTAGTCTGCTACCCTGTCCATGGTGTATCATACGTCCCATGGGACAGTAGTCTGCTACCCTGTCCATGGTGTATCATACGTCCCATGGGACAGTCGTCTGCTCCCCTGTCCATGGTGTATCATACGTCCCATGGGACAGTAGTCTGCTACCCTGTCCATGGTGTATCATACGTCCCATGGGACAGTAGTCTGCTACCCTGTCCATGGTGTATCATACGTCCCATGGGACAGTAGTCTGCCACCCTGTCCATGGTGTATCATACGTCCCATGGGACAGTAGTCTGCTACCCTGTCCATGGTGTATCATACGTCCCATGGGACAGTAGTCTGCACCCTGTCCATGGTGTATTCATACGTCCCATGGGACAGTAGTCTGCACCCTGTCCATGGTGTATCATACGTCCCATGGGACAGTCAGTCTGCTACCCTGTCCATGGTGTATCATACGTCCCATGGGACAGTCGTCTGCCACCCTGTCCATGGTGTATCATACGTCCCATGGGACAGTCAGTCTGCACCCTGTCCATGGTGTATCATACGTCCCATGGGACAGTCGTCTGCCACCCTGTCCATGGTGTATCATACGTCCCATGGGACAGTCGTCTGCACCCTGTCCATGGTGTATCATACGTCCCATGGGACAGCAGTCTGCACCCTGTCCATGGTGTATCATACGTCCCATGGGACAGTAGTCTGCCACCCTGTCCATGGTGTATCATACGTCCCATGGGACAGTAGTCTGCTACCCTGTCCATGGTGTATCATACGTCCCATGGGACAGTCGTCTGCTACCCTGTCCATGGTGTATCATACGTCCCATGGGACAGTCGTCTGCTACCCTGTCCATGGTGTATCATACGTCCCATGGGACAGTAGTCTGCCACCCTGTCCATGGTGTATCATACGTCCCATGGGACAGTAGTCTGCTACCCTGTCCATGGTGTATCATACGTCCCATGGGACAGTCGTCTGCCACCCTGTCCATGGTGTATCATACGTCCCATGGGACAGTCGTCTGCACCCTGTCCATGGTGTATCATACGTCCCATGGGACAGTCGTCTGCCACCCTGTCCATGGTGTATCATACGTCCCATGGGACAGTCGTCTGCTACCCTGTCCATGGTGTATCATACGTCCCATGGGACAGCAGTCTGCACCCTGTCCATGGTGTATCATACGTCCCATGGGACAGTCGTCTGCTACCCTGTCCATGTGTATCATACGTCCCATGGGACAGTCGTCTGCTACCCTGTCCATGGTGTATCATACGTCCCATGGGACAGTAGTCTGCCACCCTGTCCATGGTGTATCATACGTCCCATGGGACAGTCAGTCTGCACCCTGTCCATGGTGTATCATACGTCCCATGGGACAGGTTCTGCTACCCTGTCCATGGTGTATCATACGTCCCATGGGACAGTAGTCTGCACCCCTGTCCATGGTGTATCATACGTCCCATGGGACAGTAGTCTGCTACCCTGTCCATGGTGTATCATACGTCCCATGGGACAGTAGTCTGCTACCCTGTCCATGGTGTATCATACGTCCCATGGGACAGTAGTCTGCCACCCTGTCCATGGTGTATCATACGTCCCATGGGACAGCAGTCTGCCACCCTGTCCATTGTGTATCATACGTCCCATGGGACAGTCGTCTGCCACCCTGTCCATGGTGTATCATACGTCCCATGGGACAGTCAGTCTGCACCCTGTCCATTGTGTATCATACTCCCATGGGACAGTCGTCTGCTACCCTGTCCATTGTGTATCATACGTCCCATGGGACAGTCGTCTGCCACCCTGTCCATGGTGTATCATATCGTCCCATGGGACAGTAGTCTGCTACCCTGTCCATGGTGTATCATACGTCCCATGGGACAGTAGTCTGCTACCCTGTCCATGGTGTATCATACGTCCCATGGGACAGTCGTCTGCTCCCCTGTCCATGGTGTATATCATACGTCCCATGGGACAGTAGTCTGCTACCCTGTCCATGGTGTATCATACGTCCCATGGGACAGTACGTCTGCCACCCTGTCCATGTGTATCATACGTCCCGTGGGACAGTAGTCTGCCACCCTGTCCATGGTGTATCATTACGTCCATGGGACAGCAGTCTGCTCCCCTGTCCATGGTGTATCATACGTCCCATGGGACAGTCGTCTGCCACCCTGTCCATGGTGTATCATATGTCCCATGGGACAGTCGTCTGCCACCCTGTCCATGGTGTATCATACGTCCCATGGGACAGTCGTCTGCCACCCTGTCCATGTGTATCATACGTCCCATGGGACAGCGTCTGCCACCCTGTCCATGGTGTATCATACGTCCCATGGACAGCAGTCTGCCACCCTGTCCATGGTTATCATACGTCCCAGTGGGACAGTAGTCTGCCACCCTGTCCATGGTGTATCATACGTCCCGTGGGACAGTAGTTCTGCTCCCCTGTCCATGGGGTATCATACGTCCCATGGGACAGTCGTCTGCTCCCCTGTCCATGGGTGTATCATACGTCCCATGGGACAGTCGTCTGCCACCCTGTCCATGGTGTATCATATGTCCCATGGGACAGTAGTCTGCCACCCTGTCCATGGTGTATCATACGTCCCATGGGACAGTAGTCTGCCACCCTGTCCATGGGTATCATACGTCCCATGGGACAGTAGTCTGCCACCCTGTCCATGGTGTATTATACGTCCCATGGGACAGTCGTCTGCCACCCTGTCCATGGTGTATCATACGTCCCATGGGACAGCAGTCTGCTCCCCTGTCCATGGTGTATCATACGTCCCATGGGACAGTAGTCTGCTACCCTGTCCATTGTGTATCATACGTCCCATGGGACAGTCGTCTGCTACCCTGTCCATGTGTATCATACGTCCCATGGGACAGTAGTCTGCTACCCTGTCCATTGTGTATCATACGTCCCATGGACAGTCGTCTGCTACCCTGTCCATGGTGTATCATACGTCCCATGGGACAGTCGTCTGCTACCCTGTCCATTGTGTATCATACGTCCCATGGACAGTCGTCTGCTACCTTGTCCATGGTGTACATACGTCCCATGGGACAGTCGTCTGCTACCCTTCCATGTGTATCATACGTCCCATGGGACAGCAGTCTGCCACCCTGTCCATGGTGTATCATACGTCCCATGGGACAGCAGTCTGCTACCCTGTCCATTGTGTATCATATGTCCCATGGACAGTCGTCTGCTACCCTGTCCATGGTGTATCATACGTCCCATGGACAGTCGTCTGCCACCTGTCCATGTGTATCATACGTCCCATGGACAGTAGTCTGCCACCCTGTCCATGGTGTATCATACGTCCCATGGGACAGTAGTCTGCTCCCCTGTCCATGGTGATCATACTCCCATGGGACATTAGTCTGCTACCCTGTCCATGGTGTATCATACGTCCCATGGGACAGTAGTCTGCTCCCCTGTCCATGGTGTATCATACGTCCCATGGACAGCATCTGCTACCCTGTCCATGGGTATCATACTCCCATGGACAGTATCTGCTACCCTGTCCATGGTTATCTTACGTCCCAAGGGACAGTGTCTGCTACCCTGTCCATGGTGTATCATACATCCCATGGGACAGCAGTCTGCTACCCTGTCCATGGTGTATCATACGTCCCATGGGACAGCAGTCTGCTACCCTGTCCATTGTGTATCATACGTCCCATGGGACAGCATCTGCTACCCTGTCCATGGTGTATCATACGTCCCATGGGACAGTCGTCTGCTACCCTGTCCATGTGTATCATACGTCCCATGGGACAGTCGTCTGCTCCCCTGTCCATGGTGTATCATACGAGATCCCATGGGACAGTCCCGTCTGCTACCCTGTCCATGGTGTATCATACGTCCCATGGGACAGTAGTCTGCTACCCGTCCATGTGTATCATACGTCCCATGGGACAGTAGTCTGCTACCCTGTCCATGGTGTATCATACGTCCCATGGGACAGTAGTCTGCTACCCTGTCCATGTGTATCATACGTCCCATGGGACAGTCGTCTGCTACCCTGTCCATGTGTATCATACGTCCCATGGGACAGTCGTCTGCTACCCTGTCCATGTGTATCATACGTCCCATGGACAGTGTCTGCTACCCTGTCCATGGTGTATCATACGTCCCATGGGACAGTCGTCTGCACCCTGTCCATGGTGTATCATACGTCCCATGGGACAGTAGTCTGCTCCCTGTCCATGGTGTATCATACGTCCCATGGGACATAGTCTCTCCACCTGTCCATGGTGTATCATACGTCCCATGGGACAGTGTCTCTCCCTGTCCATGGTGTATCATACGTCCCATGGGACTAGTCGCCCCCTGTCCATGGTGTATCATACGTCCCATGGGACAGGTCTGCTCCCCTGTCCATGGTGTATCATACGTCCCATGGGACAGTCGTCTGCTCCCTGTCCATGGTGTATCATACGTCCCATGGGACAGCAGTCTGCTACCCTGTCCATGGTGTATCATACGTCCCATGGGACAGCAGTCTGCACCCTGTCCATGGTGTATCATACGTCCCATGGGACAGCAGTCTGCTACCCTGTCCATGGTGTATCATACGTCCCATGGGACAGCAGTCTGCTACCCTGTCCATGGTGTATCATACGTCCCATGGGACAGTCGTCTGCTACCCTGTCCATGGTGTATCATACGTCCCATGGGACAGCAGTCTGCTACCCTGTCCATGGTGTATCATACGTCCCATGGGACAGTAGTCTGCTCCCCTGTCCATGGTGTGTCATACGTCCCATGGGACAGTCGTCTGCTACCCTGTCCATGGTGTATCATACGTCCCATGGGACAGTAGTCTGCCACCCTGTCCATGGTGTGTCATACGTCCCATGAGACAGCAGTCTGCTACCCTGTCCATGGTGTATCATACGTCCCATGGGACAGTCGTTTGCCACCCTGTCCATGGTGTATCACACGTCCCATGGGACAGTCCACGGCGCACGCAATTACAGCCTCTTGGCCGGCGAGGGAGGCCCGCCTATTTTTACGAGCGCCCAACCTCCCTCCCCCGCAGTAGCACTCCCACCTCTCCCCACCCCCATCCCATCCCTCTCGCATCGCCCGCACATTCCTTCCCAGCTTCTCTGTGGCGAGGTACACGCAGCGCGGAACGGCAGCATCACTGTGGCGAGGTACACGCTGTGCCGATCGGAATGTGTAATGCTGGTCTCCCCAGAGCCAAGAAAGTGGCTTTGCAGAAACTACTGACCACTTGTACTGCTGTGTCAGCCCCGATATGGCCCTTTGCGGTCGGCTTTCCTATAAACAACATTACAATTACCGTACTGCTGGACCGACAAGGAGAGAGAGAGAGAGAGAGAGAGAGAGAGAGAGAGAGAGAGCAAAACGCACACACACGAAGAGAGAGACAGACAGACAGACAGACAGACAAAGAGAGAGACAGATAGAGGGCAAAAGAAACACACACACACACACACACACACACACACACACAAAAACAACCTTCGTCTAATATCACTTTATGTGGAAAGACAACAACAACAACAACACACAAAACCTCCTTAAAGACGCATCTTTTCCCTCGGACTGATTAACAATATCCACTTACAACTGTGCGCGTGTTTTCTAGTGTTGAACGCGCTCGTGTGTCTGTCTGCGTGTGTGAGTTTTTCGGCGGGGTGTGTGTGTGTGTGTGTGTGTGTGTGTGTGTGTGTGTGTGTGTGTGTGTGTGGTGCTTTGAATAGGAATTATAATGTTATCATGTTTATCCTTTTACATTACATTACATTACGTTACACACACACACACACACACACACACACACACACACACACACACACACACACACACACATCCGTCTGAAATCACTTTGAGTGGGAAGACGTTAAACTGAAGAACAACAACACACACACACACGAAGAGAGAGAGAGAGAGAGAGAGAGAGAGAGAGAGAGAGAGAGAGAGAGAGAGAGAGAGATTTAATACTTACGGTAATACTTACGTTCACTGTTTGCTGCCCTCAAAACGTTGTCAAGCCCATTCACCAGACGCAGACGTAAACACACACTACTAGCCAACACAATTTGTTTTGCGTGTTTCATCCATTTTTTTTTTTTTTGCTGTGAGTGTAACATGCTTAATTTCCACATAAACATGAACAGATTTTGGTGTGCATGTTTCATGCTCTTTTACGCTACGTTTGTAACATGCTGAGTTGTTTTTTTTACGCTACGTTTGTAACATGCTGAGTTTTTACACACACACACACACACACACACACACACACACACACACACACGAGCATGTCTGTGGGGGAGAGAGAGAGAAAGAGGGAGATAGAGAATCAAAGCAACGCGAGAGGGGGCGAAAGAAAGAGAGAGAGAGAGAGAGAGAGAGGGGGGGGGGGGGCAATGCAAGACAGGACAGAGGAAGACAGAGAGATTTTGTACTCACGGTTGTGCAGCGTAGTCGATGTAGGATGTATCCATCATTGTTAAAATTCAGCTCAACATGTTACTTATCACGGACTGTCCCGTTAAATGGAAGATGATAATACAGTATTGCTGTTTTCCTTTGTATGCAAACAACTAAGAAGTCTCACAGACTGATTCTCTTTATCACTTTCCTGTGAATTGATTTGGAAATTGTCGCGTTGGTTGCCAGCCAGCAAGTACTCGACTCATGGGGGAGCAGGGAGGGCGGGGTGGGGTGGGGTGGGGGTGGGGCATTAAACCTGAGTTATGTCTACAGTAAAGTAAATGTAACATGCAAAAAAAAAAAAAAAAGAACGGTCTTTACTCTTAAAAGAAAGCAGTCTATATGGGTGCAGTGCAATGAATGAATATCACAGGGCTCAGTTGCAAAGAACAAAACAAACTTGGACTTACTGACATACCAAACCAAAAGCTGCAATTTTCATACAGTAAAGCAACAACAACAACAAGAACAACAACAACCAGTCAGCCAACCCAACCATCCAAACTAACAAAGAAAACAAATTAAATAACAAAAAAGCTTTAAAAGCTAATGGACACGGACAAAAAAACCGACACTAGACTATATACAACATAGAGAACAGGAAACATGATGACTGTGTAAGTTGGCACCTGAGAAAATGCATTTATAAGCATATGCAGCTGCGCATTCATGATGACTACAATGGGCGTGCAGTTATCTGGTGAAACGCACACACACACACACACACACACACACACACACACACACACACACTCTCTCTCTCTCTCTCACACACACACACACACCACACACGCACGCACGCACGCACACACGCACGCACGCACGCTCGCTCGCTCGCACTCACGCACGCACGCACGTACACACGACCGCACGTGCGCATGCACGCGCGCACCCCCACACACACTGCAGACGGGGAAAAGAATATATCAGTTAGTAAGTGAAAGTATAGGGGTGGGGGACGGAAGTTGTGAGGAAATTAACACGGGGAAAAGCCGCCGAGTTCTTAAGTGAAGAAAACACTGGGGAAAATTGATGATTTCTGCAATGACGTAAGTCAGAAGCATGCAGAGATAGAGAGAGAGAGAGAGGGGGGGGGGGGAGACAGATACAGAGAGAGAGAGAGAGACAGAGAGAGAGAGAGAGTGAGAGAGACAGAGAAACAGCACGTGGCCTGTTGTCAGCTTGTAGGGAGCATGCAGGGCGTGTTAAATGAACACACAGACAGTGACGTCAGACACGGAGAGGCTTACTGAGCTGGGAACAAAGACGGTTTTACACCCCACATATAGCGTTCCACCGGCCTGTAACTAGTAAATGACTTAGATAACTTAGTACTTGAAACTAAAAACTTTCCAGTGAACAATTGTAAGAGCGGACACCAACCCCCCAAAAGACCTGAATTTAAGTTTTGATATTGTCAACAAACCCCAAAATGCACGAATTTTACTTATCTCAAAGAAGGAAACGTTTTCCCGTTGCTCACACTGACGGAGATGGCGTTTTGAAGATTTGGACAAAAGTGATATCCTGTCTACTTCTTTACAGAGCTAAGACTATATGAACACTGAAACAAACGAAGATGATGAACTGCAGTATCCAAAACACACCGAAATTCGCACTTTTTGCACAAATTCGCCACAGAGAACACCACGCGCAACTATGGCGGGTAGCATCTTTCTTCTTCCCTGCAGCTGAAGTTGATCGCAGTGCGCGCGTTCACGCTGATTGGTTAATAGCTGGCCGCTTTATTTAGCTGACGGCCAGTAAAATGGCAAAGTCTCGCTCACACTAAGCGCGGGGCAAACGACGGGGTCTCGTGTGCCGTGAGTCGTCTGCCACCCTGTCCATGGTGTGTCATACGTCCCATGGGACAGTCGTCTGCCACCCTGTCCATGGTGTGTCATACGTCCCATGGGACAGTCGTCTGCTACCCTGTCCATGGTGTATCATACGTCCCATGGGACAGTCGTCTGCTACCCTGTCCATGGTGTATCATACGTCCCATGAGACAGTCGTCTGCTACCCTGTCCATGGTGTATCATACGTCCCATGGGACAGTAGTCTGCCACCCTGTCCATGGTGTATCATACGTCCCATGGGACAGTAGTCTGCTCCCCTGTCCATGGTGTATCATACGTCCCATGGGACAGTAGTCTGCTCCCCTGTCCATGGTGTATCATACGTCCCATGGGACAGTAGTCTGCTCCCCTGTCCATGGTGTGTCATACGTCCCATGGGACAGCAGTCTGCCACCCTGTCCATGGTGTATCATACGTCCCATGGGACAGTCGTCTGCTCCCCTGTCCATGGTGTATCATACGTCCCATGGGACAGTCGTCTGCTCCCCTGTCCATGGTGTATCATACGTCCCATGGGACAGTCGTCTGCTACCCTGTCCATGGTGTATCATACGTCCCATGGGACAGTAGTCTGCTACCCTGTCCATGGTGTATCATACGTCCCATGGGACAGCAGTCTGCCACCCTGTCCATGGTGTATCATATGTCCCATGGGACAGTCGTCTGCTACCCTGTCCATGGTGTATCATACGTCCCATGGGACAGCAGTCTGCTCCCCTGTCCATGGTGTATCATACGTCCCATGGGACAGTCGTCTGCTCCCCTGTCCATGGTGTATCATACATCCCATGGGACAGCAGTCTGCTCCCCTGTCCATGGTGTATCATACGTCCCATGGGACAGTCGTCTGCTCCCTGTCCATGGTGTATCATACGCCCCATGGGACAGTCGTCTGCCACCCTGTCCATGGTGTATCATATGTCCCATGGGACAGCAGTCTGCTACCCTGTCCATGGTGTATCATACGTCCCATGGGACAGCAGTCTTCCACTCTGTCCATGGTGTATCATACGTCCCATGGGACAGTCGTCTGCTCCCCTGTCCATGGTGTATCATACGTCCCATGGGACAGTCGTCTGCTACCCTGTCCATGGTGTATCATACGTCCCATGGGACAGCAGTCTGCTACCCTGTCCATGGTGTATCATACGTCCCATGGGACAGTAGTCTGCCACCCTGTCCATGGTGTATCATACGTCCCATGGGACAGCAGTCTGCCACCCTGTCCATGGTGTATCATACGTCCCATGGGACAGTCGTCTGCTCCCCTGTCAATTGTGTATCATTCACCAGTTCACCTCCACAGGTCCAATCACAAGTCAACACCAGTCACTGAGGGCATTTTATACAGTGCCAGGATCAAATGTATTTGATTGCTGTACCTGGGGCCTAGCTGGCTGAGGGTTAGCGTCTAACTGGTCAGCCTCTTAATCCAAGACAATGCCAGGCAGGGACATTTATCATTTTGATTTTATTTTTTTTTCATACTGAATGATACAGGGAACAACGTTTTCAACTCTTCTGCTCCAGGGATGAAGAAGATGCACAGTTATAAGGATTCCAGGACAAAGGGGATATAATGATAAATGGAAAATCAGGAATGAAAGAGATATGAACAAGCTGCAATGGTGCAGTGGTGAAAGCATCATTAAACTGACAGCCTGGAAACTAAGCGTCTCATCCTCATCAGCCATCTGGTTATCGCTGTAGCTCCCCCATCTTGCTGCTACACAAACAGTGTGCCACAGGCTCGAATAGGAAGACTGAGATCACATCCAGTATGCGTTGGGCTCCAGGGGAAGACTGAGATCACATCCAGTGTGCGTTGGGCTCCAGGGGGAAGACTAAGATCACATCCAGTGTGCCTGAGCTCCAGGGGGAAGACTGGGATAACATCCAGTGTGCGTTGGGCTCCAGAGGGAAGACTGAGATCACATCCAGTGTGTCTGAGCTCCAGGAGGAAGACTGAGATCACATCCAGTGTGCGTTGTGCTCCAGATGGGAAGACTGAGATCACATCCAGTGTGCGTTGGGCTCCAGGGGGAAGACTGAGATCACATCCAGTGTGCCTGAGCTCCAGGGGGAAGACTGGGATAACATCCAGTGTGCGATGGGCTCCAGGGGGAAGACTGAGATCACATCCAGTGTGCGTTGGGCTCCAGGGGGAAGACTGGGATAACATCCAGTGTGCTGCAGGCTCCAGGGAGAAGACTGAGATAACATCCAGTGTGCCTTGCGCTCCAGAGGAAAGACTGAGATCACATCCAGTGTGCCTGAGCTCCAGGGGGAAGACTGAAATCACATCCAGTGTGCCTGAGCTCCAGGGGCAAAACTGAAATCAAATCCAGTGTGCGTTGGGCTCCAGGAGGAAGACTGTGATCACATCCAGTGTGTCTGAGCTCCAGGAGGAAGACTGAGATCACATCCTGTGTGTCTGAGCTCCAGGAGGAAGACTGAGATCACATCCAGTGTATCTGAGCTCCAGAGGGAAGACTGAGATCACATCCAGTGTGTCTGAGCTCCAGGGGGGAAGACTGAGATCACATCCAGTGTGTCTGGGCTCCAGGGTGAAGACTGAGATTACATCCAGTGTGCCTGAGATCCAAGGTGAAGACTGGGATCACATCCAGTGTGCCTTGGGCTCCAGGGGGAAGACTGAGATCACATCCAGTGTGTCTGAGCTCCAGGGGGAAGACTGAGATCACATCCAGTGTGTCTGAGCTCCAGGGGGAAGACTGAGATCACATCCAGTGTGCCTGAGCTCCAGGGGAAGACTGAGATCACATCCAGTGTGCGTTGGGCTCCTGGGGAGGGGGGAGACTGAGATCACATCCAGTGTGTCTGAGCTCCAAGGTGAAGACTGAGATCACATCCAGTGTGTCTGAGCTCCAGGGTGAAGACTGAGATCACATCCAGTGTGTCTGGGCTCCAGGGGGAAGACTGAGATCACATCCAGTGTGTCTGGACTCCAGGGTGAAGACTGAGATCACATCTAGTGTGTCTGGGCTCCACGGTGAAGACTGAGATCACATCCAGTGTGTCTGGGCTCCAGGGTGAAGACTGAGATCACATCCAGTGTGTCTGAGCTCCAGGGGGAACACATCCAGTGTGTCTGAGCTCCAGGGGGAACACATCCAGTGTGTCTGGGCTCCAGGGGGAAGACTGAGATCACATCCAGTGTGTCTGAGCTCCAGGGGGAAGACTGAGATTACATCCAGTGTGCCTGAGCTCCAGGGGGAAGACTGAGATCACATCCAGTGTGCCTGAGCTCCAGGGGGAAGACTGAGATCACATCCAGTGTGCGTTGGGCTCCAGGGTGAAGACTGAGATCACATCCAGTGTGCGTTGGGCTCCAGGGGGAAGACTGAGATCACATCCAGTGTGCGTTGGGCTCCAGGGGGAAGACTGAGATCACATCCAGTGTGTCTGAGCTCCAGGGGGAAGACTGAGATCACATCCAGTGTGCCTTGGGCTCCAGGGGGAAGACTAAGATCACATCCAGTGTGCGTTAGGCTCCAGGGGGAAGACTAAGATCACATCCAGTGTGCGTTAGGCTCCAGGGGGATGACTGGGATAACATCCAGTGTGTCTGAGCTCCAGGAGGAAGACTGACATCACATCCAGTGTGCGTTGGGCTCCAGGGGAAGACTGAGATCACATCCAGTGTGTCTTGGGCTCCAGGGGGAAGACTGAGATCACATCCAGTGTGCGTTGGGCTCCAGGGGAAGACTGAGATCACATCCAGTGTGCGTTGGGCTCCAGGGGGAAGACTGAGATCACATCCAGTGTGCGTTGGCTCCAAGGTGAAGACTGAGATCACATCCAGTGTGTCTGAGCTCCAAGGTGAAGACTGAGATCACATCCAGTGTGTCTGAGCTCCAGGGGGAAGACTGAGATCACATCCAGTGTGCCTGAGCTCCAAGGTGAAGACTGAGATCACATCCAGTGTGTCTGAGCTCCAGGGGGAAGACTGAGATCACATCCAATGTGTCTGGGCTCCAGGGGAAGACTGAGATCACATCCAGTGTGTCTTGGCTCCAGGGGAAGACTGAGATCACATCCAGTGTGCTGCAGGCTCTAACCAGAAGACAGGGATCCACATTCAGAGTGCCTTGGCCTCAACCAGATCATATACATCCAAAGTGCCATGGGCTCTGATGGAAAGACTGGGATCACATCCAGTGGCCTTGCCCTCTAAATGGGAAGACTGGTGATCATATCATACATGCTTTAGGCTTAAAAGGAAGACTGGGACTATACTGAAAGTGGCAATCTGAGCTCCAGTGGGAAAATCAGGACCATACCACCATTCTTCAACAGTCAGCCACCACCTCACTGTCCTTTTGTGGTTGGCGGTAGAACACAGGGTTGTTGCCTTTGGACCCTCCTTCAAAGTCATCTGCTTTTCTCTCCAAGGACTCCATCCTCCCTGTCAGGTCCTCACAACTCCTCTGCAGGTTCTTGTTTCACTGACGCAGACCTGTGACTTTGCCTCTCAGTGTCATCAGCTCCTCTTGAATGGCCCTGTGCGTCCGTCACCTCCGCAAAGTAAGTGTCGATCTCTGAACACATGTCCTGGATTGTGTGCCCCACAACGTCAGATGGAGTAGGTTCATTTGCCTGAAACACTAACTGAAGAGTTGTCTGACATTTTATACTGGATCTGGAACAGCCTGATTTGGGCATGTTTGTTTTCAGCAGTCTCTGCTCTGCAGAAGGTTAGGTCCTGGGTTACTCTCCACATTGCCACAGCAAAGAAGACTTACCCAGTACAGGTATGAGAGGAGCAAACCTCAAGCTCTGTTCTCTGTCTCAGTGTCAACATGGTGAAATATAAAGACTTCTTCTCCCTTATCTGCTTCAACAAGAAGGCAAAGTAAACCACAGCAGAAGTGGCCACGACAGGCCCTGAAATCAATGGCAGCTGAAGGCACAGCTGGTCACAAGTTCATGTGACCTATCTGGGAGAGTATGCCACTTTGTAGTGGTTTTAATCAGAGGTTGATTGACTGACACAAAAAATGCAACCTCACACCGAGATATTCAGGCCACACTCATGATCAGACAGAGAGAGAGAAAGAGACAGAGAGAGAGAGAGAGCAAGAGTGAAAGAGAGAGAGAAAGAGAGACAGAGAGAAAGACAGAGGGGAGAATGACAACCAAAACTGCAGGGAGAGAGAGAGAGAGAGAGAGAAAGAGAGAGAGAGACAAAGAGAGAGGGGAGAATGACAACCAAAACTGCAGGAAAAGAGAGAGAGAGAGACCAAGAGAGAGGGGAGAACGATAACCAAACTTGCAGAACACTGACATCAGGTCCCAGCTCTCCTTTGGGTCCCGGGGGGCCGGGGACACCTTGCTCTCCTTCATGCCCTGCTGTCCCTCCGGTCCAAGGTTGCCTTCGTCACCACGGTGACCCTGTCCCACACAGTGGACAAGTGCATGTGTCAATATACCACTGATCCACACATGCACACACATGGGCATACGCATGTGCACACACACACACACATACACACACACACTCTCACACATACACACACACATAAACATCCATGGGCACGCACACACACACATATGGGCGCACACAAACACACGGGCAGGCACACACACACACACACAAATACACAGGAGACTCCCTCTTGGTCCAAGTTACCTTTATCATCATGGTGAATTTTGGGTCATTAACAGTATTTATACAAGTCAATGCACACATAGACAGACAGACAGACAGACAGACACATGTGCCAAAATAACAAGCAATAAAAATAACATACACAGAAACACATTCACAACTCTTTCTCGATAGTGTATGTGGGGTAGACAGGAGGACTGATCTCACCTTGATACCCTTGATGCCCCGACTTCCCTTCTTGCCCGGAGCTCCAGGAGGTCCCTGCCACAACACACAACCTTCAGTGACTACTGACAGAAGCCAAAGTCAGTGAACCAAAGTTAACCCAGTAAATCAAAGTTAACATTAGCATTAACTCTGTCAATGTTAACTCTGTCAACACACAGCGTGACATCCCTCACCGTGCACTGGTCAACACTGCAGTCGCGGTACAGACATTGCTTACGACAGCTGATTTTTTTTTTTCTTAACCTTATAGTTCTTTTTTTTTTTCTTTCACATCATACTGATTACATTTTTACAACTTAATATCCTGTAATCTTTCACTGACAGAGTTCTTTCACCAAAATAGTAATTCTGATTTTATTTGATGACTGGAAAAATCAACCTGTATCAGCTACCTCACCGCCCTACTAGGAGTTGGTTGGGTCTGTTTTCCTGTCAACTCCTCATCTTGTGTCAATGTTGCATTCGCTGAGACCATTTATTCCATTTTGAGGAACATCAACTATATCATCCTCAGGACTTCAGTAGAAAGAAACTCGTGGAGAGCGTGGCAGCAGAGAGTCCTCAGAAGAGAAGCTCCCTTCAAGCAAGTGTTTCGGCCCTTATCTCCTGACACTCTAGGGGGGTTGGGCCACACCCGGTTCATGACTCCGGATGTCCCTCTGCTGCCCCTTTTTTCCCATCTTGGGACGAGCCATGGCTGGGATTCGAACCCATGACCCTCTGGACATGCTCATTTTCCACTTAATGACTCGCGCTTTAACCACTGAGCCACAGGGACACCTGATATTTGTAGGGAAATTAAGCCTTATGAAGTTCACTTTTGTTCTCCTTGACCAGATCCAGCTTGAACACCTCTCTGCCGCTTCTGCCATTGCTTTCAGGGCTCTGGTTTTTTCCTTCCCTGCAACTGAGAGCTGTTTCATGAGGCTGTATGCAGACGTTCCTACAAACCCCTAGCTCCAATTTCTGCAGTGAGGACTTTGACCTGATAGCCTTCTCTCCTCAGGCTGTTTGCCAGATCAGCATACTTTTCAGTCTTTTAGATTTGAGCTGCCTCCATTCTGTTCTCATATGGCACCGTGAGCTCGATCATGATCAGCTGCTTGGTTGACTTAGAGTGGACTACTATGTCTGGTCTCATGCCACTCTTGCTGATGATCTCTGGGTGACTCTTCCATTCTGGGAGGTCTGCAGTGCACTCCCAGTCATCTGCCCCGTCCAGCAGACCCTGCCTGCATGTTTCGAGTGGCACTGCTGTTCTTGGCCATGATTTGCTGCCTCCTGCCGTGAAGAATGTTACGGGTGCTTTTGGAGTCCTGATTTTCCCTTTTGTGGTGTTGGTACTAGCCCAGACTACTTGTACAATTTCTTTGAGCACTTGGTTGTGCCTCCATGTGTACCTTCCTTGAGCCAGGGCTACTTTACATGAGCTTAGGACATGCTCCACTGTTTGTTTTTCATGGCAGAGGGGGCATGCAGGATCGTCTGTTTTCCCCCACTTCACCAGGTTTGCATTTGAGGGCAGAAGGTCATATGCAGATCTGAGAATGAAGCTGATCCTGAGAGGGGCCATGTGCCAAATGTCATTCCAAGTGAGACTTCTTTGGAGTGCATTCTCCCACGTTGTCCATTGCCCTTGCTGGCTCTGCTGGACTGCTTTTTGGAGTCTTTTTTGGTCTTCTTCTTTTCTCATCTCCTGAATCATCATGTCTCTTTTGGCTTTTCCTTTGGCCTTTGACCACCATTCAGTTTTGGTCACCCCCAGTCCCTGTCTGTTGGTCTGTGTGTGTCCTGTTATTTCTCTGATCTTGAGACTTTCTTTTGCAGAATCCATCGCCTCTTGAACTTTCCATTTTCTGCCTGTCTTCAGCTGGGGCTTAATGGCTTCTACCACCTTGTCTCCTGAGTCCTCCAGCATGCTTTGAAGTCTGATCTTCCCTGCTTTGTATTCCTCCAGGATGGATTTCAGGGGTAGTTTCAGCTTTGCTTGGCGACAGTACAGCGCTATGTCAGTCAGACAGGGTGGGACACCAAGCCATTTCCTTGTGAACTTGTTGATTTTGGCTTCCATTGCCTCCACTATGCTGGTGCAGATGTCGTATATCATCAGAGGCCATAGCAGCTTTGGTATCAGTATGAACTGCAGACACCAGACCTTGTATTTGCCAGGGAGCCCACACTGGTCAATGGTCTCCAAGCCTTCCTCCGCCATCTGCTTGGTTTCTTCTGCTCTTTGTGTGTCTTTCAGCGTATCATCATACCATCTTCCAAGGCTCTTGACTGGTTCTTCTGTGACTGTTGGAATGGCCTGGTTGGCAACACTGAAGACCACAGATCCGGCCACTTTTCCTTTCCTCAGTGAGAGACTCCGTGATTTCTTTGGCTTGAACTTCATTCTGGATGAGGCAACTATGTCGTCCAGCCTCTCCAGCACATGACGTGTCTCGTCTTCTCTGGATGAAATCACTGTAGTGTCATCCATGAAGGCCTTGAGAGGAGGCATCTTGTATCCATCGCCAAGGTCTGTTTGTCTCGCGTTGTTTGTTGCTGCTTTCAAGATGAGTTCCATTGCCAGCACGAACAGTATTGGGGAAATTGCACAGCCCATTGCAATACCCACTTCCAAGTTGATCCAGTCTGTTGTGTACTCCTTGGTAGAGAACCGCATTGAGAAGCCATTGAAGTACTTCTTGAGCATGTCGCGGATGTTCTTTGGCACATGGTACATCTCAAGAGCCAACTGTATCATCTCATGGGGCACAGATCCATATGCGTTTGCCAGATCAAGCCACACTACGTCCAGGTCTCTCTTTTCTGTTTTTGCTTTTTGGATTGCGTCCCAGATCATTGTGGCGTGTTCTACACAGCCCGCCACGCCTGGGATGCCACCTTTCTGGACTGACACATCCAAGTACTTGTTTTCCATCAGGTACTTGGTCAGCCTTGCTGCCATGACAGAGAAGAAGATTTTCCCTTCGACGTTCAGTAGTGATATTGGCCTGAACTGGCTAATGTCACTTGAGTTTTGCTCTTTGGGGATGTACACACCATCTGCCGTCATCCACTGGCCGCTGATCTTCTGGTTTCTCCAAGCCGATCGCAGCAGCCTGTGGAGCCACTCCAGCACCTTGGGACATTTCTTGTAAAGCTGGTAAGGTATTCCGTTTGGCCCTGGTGATGATTTGGCTCTGGCTTTGTCGACCACCTTCTTGATTTCCGCCAACATTGGAGGCTTGCCATTGAACTGTTCCTCAGGGTTGGTTGGCCACACCAGACCTTGAATGTCGAGTGGTGCTTTGCTCTGTGGGTCAGAGTATGTTTTCCTCAGATGCTGCTCAAGAACTCCTTTGTCCACACTTAGGGTCCCAGATTTTGGCTGCTCAAACAGTGTTCTGGCAAACTGGAAGGGGTCTCTGAAGAAGCGCTCTTGTGCTTCTTCTTTTTGCTCTTCCTCTTCCTCGCAGATTCCGCTTTGCTGAGGGCACTGTGTTTTTCTTTCAGGTCTTTCCACAGTTTTTCCAAGCCTTGTTTTTCAGCTGGCAGTGCGGTCTTCATTTGCATCTTGAGGTTTTTCTTTTGGACCCTGATCTTGTCCATCTTTTCTTGGCGTCTGGATTTCTTTGGAGGTGTTTTCTCTTTGGGTAGTTTTGCTCCATAGGCGTCTCTACATGTGGCATACACAATGTCCCCATATGTGGCTAGTTTGTGTTCCAGGGTGCTTTTCCCTATCAGTGCATCGAGTCTTTGGACGATTTTTGCATCCAGTTTCTCCCAATCTTCAGTTTCGTTTGCTCGTGGCAGGTTGAGTTTCAGGCGCCTGGCATCGAGGGCCTGTGCAAATTCCTCATCCGAACCAACAGCGTGGATGTCCTTGGCACTGTGGTTTAAATCCTGGCCTTGGTCTTCCGACGTCTTATCTGCTGATGCAGTGCGCTGCTGCTCATTCAGATGAGTCTTCACACATCCCATCTTTGTTCTGTGGATCTTCATGCCACGGGTGGTAGCGAAACGCTTTCCACAGACACATGGATATTCCATTTGGTCCATGTTCATAGTCCGTTTGGGATTTGCAGTCATGATTGGTTGAGCACCGATGGATTCATCATTCTCTCCCCTTTCGGTGAATCCTGGGAGCATCTTTTCCTTTTATTTTTAGTAGCCACATGTTTAAGGCAAAGTGGGGAGCCAGCCCACAAAGCCCTTGGTTCTGGTCTTTCCCAGTGTCCTCCGGTCTTTCCCGGACGTCCTCCGGCCTATTCCCGGAAGTCAATGGTTTACCCATGCATCAGTAGAAAGAAACTCGTGGAGAGCGTGGCAGCAGAGAGTCCTCAGAAGAGAAGCTCCCTTCAAGCAAGTGTTTCGGCCCTTATCTCCTGACACTCTAGGGGGGTTGGGCCACACCCGGTTCATGACTCCGGATGTCCCTCTGCTGCCCCTTTTTTCCCCCAAACTCTCTGTCAAAGTCAGTCTTTCATCCAATGAAAATACTGTGCATGGTGGGATATGTGTGTGTGTGTGTGTGTGTGTGTGTGTGTGTGTGTGTGTGTGTGTGTGTGTGCGTGTGTGTGTGCATGTGTGTGTGTGTGTGTGTGTGTGTGTGTGTGTGTGTGTGTGTGTGTGTGTGTGTGTGTGTGTGTGAGAGTGTGTGTGTGTGTGTGTGTGTGTGTGTGTGTGTGTGTGTGTGTGTGTGTGTGTGTGTGTGTGTGAGTGCATGTGTGTGTATGTGTGCGCGTGTGTGTGCCCATGTGTGTGCGTGTGTGTGCTGTTCTCTGTTCAAATTAAACAATGAAATAACACTCTACCAGCATACTGCTCATGACATATGTCGAAGACAATTAGAATGTGTACATGAAACCCTCAGTCTGGAAACCCACGTTATACCATTCTTATATACTTTTTGAAAGTCTGCTTGTTCAGCATGTGCAGTCTGACTGGTTCTCTCTAGTCAACAGATATCAGCAGCATGCAGCCATACAGTGTGTCCTCCATTATGACAGTACTCGCGCAGTGAAAAAGTGAACCCCTTCAACACCAACGCTGCAACAAGATTCAGCCACAAAGAAAATGTATGTCTTGTTCTGCATTTGGTGACAGATTTTGGGAACAGGAGGATCCAGGAGATGCGAAGATGATCTCAGTGCATTCTGATTCAGAAGGCAAAAAAAAAAAAAAAAGGGTGATACAGAGGTGTCAAAACTGGTCATTGCTTGCACACATTTTGAAATGGAACAGTGCATGATGTCAAGCTCACTTTCTATACACCAGCATGAGGGATGTTACAGCAAGACTGAAACCTCTTTACTACATGAAGAACAGCAAGTCCATGACGGATTTTAAGACAATAACAATTACTTTGTTCTTTCATTTACAAAAGACAGCATGAGATGGAATGATTTGAGGCTTGATAATGTAACAAACGTTTGAAAATAGTCACTGTACCATCAGTTGTCAATGAGACATATAGATAGCGGTATGTCTTGCCAACCACCTTCACAAATCCTTACAAATGAAGATTTCATGGGTGAGAGAGAAGCTATTTTGGGAGTTCATTGAAGCCCATACAAACAGGAAAATGTTGAACATTTCTTTGGAGCGCCTTCATAGGCACAGGCCAATGTACTTAAAGACCAGATAAGACTAGCTCTGTTATGACCAACATTCTAAACTCCTGTGAATTACAACCAGACTAAGATCTTTCTACTATGATGCCCTCCTTTCCCATTAACAAAAAAAAAAAAAGACTGACACAGAGATCGCCCCTAAGACCTAAAGCCTTATTTTGATCGAAATCCTAAACGCATTTAAATATAACCAGATGTCTCTGCAGTGATGCATTCCTTTTCTATGTAAATGATTCTGAGATAGACACCACACATTTTAAACCTATAAGAATTCGCAATCAAAGTAACAAAATATATTATCTCATTTTATTGAGAAAAAAAAAGTCTGAATAATCCATGTTAGCTTTTGGAAGGCCAAAGTAACATCTACAAATCCAATCAGACCAAAACTTTTGATAAAAATTCTGAAAACAACTACAACAACAACAAACAGTAACAACAACAGCAACAACAGTCAATGACAAAAGACTCACAATACAAACACTGAAAAACAATAGCACTATAATAACTACTGACAATGACAATAATTCACAGTAAAAATACACAACTGCACAGAAGCGATGACAAAAACCCTACCACAGAACAACATCAATGATAACACCGCTGCAGTAGGTACTTACAACAGGCCCTTGTGCTCCTGGAGTACCTGGGGGTCCTGTCGCGCCTGCGTCTCCCTGTCATAACACACAGTATGATACAGTTAATCTCTTTACATGCAAAGAACCAAGCATATTCATGACATGCAAAATGACATAGTCCACTTCTATAAAGAACCAAGCATATTCCCAACATGCAGTATAGTCCATCTCTATTTACACAAAGAACCATGCATATTCCCACTCCATCCTTCCAGCCATGATTCACACAATTCTGGTGAAGTTTTTTTTTAATATTCACACACAAAGAACTATACATATTCCCTTCACTCCCAGTCATAATTCAGAAAACTCGATGCATCTGTCTTTACATGTATACCCACAAAGAACCACATACACTTCCAGTCTTCCTAGTCACAACTTACACAATGCTGGTCAAATCCATGTATATACACTCAAAAGACCACACATATTCCAATTTTTCTGTGTCGAAATTCACACAAACTCTTGGGACATCCCGACTGTATAGATACACAAAGAATCACATATACTCCCACTTTTCTCTGTCATTATTCACACAATTCTGGTAAATTCCATATGTACACACACAAAGAACCACACACACTCATATCTATCCCAGTCATAATTCACAAAACTCTTGAGACACTTCATTTGTATGGACATCTCTAAGTTTTTTTCTATGCAAAGATCCATGCTCATTTTACACAATTCTGGTGAAAGCCTTTTATTCAAACATCTCTTTCTCTGACAAAAATTCTTACATAATTCAAAGGTAGGAAAAGTCCATGCCTGCATCTCAAATCACTTAGTTCCCCGTTACAAATAATGCAATGAGACAGTATGAAGTTAACCATATGCTTCCAACCTTCCCATTGCAGACCAAGGCATACTCTTCAACCCGATCAAGATCTGGCCAGGGTGAAATATCTCACAAATTTGTGTCTCTAACAGCACTCAAAGCTGTGACCTACCAGTTGTCTGTGTATGATATAAAAAAAATGCACTACGGCAGCTGTCTATTTTGTTCTTTACCTTTTTGTCATCAGAAAATGAAAACTGATCAGCTGTTCTAATCTTTCCCTGCTTTTCAGTCAATACAAAATGATCACATCATTCTGGCACGGCTTGTCTGTAAACAACTTTTGTGGTAACAAAGAATGGCACATGTATTCTTGGATCTCTCTGAAATGCTTCAAGTGATATCACTAGTCTGTTTGTACCCCACTTCCCCAAAACGTCTAAGTGCACTACATACACACACACACACACACACACACACACACACACACACACAAATGCACAAGTACATAACTTATGCATGAACACCCAACATCAGAGGAAACCCAATCACTCACCGAAGGACCAGGTTGACCTGGAGGACCAACAGGACCAAGGGGACCAACCAGTCCCTGAAACATTGCCAAGGTGTCATCTTAGCTGGGTCAAGGTCAGGCCAATCCAGCCCAAGGTCATGTCGAAACAGGTCAGATCATGCCAGAGTACTCCAGCCACATTGAGTCACACAAAATTAGCCGGTCAGGGTCTGTTGTATTAGATCAAGTCAAAGAGAAACAGGTTTGAGTCAGGAAAGAAGGGGAAAAGTGAAGAGATTCATTACTGCACAGCAGAGAAGATGATATCTTCTTAGGACTTTTCATTGTGACAAACATCACATCTTACAACCAGCATCGCTATAATGTGCAAAAATAGATTTAAGGAACAACCGCATGCACATACCCAAATGCACAAGCACACACACAGACACAGACACAGACACATACACACATGGACGCTGCCCACATACATGCACACACACCCACACACAAGCACACACACATACATTCACACACACACACATGGTCGCGTGCATGCACATACGTGCGTACACACACACACACACACACACACACACACAAACACACACACTCACACATGGTCACTGCGCACACACACACACACACACACACACACCCACACACACACACACACACACACACATCCACACACACACACACACACACACATCCACACATCCACACACACACGCACACACACACACACACACACACACACACACACACACACACAATGACCCCAAACTCACAGGGGGGCCAGGAGGTCCTCTCTGCCCTGAAGGACCACGCACTCCGCGATCTCCCTTGGCTCCTGTCTCACCTGGCGACCCCGGCAGACCAGGTACACCCATCTCCCCCTGTCCACAGCAAACACATACCTCTTCATTACTGACCTGCCCCAATCCATCCACCAGAAATCACCCACTACCAGTCTGCCTACATCACACATCAGAAATCACCAATTAAAGACCAATCTGCCTGTATCACACATCACAGATCACCAGAAATCCACCAATCCGCCTGTATAACTACTCACAAACCAACAATCAACTACAGAACCACCTGTATGACCCACCACAGATCACCTGTCAACCACCTGTCTGCTTGTATCAACCATCACAAATCACCATTAGACTTCCAATCCCCCTGCTTCGCTCACAAGAAATCACCAGTTGACTACCAACCCACACTACCAATCTACCTTGTATAACTCATCACTAATCAGTTAATTACCAGTCCACCTGTATCACCCATCAGAAATCACCAGTTAACTACCAATACACCTGTATAACTCACTAATCAGTTAATTACCAATCCACTTGTATCACCCATCAGAAATCACCAGTTGACTACCAACCTACACTACCAATCCATCTGTATAACTCATCACTAATCAGTTAATTACCAGTCCACCTGTATCACCCATCAGAAATCACCAGTTGACTACCAGTCCACCTGTATAACTCACCACAAATCACTGATTAGCTACCATTCCACCTGTTTAACTCATCACAAATCACTAGTTAGCGACCAATCCACCGGTTTAACTCATCACGATTTACCAGTTAACTACCAAACTGCCTGTACAGGTCATCACAAATCACCAGTTAACTACCAAACTGCCTGTACAGGTCATCACAAATCACCAGTTTATTACCAATCTGCCTGTATTAACCATCACACATCACCACTTAACTTCCAATCCGCCTGTATCGCTCATAAGAATTCACTTGTTAATGACCAACCCACTTGTATCACCTGTCACAAATCATTAACTAACTACCAATCCACCTCTATAACTCATCACAAATCACTAGGTAACTGCCAATCTGCCAGCATAATTCATCACAAATCACCAGTGAACTACCAATATAACAGACCACAAATCACCATTTAACTCCTAACCAGCCTGTATTGCTCATAAGAAATCACCACTTTACTAGAAATCCACCTGTATTACTTATGAAAAATGGCCATTTAACTCCCAGTCTGCCTGTATCATCCATCACAAATCACCAGCTAACCAACAGTCCACTTACATCACCCATAATAAATCATAAGGTAGTCCGCTTGTATTGCCAATAAAAACTATGAGTCTACCCGTATCCATCCATCAGAAATGACTAATTCAGGACAGATCTTGTTCATGAGAGAGACAGAGACAGAGAGAGAGACAGACAGACAGACAGAGACAGAGAGAGTGGGAGAGCTCCCCTAGACAGACAAACAGACATTTAACAAAACCGACAGACAGAAGTTACCTGTTTCCCAGGGATACCGGGCAGACCGATTTCACCAGCAGGTCCAAGAGGTCCCTGTAAACCAACCACGCACAGTCACTTAGCCACAGGTCGCACCACCAGAATTAGGAGCGAGGCAACATTATACAGTGCAGTCTGTTGCACTGCCTCTCCTCGCATGATGACCTTCACTAAGGGAGGTTACGTTTTTCACCCGCTTCTGCTGGTTGGTTGATTGATTTGTTTGCTTGTCTGTCAGGTAGATTGCACAACAACTACAGAACTGATTTTCATGAAATGTTATGAAAAGACTGGATGTGCCCTACAGGCAAAGCCACTAAATTCTGATGCAGATTGGGCTCAAAGGGCTTATTAATTTCTTCCTTTTTTTTTCCCCCATTTTCCCACATGTTTCAAGATGGGGCACTTTCTGACATTGTCATACGCTGCTCAAGAAATAATGCATAAAACGTCTGAGCAAAAAAACCCCAAACAAATGGAAAACAAAAACATTTTTAAAAAAATCAAGCTTATTAAGATGTATTGATATTCACAATTTTGAAAGATCTGATGCAGGTCTGGATTAGAACCTAGCTCCAGTGAGCGAAGGACCAGTCGACCTGGATGGTATCTCTAATGGGAGGTAAATCTTGCACAAAGACGAGAATATTCCAGCAAAATAAGTATTTAAAAGGATGAAGTCTTTAATGGGAAGCTGAATCTGATACAGACAAAGACAAGAACATTCCAGCAGATCATGCCTGTACAGGGGCAGAGTCCTTAATGGGAGGTAAATCCAGTAGGACAAAGACAAGAATATTCCATGTGAGGGACAGAGTCTGTGAAGGGAGGTAAATGTAATGAAGAAAAAAAAAGACTATTCCCGCAGAACGAGTCTTCAAAGATGAGGTGTCTTTGTGAAGAGGTTTCAAAGTACTGCAGAGACAGGGGGAAATGGGAAATCACTCACATCCAAGCCTGGGGGTCCCGACTCTCCATCAAGACCGGGTGGACCTGGCTCGCCCTGCAGTCACACACACAAACACCACATGAGTATAACGTAAAGATTCGTGGACTGGGGCATGTGCAGAAACTCCACAGCAATATACATGCACAAGTGTGCACACATACATGTGTACTATGTGTACATACCTACATGTTCACACTTACACATACATACATACACTCACATAAACAAGCAAACGTGCACGCACATATATGCTTCCATTTATGTGTGAACATGCGTGCGCACACACACACACACACACACACACACACACACACACACATATATGCATGCATACATGTATCATACCTATGGACCAATGCAAAATATATACACACAAAAGAAGACATACACAAACACTACAGTAACTACCAGCTAGTGATATCAATGAAATTAATAAGATCACTATCAAGTTGCCATGTCAATGGTCTGCACCACCACCATGTTATTTTGGCTTGGTTCAGCTGTGCTTGTTCCTATTCAACATGCACGAGTCATCATCTACAATGTCCCAACAATGATAACTGCTCCTTAACCAAAACCAGATTACCGTAAAGTTCGGTCTATTGAGCGCACCTGTATATAAGCCGCACCTACTAAAATTTTTTAAAATCTGAACTTTTTTCACAAATAAGCCGCACTAGTTTATAAGCCGCACAGTCCGATGTGCCGCAGGCGGCAGCTGGCCGAGCGTTGAGTTAACATAGTGTCGAAAATCAACACATACAATGTGTTCATTGCATTCATTGGCGTTTAAATAGGTCAGAATACAAGAGCATGTTTCCAGCTTTACTTCAGTCTTTTTTTTTTTTAGTACAATGTGTTTTAAATCAATTAGAATCGAAGTTTTTATGAGGCTTCTTACAAGTGTTGTCTTTCCAGCATCATTGCTTTAAAAAGAAATACCGAAAAAAACCAACACATTAACGATGCACTAGAAAGGCAGTTCTCTCCTGCATTCATTGGTGTATCAAGCTAAGCGACTGGTTGAGTACTCGAAAGCGCAAGCCAATCAAAGCGAAGGTATCAAATGCAAACCTTCACTCCCTGTCCACGATTTCAACAATGGTGGATCGAAGCCAAGGTCTGACAATGACCGAGTCGAATGCGCTAATCGTTTTTGAATTGCAAGACGCACTTGGTAAGATAACGCATATAATAACAAACCAGAACATTAATGAAACGATTCGATTGTTTTATTTCGCTTAATACCGTGCCAATGCTGAGTTATTTTGTTCGTAATTCAGCTAGTGTTAGTCAAGATTAAACAGGTCGGAAACGGCCCACACATTGCGCCGTTCGAAGCGATCGTATTTTTGTAGAAGACACACTGATGAAAAAAGATATCAGTAATGGGCTTTACTTATGTTGATTCCTGTATTTCTGAATGGGTTACTGATTCCATTACACGATTACAGAGAAAATCGTAGTTAAAAGCATCATAAAAATTCATGAACAGTAAACACGATATGGTGAGTTACAGAGAAGCTAAGAATAGACGAGGGTGTGATACTTCTGAAATCGGAAAAATCCGCAAATAAGCTGCATCGTTGTTTAAGCCGCAGGGTTTAAAGCTGGGGAAAAAAGTCGCGGCTTATAGTCCGAACTTTACGGTACGTGACCATTCCATATGACATAAAACTGAACACAAGGGCATGGATGCCCTCAAATTTAACTTTTTCTCATGTGGGAACAAGAGGGATGGTGGAGCAGAGGAGAGAGACGGGATTGGGGATTGAAACCAAGATCATCAGGAGACTTGTGCATGATGACATCCAAAAATTTGAGACATTTTTTCAAGCAGTCTGTTTTCAATGACGTTTTCTGTCTCTACTGTATAGAGACATCTTGTTTTTTGTTTATTGTTTCACATGCACAAACCTGGGAATCGTTGTTCACCTTCTCTGTAGGGCCCTTGCAGGAGATTTCTCTTGCTGAATTAATAAAGGAAAAAAAATTATGCCTATTTCTGAAGGAAGTTTTCCTGTTAAACAAGTGGTCACTAATCCCCTGTAATAGAGGTGATTCATGCCCCTGTGGCATAGACGGATGAATGCTGCCAGAGCATGTATGGACCAGTGCCACTATAGAAAAGTCCTGCTGAATATTTGTGACATAAAAGCTGACCTGTACCTCAAGAAAAAAATTGTAAGGAAAGTATGTGTGACTCTGTGTGTGTGTGTGTGTGTGTGTGTGTGTGTGTGAGTGTGTGTGTGTATGTGTGTGTGTGTGTGTGTGTGTGTGTGTGTGTGTGTTGTGTGTATGTGTGTATGTGTGGTGAGGTCCCCACAAGAAATGGAATACTTTGCCAGGACAACTGATCTGACCCTTTAACATGATCAGGTCATGCAGGGGATGAATTGTGGAATGATTCCACAGGCATGGGAATAGTGAAAATGTTAACAGAACACAAACATAAAACTTTAGGCAAAAACAAAGATGGCAACTTCTGGGGGTCCACCTCATAGCATTTACACTCAAGAGCAGATTTTGAAACATCTGACAGAGACAAAAACTAAAAAGCTGAACATTTATGAATTTGTAATACCCTCAAATATCTCCACTGGAATCTAAAAGTAATGACTGGCCTGTTTTTTTCTTATTCATGTTTGTGTACTTTTGTGGATGCCATACTAGATATCATTCCAGAACAGAAAAACTGTTCGTGCTCCTTTGCTCAAAGAACGTCAAACTGATAGCTTTGCAGTAAACAGTTCATTTGTTTACCAGCCATTGCCCATAATTCTTCACAACTGAATTCATTCCTGACGGTGGTAATACAGATTCAACCAGGGGAGACAATGCTACTCACCTTGACGCCCTGCTCTCCTGTCTCTCCCTGAGGTCCTGGAGGTCCCAGACCCCCCTGAAACACAACAGCCAAGTGACCCATTGATCTGCCTGCTACAGTGTGAGTCAGTGTCGAATCTGTCCACCCTAAAACTGCTGTTGGTGTACTTTTAATGACAACGAGTGTATTTTCTACAAAGAGTGTGTACACATCTTCAAATCTTGTAAAAGCAGGAGGGGAGGAGTGGGCAGTTATCCCCCCCCCCCAACTATCCCCCCTCCCCCCCTCCTCATTATTTCAGCTCTTGAGCCTCCACCGTTTTTCCAACGTATGGCATATCGTTGAAGAGCAGCACAGCCAGACAGCTTTTTACATGCAAGGGTTCGGAAGAGTTGTTGTTCTTTGACATGGCACACTAACACAATGGTTACAACCACAAGTGCAATTACTGCTGAAGAACTTCATCTACAGATTTTTTTCCGACGTCTTTCTCTTTTCAGTTCATCATATTCACAGAATTTTCACCAAACATTTGTGCAAACTCAGAGAAAAAAAACCTTCCTCAGACAAGTGTTTAAGTTCTGATCTCCAAGATGCCTTCTGCCACCAGAATTTTTTTCCTGGTGCTGCCAAGATATAACTCAAACCTGCAACTTTTTTTCTGTTTGTTTACTACATCTGGCAAAAGCATCACCTGTGGTTTCACATCTAATAATAGAATATTTAATAAAAATGAACAGATTTACTGTCTGGAAGGGTACAGGAGGGAGGGGATGGGTGCATTGAGTGTTCATTCAGGAAATAGAAATGCTTCATTTTCGTGCAGAAAATCTGTCACAAGGCACAAGTTTTGTGCAAATGTCCTCTCTGTGTGAGGTGGACATAATCTATTTGAATCATCACAAACATCCCGCCTTGGCTTAAGGCTGTGTCAGGCCAATTGACATAGACTAGAACATCAAGGCTACATGAAAATGTTGTTATGTTCTGCATATTTAAGCAGGGATTGTGTTGTGACAAGCTCCTAGCATAACATTATCAGTCTCCAAAATCCCCCGAAGTCGGAGTGTGGCTGCTCACGTGGCAGGGTAATCAAAAACGGTCACACATGTAATGTTCTCATCCCCAGCTGATGCATTTGTACCATAGTGTTCAAGTACTTTGGCTGTTCAGATGATCCCTGGAGTCTTTTAGCCAGCATACAACAACAAAAACAACAACAACACAAACATTGTTTACACATACTACACGTGTCCTGTATTGATCCTGCATGAGTTATCGTCTGTCAGGCTAATCAAGATTTTAAAAAGAAAACAACCCTCAAGTGGAGGAATAACAGGAAAGGAGAGGAGGAAAGAGTTGGAAGGGGGGTGGGTGGGTTTGAAATGAGAATTCAAGCATCAGTGATCATGATGGTATCAACAAAAAATGGAAAGTCAACCATATTCATCCTTCCTTATAACCAATAAAAGAAATGTCCTAAGATCTTGATCACTGGTGCGATATGTAAAAAAAACACCCAAAAACGACTGAAACACAAACAAAAGAGAACAAATAAGAAAGAAAAAAAAAAAAAGCTAGAAATAAAATAAAACAACATGAACAAAACAGCACACAGGACTACCTCTGGGAATAAACGTTAATAATTCAAAGATAAAAAAAAGGAAAGGAGAAAGAGAAGAAGACAACTGAAAGGGGGGGGGGGGGATAGTGGAGGGGGGAGGGCGGCGGGAATGGATAGAGGTGTGGGGGAAATGTGTGTGTGTGGAAGGGGTGGAGACAGTCCCTAAAGCGTTAGGGATCTGACAATTCTTGGTCAAGACAATGAATTCTATGATCAAACTTTTTTATGTGGAGAAATAAAGGCTTCTGCAATCGTACGTGATCTCCCTTCTCTCCATCAGTGCCGCGCACTCCCTGAGGTCCCGGTGGGCCGGGAGAACCCCGACGTCCCTCTTCTCCCTTGGAACCTGGTGGTCCAGGGGGGCCCTGCATTGAAACAGACAAGAATCACACACACACACACACACACACACACACACACACATGAGTGCATATATGCAAATACAAACTGATCCAGTCGTCTCTTTTAATATTACAACTAATCTCTCTCTCTCTCTCTTTCTCTCTTCCATTCTCTCTCGCATCTCCCTCTTTCATATATGCTGGAGACTTTACAAACCATGTCCACCACCACCATGTATACACAAGTTCATTCACACACAATTCCATGCCTAGCAGGTTCATATCTTTTACTTTACAATTTTTTCAGAATAAACAAATTAACTTGTGTGTGTGTGTGTGGCATGTGAGTGCATGTGTGTGGTGTGCGTGTGTGTGTGTGTGTGTGTGTGTGTGTGTGTGTGTGTGTGTGTGTGTGTGTGTGTGTGTGTGTGCGCACATGTGTGTGTGTGTTCCTGTATCTCCCTTTTTCTTGAGCTGGAGACTACAACATGGTCACAACCATTACCATCACCACAAACACACCACCGTAGTTCCAGTCAGTCAACCCCATGAGGACACTCACTCTCTCAGCATCAGCGCCGGGGGTACCAGAGGGTCCCGGCGGTCCAGTCTCTCCCTTCATTCCACGTGGTCCTTCCGATCCCGGAGTGCCAGGAACTCCTGGAGGACCCTGAAGCCATCACACCACACATCACCCTGTGTATACGACGAAGCATCCCTCATTGAAAAAAAAAAAAAAAAGTAATCATATTTAAATAAATCATGAAAAGAAAACAAGGAAAAAAGTCCTGTTCCATGTTCGTTGCCCAGACACTGCACAATACTTTCTCACATTTTGTAAGTAGATCATATTTGAATAGAACATGAACACAAGGAAACAGTCCTGTTCAACGTTCGTCACCCAGATACTTCACAACACACTCACCCATTTTGTCTGAATGTATTTCTGTTCCATTTCAGTTGCATGATGCTGAATGACTCATTCCCTGGTTCCTGTTCCATATGAGTTACAGCGGCACTGTGTGATACATCCGCCCATTTTTTGTTTCTGTCTGTTGTTGCACTTGTAGCACACAAGATACTGTACAACACATTCTCTCATTTTGTAAGATTGTATTTTTCCCCCCATACCTGGCTTAGGGTTTAGGGTAGTGTAAACCTTCCTGTTACAGTTGGGTCCTACCATGATGCACAATGTGTTGTCTAGCATAAAACAAACATAAAGTAATGACCTAAAGGAATGTTAAGAAGATCGATATTCAAGCTTACTGTATGTTGACTCATATATAGGCATAAATATATAGTTTATTGTATGTTGACTCACATAAGCATACATATATATTACTGTGCCCTGACCCGAGGAAGCTGTCTATCAGCAAAAATTTGTGGAAAATACATTGAAGTCTTAAGACATGAAAAGACTGTTGTTTTATTTTACTGTACATCTCCCATGTTTACCACAGTTTGTTTTACAAGGTGCGGAGCCTAGGACATCAAGAGAACACCATTCTTAACACTCTCTCTCTATATACATATATTATCAACCCATCACCCATAACAAACAAACAAAAAATTAGCTACATACAAATACACACACACCTCCCAAATTTTGAACACATTATAATCTTTCCAAACCCATCACACAACGGACCCCTCCACTGGTATTCACATTCAGACTCGATAAAGAATCTATGCTCATCTCCCCCTTTCCTTCTTCTACCACATCCCGTTCATCCACCCATCAAAACAGATATATGCACTTGTTCTCCCCAACTTCTGATTTGTTCAGTGTATCATTGTTTAGTCAATCAGTGGCACCTCTTGACAGATCCAAAGAAACGCTGTTCTGTACAGCTGTTAGCGGCTGTCAGCACTCATGTGACTGACAATGCTTCGTTTATCATACAGTAGAGCTGACCACTCTGTCTGTTGACACCTTCTGTCCTCCCTTGCGTCTTTTGAAAACTGGAAGATTTCAAGTGAATAAAGAACTAGGTTGTTAAGAGACTGACGCCAACAGTTTTTTTTTTTCCACAAATCAGCACAAATAGTTGTTACAGATGGGTAGGTTGGTCACTAACCAGAATATGGATGATTCGCTCTACAGCACTTAAAAAGTATCACAACGTAAGGGAAATAACCTGTTACAGAATTCTTGGTCTTTGAGAGAAGAGACACAGACAGGTTGTTAAGAGAGGTTCCATGTATTTGTTTTCCAGGTAAAAAATTCAACGTTAGTGTCAAAGGCCACAATAAAACCATGACTCACAGAGGGCCCAGCAGTTCCTTGTGGTCCTTGGGGCCCTGGAGGTCCTGGGGGACCCTGCAAAGCAAAAAGGAAACAGAAAAAAATGTAGTGGTGAGGTGACACAGCATCACCTGACAACATGACCATTTATACATAAATATCACACCTGTTTGTCATGACAGTAGACACACATGTCACACGACTCTTGGGTCATGCCTAACGGCCTCTACAATACATGTCACAAGACGATCAAACCTGTTCTCCATGACGCCACATACAAATAAGGCGGTGCAAACACACCTGTTTGTTGTGGCAGAACATGCATGCGTCAAAAGGCAGGAGGTTCATGCCTGTTTGTCAAGACGATACTTATGTATGTCACAGGCTGCACAGAGATACTTGTTTGTTATGACAGTAACACATATGTCATATGGCTGTAGGGTTACACTTTTCTGGCATGTCATAACACTATGTCATATAGCTGTAAGGACACACCTGTTTGTCATGACAGTAACACATATGTCATATGGCTGTACTGAAACAACTGTCTGTCATGACAGTAACACATATGTCATATGGCTGTACTGAAACAACTGTCTGTCATGACAGTAACACATATGTCATATGACTGTACTGAAACAACTGTTTGTCATGACAGTAACACATATGTCATATGGCTGTAAGGACACACCTGTTTGTCATGACAGTAACATGTCATATGGTTGTAGGGTTACAATTTTTGTCATAACACATATGTCATATGACGGTATGGACACACCTGTTTTTCATGACAGTAACATGTCATATGGTTGTAGGGTTCCAATTTTTGTCATAACACATGTCATATGACGGTATGGACACACCTGTTTGTCATGACAGTAACATGTCATATGGTTGTACGGTTACAATTTTTGTCATGACATAACACATATGTCATATGACGGTACAGCCACACCTGTTTGTCATGACAGTCACACATGTCATATTTCTGTAAGGACACACCTGTTTGTCATGACAGTCACACATATGTATTAAGGTGGTACAGACACACCTGTTTGTCATGACAGTCACACATATGTATTAAGGTGGTACAGACACACCTGTTTGTCATGACAGTCACACATATGTATTAAGGTGGTACAGACACACCTGTTTGTCATGACAGTCACACATATGTATTAAGGTGGTACAGACACACCTGTTTGTCATGACAGTCACACATATGTATTAAGGTGGTACAGACACACCTGTTTGCTATGACAGTCACACATATGTATTAAGGTGGTACAGACACACCTGTTTGCTATGACAGTCACACATATGTATTAAGGTGGTACAGACACACCTGTTTGTCACAACAGTCATACATATGTATTAAGGTGGTACGGACACACCTGTTTGTCATGACAGTCACACATATGTATTAAGGCGGTACGGACACACCTGTTTGCTATGACAGTCACACATATGTATTAAGGCGGTACGGACACACCTGTTTGCTATGACAGTCACACATATGTATTAAGGTGGTACGGACACACCTGTTTGCTATGACAGGGCAGAACTTCAGTCACTCATTTCTGTTTCCAGGTCTCAGTGCTAAGGTGATCATTTCTGAGGGCACAGGCAATTTAAAAAAAAATGAATGTAGTAAAAAAACAAAAAAAAACGCATCTTCAGTCTGACCCAAAGTCTTAAAAAACTGATTCCATCACTAAAAGGAAGAAGTTTCGTCCATGCCCCTAAGAGGTACCAAGGATTTCAGACAACAGCAGTAACTTGAACATAACAGCTCTTGTACCAATTGAAAGCAGTTTAAACAACACTGCAATGTTAAAAAAAAATACTTAATCTTTACAATGCCTTTTTATTTGCAGAAAATAGACTACAAAACCAGGACACACACTGAATAAATCTAATGATGAGGTTAAATTTTTTTTTAGCAGATATCAATATATTTGGGACACTATATACTAAAAAAAAAAATCTCTCCAAAGGAATTCATCTAACATTTTTTGTAGAATATGGCACTCACATGCATGCACACGCCTGCATGCGTGCGCGTGCGCACACACACAAACACATGCACACACACACACACACACATACATACACACATGTGCACACGCATACACACACACATGCGCGCGCACACACACACAAGCACACACGCACTCACATACTCCATATACACACAAACACGCACACACACAAACATATACATATACAATCCACACACATGCACATACGCACACTAACACACACAGACACAGACACACACCTATACACCCACAACCCACACATGCACACACACACGCACACACACACACACACAAGCACGCACACACACACACACACAAGCACACACACACTCCCACACATACAAAAAAACACACACACATACACACCGTTTTGCCCTCATCTCCAGTCTCGCCCTTGGGCCCTGGGGGTCCAGGCATGCCCTGCTGTCCGTTTATCCCTGTAGGTCCCAGCAAACCGCGGGGTCCCTCCGAACCCTGCACACAGACACCTCACACATTTCATTTCACCTCACCTTACTTCCCTTTTCTTTTCCATTTCTCATCCCTCTGTACCCTTACAGAGAGAGAGAGAGAGTCCGACTTGATCCACCACCCGACTCCACCCAGAATCTCAGAATGATCAGATGATCTAAGAGGATGATTATGATAATGCTGTAAAGATCCGTTCGGGTTTGACACCTAGTCACATCCCTGATGCATCACCATCTGCCAGCGCCTGATTGGCTCTGCTGGTACAGCCGTGAGCTCCCATTCATCCAGTATGAGCTTGATCGTCGATACGCCCACCTCCATGTACTGTCATGTTGGTGGTGTCAGTGTAGTGGTAGACAGGTCCCATCTCCTTCTGGGATGGGTTTGCAAACCAGTCGCACAGTCTAATGCCGGGGTAGATGTAAAAACCGAATGTACCCTGAATACCAAGTACTAACAGTCTGAAGGAGATATCAGACAATCTTTGGAAACTAATGGTCTGAGACAGTTGCACATTCCCGATAGTACTGTATGACAAGAATGATCAGATCGGAATCCAGACTGGAATGGATGAAAGAGTGTAATTTTTTTTTTCATGAAGATTCATGGCTGTGTATAAGCCTCGAGGGATTTGGACAGGTCCGAAAGTTGCGTTATTAGTCTGAAATCATTTGAATCTGACCAATCATTTGATACCAGGAGGGGGATCATATTGGTATTCTCAAATACTTGTGGAGAAAACATTTTCTTTTGATCCATGAATTTTTAACATTAATGTATGTTAGAGACTCAGCAATTATGCACAGTAGGTCTGAACAGAGATGCAGGTATGTTATTTTTTCAGTGAACCATGAGTTCAGTGAACTATTTGAATTCTTTTTTATGGAGAGAGAGAGAGAGAGGGGGAGAGAGAGAGAGAGAGAGAGAGAGACAGACAGACAGACACAGACAGACAGACAGACACAGACAGACAGACACAGACAGACAGAGACAATATGCACAGACAGGTGGAGACAAAGATACTGAGCAAGACAGAGAGAGAGAGAGACAGAAAGAGAGAAAGACACAGACAAAGAGATAGAAACAAAAAGAGAGAGAAACAAAAAGAGAGAGACAGAGAGAGAGAAGTGAGGAGAGAGGAGAGAAAGGCATGAGAGAGACACACAGACAGGATGGACAGAGATTAAAGAGAAAAGGAGGAGGAGAGAAAGAAAGACTGAGAGAGAGAGAGAGAGAGTGAGAGAGAGAGAGAGAGAGAGAGAGAGAGAGAAGAGAAAGAGACATACAAACCGACAGACAGACAGACACAGAAGCGGGCAGGCAAAGAGCCAGTCCAACAAGACGAGGAATACAGAGGTACGAACCTTAGGTCCATGTAATCCCTGTGGTCCCCTGGTGCCCAACTCCCCTGGCGGACCCTGTCACAACATCCACACACACCGTCAGCCCTCAAACGCCTATCGCTATCGTCAGTCTACAGATCTCAGGACCTGCTAGCCCTCCCTCCTCTCCTTCACCCTCACATTCTACTAACTGCTTCAAACAGATTTTATAGGATGATACATGAAAACAAGTCAGGAATCACAGCAGTCTTTGCTCCCTTTCACTAATATGAGGATCAGCACGCACACTATTTTTTTTTCATTCATTTTTGTTTGATTGTGTTGTTTATTTTTCATGAAATGGAGCCACATGATTTACACAAACAAATGTTTACAGGCTGTTACACAAACTTTGCAAACACATACACACTCACAGACACTCTCTTTCTCTTCTCTCTCTCGCACAAGCGCACGCGCGCGCACACACACACTCTCTCTCTCTCTTCTCTCTCTCTCGCGCGCGCACCACACACACACACACACACTCACACACACTAAAGCACAAATCACTCACTGGGGGTCCGGGAGGTCCCTGAACACCCAGAGGTCCTTGGGGTCCAGGGGGACCCTGCAAAGATAGAGTACGATATAGCAATATGGTTATCTGGTTTGTGTGTGTATGTGTGTGTGTGCACACACGTTGTGTGCGCGCGTGCGTGAACTTGTGCGAGTGTAGGTCTGTGTGTGAGAAAGATTGTGTGTAAGAAAGATTGATAAAGAGAGTGAAAAAAAAAAACATAAGAAATTGCAAAACCAACATATACACAGTACTTAAGCAAATAATCAGTTAGACAATGCTTTAAAGAAAGGTAAAGTTCAAGACACTAAGAAAATATATCAACAAATATTTTCATATTAATTGTTGGCAAATTTTTGGCAGAAAAGGCTTTCAATTCTCATAGTCAGTTTTGTTTACTTACTTGTTAGTTTTTAAAACATTGAATTCAAAGCTTCATATTTGTGGCATAATTTGTCTCAGATGCATGTTGTAATATATCATGATATAGATTCAAATTTCTGAAAATCTAAGGACAAAGATTGGCCAGATATTGCTTACAAAACAGTCCCACTTTTGTTCTTAAATATGGTTCCAAATGCATTTTTGTACACAATGAGTACATCTGATTTTAGATAGTGGATTTTAGATAGAGCGTGTGCGCATGCAAGTAGGTCTCTGTATATATATTGTGCATGCATGCATGCATGCATGTGTGTGTGTGTGTGTATTGTGTGTGTGTGGGTGTGTGTGTGTATGTGTGTGTGTGTGTGTGTGTGTGTGTGTGTGTGTGTGTGTACAAGCGTGCACATGCACACTTGCATAAAACTGTACTGTCTGTGTGGGGTGATGAATGTGTGTGTGGCTGTGTACATGCAACAATTGCAATATACATGTGGTGGAAGGGTGGGGTGAAAGACTGCTGTTTGAAGATGGTAGCAGGGCGCAGAGTAAAAGAGGAGTGCGCATGTATCTTACAGGAGGGCCATTGTCTCCCTTGAGTCCCATCACTCCTGGAATACCACGATCTCCCTGGAAAAAAATAAAACAGAAAAAAAACACATATAAATCATATGTACTTTTTCTGTCGAGAGAAAAAAAAATTATACCTACCTTTCTGTCTATCTATCTATCTGTCTGTGTTACCTTTCTGTCTATCAATCTATCCGTCTATGTATCTGTCTTACCTTTCTGTCTATATGTCTATCCGTCTATGTATCTGTCTTACCTTTCTGTCTATATGTCTATCCGTCTACGTATCTGTCTTACCTTTCTGTCTATATGTCTATCCGTCTATGTATCTGTCTTACCATTCTCTCTATCCGTCTATGTATCTGTCTTACCTTTCTGTCTATATGTCTATCTGTCTATGTATCTGTCTTACCTTTCTGTCTATCCGTCTATGTATCTGTCTGTCGTAATACACAGTAGAACCTCCTAAAAAGCCCCTGTGAACTGAGACTCCCTCTTGTTTAGCTGGAACTGTTCTTTTCTTTGTCTTTTGTAGATCACACTCACTTCTCTCTAAAAGATCCAATATTTTCAGGATCTTTGGAGGTAACTGTATAAAGGCCCCACTGACTGTGGCTCACAAAGGCAATAAACAAAGAAAAGGGAAGAGAAATAAACCAAAAAAAATTGCAACAACCTACACCTTCAATCAAAGCATGGTGAATATACATGCAAGTCTCACCTTCGCACAGAAACTCCCACAAATTTACAGGCACACACACATACACACAAATACACACACGTGCGCACATACACTGAGAGACTTCCATGAATTTACAGGCACACACACACACACACACACACACACACACGCATGCACACATACACGCACGCACACACATACACACACACACACACACACACACACACACACACACACACACACACACACACACACACACAGCAAGGTGGATGGATAGGTGGGTGGGTGGAGTGGAAGTGAAGTGAAAAACAACACAAAATATTTCCTTCACCTCGAAATAGTAAAAACTAAAGAAAACTACGTTCTACCATTTCTCTCTCTCTGAGCCAGACTTCACCTGTGTATGTCTCTGTCCACTTTCTTTTCTGCTTACTATTTTTATTTATTTATTTCTCACTATGACAATCTTACCTTGTCTCCATCCATGCCAGGTGCTCCCATGGGCCCAGTGGGACCTCTGTACCCCTGAAACATTGATGGAGGTCACTGTTACCTTTATCACCATCTTCCAACCATTGTTCACGCAATCAGTTACATATACATGATTATGAAAACAAATGTACTCCCACACACACTCATAGATATGAATCACACATGCACGCTTGCACGCACACACATGCGCGCATGCGCACACACACACACACACACACATGCACATATACAAATTACACAGATAAAGAAAACATAACTTACACAGACAAAGATAACATAAATCCATCTAAAATGATCCTAATTTAATGCAAGAAAATGTACAATGACAACAGCAACAACAAACATGAACAAATAAAAGTCTTACCACACACACACACACACACACACACACACACACACTGAAAATACGACCAAAAAAATATCTCTTGCTCATCAGATCAAAGAGCAATTAACTCATGACAGATAACAATAATCCAAAAGAAGGCCAAAAATGTCCATCCAAAGCTATACATCAACAGACATATTTCTGTACAGACAGGGTGAAGGGAAAGACAGCAACTCACTCGAGGTCCAGCACCACCCTCCGTGCCTGACTGACCTGCTGGGCCAGCAATGCCCTGAAATCACATCAGGAATCAACATCCATGGCAGGGTATGATGAGGTGGCACAACAACCGTTATGGAATGAACATGGTAAATGTACGGTAGAGAAATATGTATAGCAGACACACACACACACACACACACACACACACACATACACCACACACAAATAAACTAAGATAAACATGAAAACAAGCACTCATACATACATACACATATGCACGCATACACACACACACACACACACACAATCACATACTTAACTCTCTATCATTCACACACACACATAATCACCCTCTCTCTCATACACACACACACATACACACTCATTCTCTTTTACACATATAAACACACACACATACACAATAACATGCTCAACTCTCTCTCCATCACTCACACACACACTTAAACACACACTTTCTCTCTCTCTCTCTCTCTCTCTCTCTCTCTCTCTCTCCCTCTCTCTCTCTCTCTCTCTCACACACACATGCAGACGAGAGAAGCAGGAGGGATACAGTCTTTCAAACACTCACAGGAGCTCCCTTGGGTCCAACAGGTCCAATGCCGCCCCTCACGCCTGGTGTTCCCTGCAGCAGAGAAGGGGGATCAGCATTACTTCCCACTACCTCAAGACAGGGTCTGGGTCTGGACAAGGATGGAGCTTAATTCTCATCAGCTTCAGCACTGAACTTTTTCCAAACGATCATTCTCCATCAGGAATGTTCAGTTTGCATCAGTTTTGTACAAACACTCCTGGATACTGAAGTCTGGGAAAGTTCTGCACTTTTGAAGTGGCAACCGTCTCGGATTTGGAAGCTGGAAAGGTTCTGAGTGTTTGGAAGCGCTTCCAGTGTTTGCAGGTTTTATGAGCTAGCCCGGCTTCCCTCGATCCATACTCCCCTCCTGTCCCCTCCTTTATAAACCTCCTGGCTTTGCCCAGTTCATACTCTTCCCCTCCCCTCCCTCCACACCACCCCCAATTATTGCATTCCCCGTCTGATTAAGAAAAAAATAGAGAGAAAGAGGGAGACCAACTGTCTTAACTCTTTCTAATGAACATCTGAGGCAACTCTCACTGCCCCACTTGCCTCCCCCCCCCCCCCCCCACCAAAAAAACAAAACAAAACAACAACAAACAAACAAAAAAAAAACCCCACACAGATGAGAAATGCGACGATGTGCAGTCCCATCTGGCGGGCGAGTTGAAGTCTACTTGAACTAAAAATAGCGCTGCCCAGGTTCAGCCTGGTCTTATGACCTGATCTCGTCCACAGTTGCCTAGTGGTTGACTCCAATCAATTAAGGCTAATTACTCTAAGCTGGAACGAGTTCACACTCTGAAAATTCAAGTCTGACCTGAACTGGATACTGAAGGTCAAGTGTTACTTAATTGCAGGCTGGTGCCCGTCATCATTTTGACACCATCTAGTCAGAAAGATCCTCCTCTATAAAGACTGCTAAGAGAGAACAGGTGTTGATATGAAAGGTAACAGTATCATTAACCTTTTCAAATGTTGAAATTAACTGATCAGCTTGGATTTTCATGCTATATATGCATGTGACACTTTTCCATTTTTGGCTTTATGAGCTGCTTGATCTTCATGCTGGAACTGAACTCACAACTAATGTCCACTTTTCTCAAAGAGCGGTCGACTTTGAAGCTAAATCTTTTTCTTCTTTATCAGCTAACTGATTGCCTTAACAAATCGGTTTTCAAAACTGAATCACCTTATTATTAGTGTAACCTGTTTCCAGTATTTTTTTTTTCACCAACCCTTAGAAATATGGTAAAAAGTAAGGGGAAAGTGAGATAAGGATCAGTTTTGGGGAGTCCCTGGTGGATTTTGATATTGGAGTCTGGAGACAGCTGAAGCTGGATTTCTAGAACCCTGAAACTGTAGGCACAGCCAAGCGTGTTGTCTTTCTTTATGGATGAAAATACTGCAGTCTTCGAAGTGCTCCTTCAATGATCAGCATGTATGCTGTCTCTGCCTGCCCCAACCAAAATAAATGGCTCCTTTTCAGGGCAACCTTCACAAGCCCAAAGGATCCAGTGTAAAAGAGGCCACTTGGGCCGCAGCCAATTCCCTGTCTGGCATGTTCGAGGCCAGCCACTGGAACTAGAGGAGAGGGATGGGTCCATTCAGACTTCTCCATAGTGAGGCAAAACTGGGTGATTCTGGACCTCTTCAGCTGGGGAGCTTCCTGAAAACCAACCTGGATAACTGCATTGGGTTCCTTTCACATTTGCCTCATTTCAATTTTTAGTTTTTACTTCAAATGTGAGACTGGGAAACGTACTCTTTGGATGTCTTGTCTGAGTTTTTTGCGAGTATACTCCGGTTGTCTTTCTTCTCTGGGCTTTGGTAACATGTAACATGGTAACATGTAACATGGTAACATGTAACATGGAGGGCACAGGCAGTGTTTACCAAAGGCAGCTGGCTAGGGTTGAACTCAACCAATCGTTTAGCCACTAGCGCTTCACAAATACCCTGTCACAACTTCCTTCATGTTTTGATCATGATTTACTGATACTTTAATACTGGTAAAATAGTGCCTGGTCATGTACGTTTGTATGTTAATTACAATAACAAAGATGTGGAACGGAAAGGAAGACAGAAACAGACATCCAGAGGAATACAAGCAGGAAGGAATGAGGGAAAGACAAAAAAAAAAGACACAAATAACAAACGATTCCACATCAAAGAAATCAGTAGGTGTCCATACTCACAGGTATTCCAGGAGAACCAGCAGGGCCATGAGGTCCATTGCTACCTTTGGGGCCCTGTTCACACACACACACACACACAACACACACAACACACACACACACACACACACACTACACACACACACACACACACACACACACCACCACACACACACACACACACACACACACACACAACACACACACACACACACACATACACTCTCACACACACACACACACACACACGCACATACATACACTCACTATTATATAGGACATAATATGCATGCAGCCTCATACAAATTCTCTGACAGACATACATGAACATAATAATGATGCATAAAATGCATGCTAACTAACTCTAGATTTCTCACAAATTCTCTCTGACAGACATGCAGATTGTTACATGGGCATATGATGCATAAAACGCAAGCTAACTAAAACTAGATTTCTCACAATCTCTCTTGTTCTCTTTTTACTTTCTATCACACACACACACACACACACACACACACACACACACACACACACACACACACACATACACACACGCGTGCATGTTCACTACATAAGTATGCAACTCCTAAACTGGATTTCTTGATTTCTCAAATGCATTCTTAAGAATGTTATAATTTACAAAAAGAATGCAAAGTTTAGATACGGAATTTTGAGACTAAATACCGTCATTTACGTAAAACTAAAAGGTTCAATGATGACTTTTTTTTCCAACTTTTCTTGACATTTTAAAAATGGAATGAAAAAAAATCTACTACATATTTATTCTCACTTTATTAATCAATAATTCAGTAGGTCTAGATTATTTTAAAATGTTTACAACTGTAAAAATAGGCCAGGATCTATGCATGTAACAAAATTGGTTTACAGATACAGCGGGTTCACAGTAAAAAAAACTACAACACTTTCCGGCTTTTCAAATTTTTGAGAAACCCACTTTATATGCTGGGAAAGTGGACACACACACACACACACACACACACACACACACACACACACATACACACACACACGCACACACACATACACACACACATACATACGCACACACACACACACACACACACACACACACACACACACAAATACACACACACACACACATACACACACAACACACACACACACATACACACACACACACACACACACACACACACACACACACACACAAATACACACACACACACATACACACACACACGCACACACACATACACACACACATACATACGCACACACACACACACACACACACACACACACACACACACCCCAACACCAAAACACCAACACCTATCCACTCACAGTAGGACCAGGAGGACCAGGTGGACCGGGGATTCCTGGGGACCCTGGTTTACCCTGCACACAGAAGTCCACAGAACACAACGTGAATATCTAACCAAATCCACAGAACACAACGTGAAGATCTCACCAATTGCACAGAGCACAATGTGAAGATCTCACCAATTCCACAGAACACAACGTGAAGATCTCACCAATTCCACAGAACACAACGTGAATATCTCACCAATTCCACAGAACACAACGTGAAGATCTCACCAATTCCACAGAACACAACATGAAGATCTCACCAATTGCACAGAACACAACGTGAATATCTCACCAATTCCACAGAACGCAACGTGAATATCTCACCAATTCCACAGAACGCAACGTGAATATCTCACCAAACCATCATCCTCCCTCAACAGACCCACACCCTTATGACAACAAATCCCAGCGCCTGGACTTGAAGAAGAAGAATAGTGCTTCATGTGTAGATTGCTACTGGTTGGTTCATTGGAGGAAAATGACCTTCCAGCAGAAAGGGACCAGGGCAAGTGCTGGGGCCTGATACCTGTCCCATTCCATCACAAGAACGCTTAGTCTTCTCCTTTCTCCATTCCTCCTCAGGAACTCTGAGATTCACAACTCGTACGACTTTTGCGTAGGAGACCATTTCTAATCCCACTGTTAAGATACTAATAATACACTAATAACATTGTTATCTTAAGAAAAAATTAATGAATGTGTTGGCATCTGATGAATGTTGGGGTAAGTGAACTTTAACTGACACACAATGAGACCGACAGCGAGTGAGCAGAAGAGTTGAGAGGGTGTGTGAGAGTGTTGTACGAAAAGGAGAGAAAGATCTGGAAGAATAGGGGTGTTTTTATTCTTTTCTTTTTTGGTTCAGCTTGATCATAGCCAAGCCAGTCACAAGGGTCTGTTCAAAGCTGGAAGAACTGAGAACAATGATATGTTGGAACAATTCTGTGAGAGTGGCCTTTTCTACTGAAATACTGACAAGTCTCTTCACATTGGACAATAAGACTGATGAAGAAGAAGAAAAAAAGCATAACCCAAAACATATCCTCTTCCGTTTCATAACACTGCATAATAATAATTGTGTTTGAATTCTTTTATTACCCTTGTCTTTATATCATTCCAAGACCAACGGGTACGGGTTCTACCCTCAATCTTAACCAGGAGTGTGGTGGTGGTTGTCCAAATATTCATCATTGCATTTTAGGTGGATGGCCATCTCCTGTGTTTGATTGCCCCATGCTCAGCTTTTTATTCAAATCATTAACAGAAAGGAACAGATCAAGTACAAGATATGAAGATGTTCAGTGCATCCAGAACGATTCTAGGCAATGTGTACACACACCCCTAGCTGAAATCGTCAGTCAGACTGACTTTGTGAATGTTCTGATTCTTCTTTTTTCTATTGTGAAGGTCTGTGTCTGTGTCTCACCTTGTAGCAGTGCAGGGATTGTGGGGGTTCCTGGGTTCAGACCCTCCTCCCCAACAAATGCATAAAGGATAAATATTTGTTATGTGCCAGGAGAGGCCTCCATTACACCTTATTAACAATTGTGGACCCCCGTCTCTCCTCCAGTTTTCACAAAATCTGCATCTTGTTTCCTCCTCTCCTCCACCCTTCCCCCCCCTTTTTTTTTTTTTGCAAAATCTTCACCTTGCGCCCTCCACCACCACCACCCAAAAAAACATCCCCCCCCCCCCCCTTTTTTTTTTTCCCCTCTTCTCCCACTTTTACAAAACTGCCCCCTGTCTCGCCCATACCTCCTACTCTCAACCCTACTCCCTTTTTTTTTCTTTTATAATAAGAATCTGCTGCTAGGTGCCTGCAACACAACCTCAGTTTGGATCACTCCCCTCCATTAGTACTCGATCCACCCCTGTAGTGTATAAACATTAAACTAACGGGAAAAAGAAAAGAACACCAACAGCATGCTTTGCGGCGCCTATCTCCTCTCCTAAGTATCCTGGTGCACACTGCATTTATGACTCACTTAGGACTGACATGGATCACGCGATCTTTGAACACACATGGCTTATCTTCTGGATACATGCACATATCAACCACGTATCGAGCAATAGCTTGTCTGTGCAGATGTGGAAAGAATTCTGTCCTAAATACTGGAGATTGAAAGAATTCTGTCCAAAATACTGAAGAGTAGCCATTTTACTGCAGCTTTATCAATAAATCACCACTCTCTCCCCCTAGCCTGTCTCCCATGCCAAGAGTACAATACTCAAAGTACTTATTCAGTGAGTATTCAGAGCCAAGGTAGATAACTACTTACAGAACTACCAGGGAATCCACGACCACCAGGGAAACCGCCCAGCCCCGGGGCTCCCGGAGGTCCAGGGTTGCCTTGGGGACCAGCAGGACCCTGTGAGACACCACCATGGTCAGGTTATATTACTGGTGTTTCTTTCCTGGCATGGTTGCAATGCTTGTGTGTGTGTGTTGTGCTGTGTGTGTGTGTGTGTGTGTGTGTGTGTGTGTGTGTGTGTGTGTGGAGTGTGTGTGTATGTGTGTGTGTATGTGTGGAGAGTGCGCGTGTGTGTGTGTGTGTGTGTGTGTGTGTGTGTGTGTGTGTGTGTACATGTGTGTGTGTTTAATGTGTGTGTGCATGCGTGCGTGCGTGTGTGTGTGTGTGTGTAAGTATGTGTGTGTGAAAATATAAAAAGAAATAGCAAATCAACAACCAAGAGAGGGGAGAAACACAAATCTTTTGATAGGGGAGAGAGAAAGAGAAGAAGACAGAAAGAATGAGGCAGAGGCAGACTGACAGATAAAGGTAGTCAGAGAAGAGACAGACAGACAGATAGAGAGAGCAAACTACAAACAGAAGGGGAAAGGGTAGGGAAGACAGACAACCAGACAGTAAAAGACAGAAAGTGAGAGGAAGTGGAGTATGAGAGATACAGAAGTAGATAAGAATACACACACATGCACGCATGCACCATCACACACACACACACACACACACACACACACACACACACACACACCATAAAACATTTAAAACAAAAATCCACTTTTGGACTGCAAACTAATTTTTTTTTAAAATGTACCTAATCTCTCACCATTTGAACATCAGTCATGTGAGAACTCACTTCCTTCATCAAAATGGCTGACTGCTTACAACTAAAAAGAAAGTTTCTCTTGTTTGCTTTGTTTGTTATTACTTACTGCAGTGAGAATACAAGTATTCCGATGAATCCTCAAAGTTGTTGGGAGGGAATTTCTGAGGATTCCCCAACGGCTCGTGGCATTTCCCCCCTTGTTTATTTCTCTTATCAAGAGGTAAAATGCAGTCACTGATCACTGGTCCAAAAGCTCACTAGAACTGCGACAAAGCTCTTCCGAGTGCATTCAGCCACACTCTCTGTCCATCTCTTTGTTCTCTCTGCTGTATCTCCACTTTCCCTTCCTTGGAGGATGGTCTTGGACAGTCAGTTTGGTTTTGTCACATGTCCATGCCTCTCCTGCTTTCTTCTCCTCACTTATGTCAACACGTCATCACAGCGAGCGGCCTTTGGCCTGTGGTTCTGCGCAAGCTGTGTTGTTTGGGACAGGCCAGAGGAGATGCAAACTACTCTTTTGAAACTTTTCATCTCCACTCATATGGTTCAGTGAACTCTAATTTGTCTTAAAAAAAAAAAAAAAAAAACTGTTAAAATAACTCCGCCAAACTACGCGGACAAACGAATCACATGCTAAAACATGACGCACCTAATTTAACAAATTGATTGTTTGTTTTTTTGTTTTCCTTGTCCTGAAGTGTTGTTTAACTTGCATGAAGAAGACGTAAGCGGTCGAAATGCATCATGTTTTGGCTTGTGATTTGTTTGCCTTTGTAGTTTGGTGGAGTTATTTTAACACTTTTTGTGGGGGGGAAATTTGTTTAGATTTCTGCCTGCAGTCGCCTCACTTTGCAACAAACTCTAATTTAATCAAAAGAAACCTTTCTCAAAGTACTAACAAACAAGATGAACATGTGAAGGGAAGGAACATTACAAAACTGTCTCAGGCGTCTTGGATGAGTTTTGGCTGAACTTACAGTCAATTAAAAAAAAACAACAACCTAAGTCGGACAAATATGTTGGGCATGCTCTCAAGTGTATAGAGATGTGTCAGAGATCCTGGTCCAACACAACCTGAGTACAGGAAGGGAGTCTTTATCAGTTTGTTTTCATCTTTACCTGAAGGTTTCACTGCACCACACAAGCTTACCGTCTCTCCTGGATTTCCAGACTCTCCTGAAACTCCCTGTTCTCCAGGCGATCCCTGTCATCAGACATTTTGACACATAGGTTAATTTTTTTCATTTCCGTATCAACAATGTTCCACTCTCCATGCCTCCCCCCCCCCCCCCCCCCATCCTTACCTGCCTAGTCTCAGTGATGTGCTGTGTGATATGGCATGACATGATACAATTCAGCATGGTGTAATTTCCAATGATATGAATGTACATTCAAAATGTGGCGTGACTTTCAGTAATATGAGGCACATATCTAGCAGAGTTACAGGTCAGTGAAGCAAAAGTATGACAGATATAGATGCTGGAGGAAAAAAAAATATACTGAACCAGTTAAAGCACTAAACAGGCAATACAGAATTAAAGGGTGACCAGATGAATTTCTGACCCCAGTTGTCTTTTGCGTGCGCGCGCACACACACACAACACACACACATATTCTCTCTTTCTCATTTACTGCCCCTTCACCTCCCAATCGCTCCTTAACCTGCCCCACCCGTCCTTTTTCCTCCATCCACCCATTCATGCACCTCTACATTTGTCTTTTCCTCCCCCACTCCCCACCCACCTCTCTTCCACTTCTTCACTTGACTGAGAAGAAAATTTAAAACTCACTAACAATACCCTTCTCCATCTCCCCCTTCATCTCACTCACACATTTCCAAATCACTTCCGCTAATCTCTCCTTCCTACCCCCCCCCCCCCTCCACCCCAACCCACTTAATTGGAAACAAAACATTTTTTTTTTAAATGAAGCCTCGAACCCAAACCACTAACCATTCATAACAACAAAATCCCCCTCCCTCTCAAAATTGTCCTGCATATGTAGGTACACAGTTTCCAAACATCAACGGAGTGGAACTAAAGACCTACTCCCATCTCCTGTCCCTCCCTCCCCTTCCCTCAAAATATTTTAAAAAATAGAAAAAAAAACCAATAAGAAGAGCTCACAGGATTGCCAGAGGGCCCCCTCTCTCCGTCAGATCCCGGCTCTCCATGAGGACCCTGAAAACAACCAACATGATCTCATAAAAGCAGAGGCTTCCAGAGTGTGGCGTTGGCAGTGAAGAAAATGTTCTCCTGTACAGTATCATGTACCCCTTCTCACCATGAGCTGTTCACTTCCCTCCCTCCCCTCTCCCCCTCCCCCTTGAGGAGGGGACAAAAAGGTATATGTATCCTTCTCATCAGCTGTCGACTCTGTCTCTCAAGAGGAGGACAAAAAATGTTCTTCGTCACAGTATAATCCTTCTCGTCAGCTGTCAACTCTGTCTCTCAAGAGGAGGACAAAAAATGTTCTTCATCACAGTATAATCCTTCTCGTCAGCTGTCAACCTGCCTCCCTCTGTGGACGACAAACAAATGTTGTTCTGCACAATCTGGTTTCACAATTCTCCTCAGCTGTCAACTCTTCATCCGAAGAGGACAAAAATGGTTGTTCTGCACAGCATGTCATTTTCATCAGCTGTCAGATCTCCCTCTCTAGAGGAGGACAAAAAAATGTTGTTCTGCCCAGTATATCATTCTCATCACTTGCCAACTCTCCCTCTCAGGTGTGGGACCAAAAAAAAAAAAAAATTTCTGCACAGTCTGGTGCATAATTCTCATCAGCCATTAACTCTCCCCCAGGTGGAGGAGAAAAAGTGTCATTCTGCGATCTGGTTTAACCCTCTTTTGCGGTGAACGTTCTGGAGCGTTCAAGAAAAAACACAGTTCGAAATCGGCGAACGTACGGGAGCATTCGGATTCCACCTGGTCACTCTTGGCACATCCATTTTGTTTATATCACATGGCAGTCACATGACCACTTTAGCCTCGCTTTCAGTATGCATTGTACTTTTGTTTGACTCCATTTCATGTCGGCAAACAGTACGTTTTGTGAATTACGAATTTTTCAAGTTGACCTAGTGAGCAAGTAAGATTTTAACATGGAGGCGGAGGACTTATGGCAAATGTTGAACAAGGACAGCGACAAAGACTCGGCTTTTGAAGGTTACAACATCACAGATTTGCATGAGGTAAAGGGTAATGAGAGTGACCTAGATATCGACTTCAACAACATTGATGTGTCACCTGTCAGTAATAACCAGCGCGTGACTGATTTTTAAGTCAATTTCAGTGTTTGAATTTTTTTTTGGAAGTCATGTATCTTCACAATACTGAAATAATTGTTTTAAAGTGCAGACAAACATCTCAATAACACATAACATAAAATAAAAAAGAAGTGAAATATTGCTTGGGTATATCTTTAAAAAAAAATTTGTGTGATGCTACCCTATCGTTGTTACGGAGCTGCTTCCCTTTCCATAGGATTTAGAGAGTGTTTCATGCACTGAACATCAGGACAAAGAGGGTTAACATTCTCATCAGCTATCAACTCTCCCCCTTCAGCACAGTCTGATGTATCACCCCCTGTCAACTGTTTCCACTTCATGGAAAAAAAGGTTCTTGTGCAGAGTCTGTGCATATGTTGTCCTGATCAATCAGAAAAATACAAAACCACCCTTCACCCGCCATGTGAGGAGGCCCTGGATGGGTAGAGGGTAGAACAATGAGGGTGACTCACACCGCTGACCGTCAAGAGTTCTACCCACTGAACCACCTCACCCACCAACAGACATTTCCTGGGAAAGACAATTCTGACCATGTCTTTGATGCACCCTATAAAACATCTAATTCTGTGCTCCATGGACCAGGCCTTTTACACACCCAAGAAAACATCCAATCTTGTGTTCAATGGGAGGGACGTTTCTTGCAATGACTTCTACATACTGAGAAGACAACAAATACTATTTCAGTGGGAAAGATATTGATTACAACATACTTTACATGCTTAAGAAAGCAATAAATGTTGTATTCAGTGGGAGAGACAGTTCTCATATTGCCTTTTACTTACCTGGGAAAACCCTCAATATTGGGCAGGATATTTATGATAATGCCTTTTACATTTCAGAGTCAACATCCAAAGCTATTGCGTACATGTGTTCTATGGGACATACATTTGTGACAAAGCAGTTAACACATATAAGAAAATTGCGTAAAAGACATTTCTGACATAAAACACACATGCACACACACACGGTTTCAGAAACACTATTTGCACAACTCATGAGCCATGTGTAACACACACACACACACACACACACACACACACACACACACATATGGAGTACAATACTCACAGTAGGCCCCATCACACCCACTGGTCCAGGCTGACCAGGACTGCCAGGAAGACCCTGTAACACATGTAACTCAGTTAATTCACCCTGTAATGTATATATGTAGTTCACACTTCATTCAGAAACCTATGTCACCCACAGCGTAAAACCGCAACTCAAACCTACATAGGTTCCGTGTACACATGCTGTTTGACTTGTAACACACACCAGTTACCCTTTAACACTTGAAACACCTGTCAATCATTCTGCACAGTGTATTGTTCACCTTGTAACGCATTCCATTCACCTCATGACAACCTGTATTTATCATGTGATAAATCTGATTCCATCTCTGTGACTTCATTCTATTATCCTACTAACATGTTTCGTTCATACATGAGAACACTTCATTCGCCCTGTAGCACATTTAAAGCAGATAGTAACACATGCTATTCATTTCTTAAACTTCACTTACTCTGTGAGAGATGTATCCCTCTGGTCGTTCAACCTCTATGTTTCACTGACAGTTATTTCACCCACCCTGTCAAACATTTTCTATTCGCCCTGTAACACATCTCATGCAGACTCTGTTCACAGAAAACGAGTGTCATTCATTTTAAACTCTGGATGGAATTTATCCTATCACACAATTCATTTGTCTTGTAGTCATACATTTCATTCACTTTTACGCAAGGTCATAAAAAAAAACATAACTGTCAGTCAGCGGTAGGACAACTGGGAGGCACAAATTTCTCATCACAAACATCTGACAAAAGATACATCCGAAGGTGGGAATTTTTTTCTTGTCATCACACACACCTGAAGGAGAGTTTTTACAAAGTTATGAGGTTCTAACATGTTTGCCTCTGTAGCGCATGTACCATTTCAAGCAGTCAGTAACCATTTATTTAACTGACTCTGAAAAACATTCTGGATTAGAAATGTTCACTTCATCTTTCTGCTGACCCATCTCCAGTGAAAACTAGGGAACACAAGTGGCAGTACAAAATGAGTAAACTCTTTCTTGCACTAAGACTGGCATAGCTGGATCAATCGTACACAGTTTTTTTTTTTTAAACTGATGTTCACATTTGGATCACAAACGAAAAAGAAAAAAAACAGAAAGAGAGAAAAAGAAAAAAGCGATGCAGTGCTGTTCATTCAAAATTAAACTGTGTACCTTCCATTTACAGTTAAATGAGAGTGTAAGAAAAGCAAATAGCTCAATTTCTCACTGTTCTCTATTAAAAACAAAGCAATTTTAAAGTGTCCATTTTAAAAAAAAATTTGATTTGTAATGCTGACAAAATGCCCTATTTTCCTCCCACAAAACAACCTCATTCCATAAGAGTATTTTGGCTTTTACATATGTTATACATCAATATCTTCCTAGAACACTGTTAAAAAAAATTACAAACTGTGTTCTTCAGGGGAGCCATTTCTTTATCAACACATATAAAGGTACAGTCTCCTCCGAAAAGAAAAGAATGAAAGTGGTGGACAGAATGAGTTACGATTGGTGGATTGCAAAGAAAAGGGCAGGAAATACTTAATTTAAGCCAGGTTGAATAAGCAGACGTGCACCAACAACAGTCGTATATACCATCTAATAATAGGTTGCGACTCTGAACAGACAAATGTGTATGAGGACACAGATATGTGTACCAAAAGCATATCGTCTTGTGCATGCATACACACACATGCACATATGCACACACACACGCACGTGCACACACACACACACACACACACACACACACACACACACACAAGTAACTCACAGGCTCTCCGCGATCTCCCGACATGCCCATCTGTCCGTCTTTTCCCGGAACACCCTGGAAACATGCACAGGTGCAGTCAGTCAAGGCACATATGTGTAAATAACATCATTATTACCTCGGCTAAGAAAGTCACGTCTTCATTCACATCTGACTGTTTGTGTGTCAACATGATTATGCAAAATCTACTGAACCGATTTGAACAAAACTGTGTGGAAAAGTGGACTGTGGCCCAAAGACAGATGCAGTCAATTCTGGTGCCAATACGTCCTGCAGATCCAGATGAAAGAGAGGATCCAGGATCTGTTCAACCTTAGCAACAAATGTTCTCTTCCTGAGGTGATTATAATCTCACATTCCCCCCCCCCCCCCCTCCTCCAAAGAAAAATAAACAAAAAATAAAAATAAAACAAAACAAAGCTCAAAGACGCCAAACTCTCTCTCTCTCTCTCTCACACACACACACACACACACACAGACACACACTCTCTCTCTCCTTCTCTTTCATGCATATGTTCCCCCTCTCTCTTTTCACATGAGTACACAGACAAAAAAGCTTCTCCTGGTCTCACACACACACACACACACACACACACACAATACACGGACACACACAGACAGACAGACACACACACACACACACACACATACACATTAAACAGACCTAACACATGATAACGAAGAATTCTGTCCGCAGGAGAAGAACAGAGTCAAAACAGAACATGTCATATTCCAATGAGTCAAAGCAGCGTATGCTTAACTGAAAGATCAAATCAACATTTGAAAACAAATAACAAGACAGGTTCATCTCAAATCCTCCACTAGGGTATAACTGCATCAAAGCAAGCAATGTTCCAAAAATTCCAGGAGTTCTCTTCAAGCTTGTGAACCTGAACAAATGGCCACTTCTTGCAAATGCATAGGGATGAGAAAACAAGAAAGGGAGCTAACAAACAAACAAACAAAACAGGTACACAGTTTCATCTGAAATCCTCCACTATGGTATAACTGCATCAAAGCAGGCAAAGTCCACAAAATTAAGGGAGTTCTCTTCAGGCTCCTGAACCTGAAGGAATGGGCGTTGCTTGCAAATGAATCGAGATGGGGGAAACAAGTAAAGGGAGCTAACTCACAGAAGGTCCTGGTGGCCCCTGCACCCCCACGGGTCCTGGGGGTCCCTGAATGCCTTGCTCCCCGGTGAAGCCAGGGGGACCTGGGGGGCCGGGGTCACCTTTAGGGCCAAGGGGTCCAGGAATGCCCTGCTTGCCTCGCTCCCCTTGTTGACCCTGAAACCCATGGATGATGAGTGAGGATATCCCCAACAATGAAATCATTGCTCGTTCCGGCCCACCTCCTGCTGCATGTCTTGTAAAAATCAGATGAAGCATTACATTGCATTATTATCTCAATAGCAATTTTCTCCATAAACATCCATTCATTTTGTTTTCAATGAATCACAGACATCTTGCAGAATATTGAAACAGCTGTAACTCACAAGCTTTTGACATTACGGAATCTCCATACATGACACATCTAAAGAGGGAGTCATTGAAATCTATACCCTAAATGACACCTCCTAATGATTTTAACAAGTGCATAGTCTTTGGATATTCAAATTCTTATAACCACCATACATATTTCAAAAACTGTTCATATCAGTTGATACGCCCTAGGTCAGTATTTACAGAAATATTTCAGTCTTTTCCATCTTAAATTTGTTTTATGCCACAGAGCAGGTGAATGGACTTAACATTTACACTCTCACTCATCGTAAGGCAAACAGTTGTTACGACAGAGTCCACAGAACAAAGAGTATAAGCAACAATCATCTTTTTAAAGAAAATGCCATTGAAGGCATGAAAATCTTTAAGATACTGGTGAAAGGCAATAACACAACCTTGAGACAATGAAGATCTGAACTTAATCTAAGCCAGTAAAAAGATCCTGACATAATGGAAGCCAAAAATGGATATGAGAAGCAACAGAAAAGACCTTGAATCAGTGAAGTTCAGTTTCAAAGTGAGGTGACAGCAGGCTTAAACTGAAACAATCTTCACACACACACAAAAACATTACTATACTGCCAAAGGAAGGAAACAAGCAAGCTATTAGACAACATTGAGAGAAAACTCATAAATTTTTAGCAAATTTAGAACAGAAATGGATTAAATGCAAATAAAGAACAACAATGGAATCTGGGAGTGGGAGTGAGGAAATGAAAAGTCTGGAACCAACGGAAACAAGAAATTTGTGACAGGCTGTGAAGAAAAGTCTTGCGCCAACACAGATCAGAAATAGGTCAAAGGTAATGACACAATCAAGAGCTATTGAGGGTCAGAAATGGATTAAAGGCCATGAAAGACATTAAAACAATGGAGATCAGAAATGGATTAAAGGCAATGAAAGACATTAAAACAATGGAGGTCAGAAATGGATTAAAGGCTATGAAAGACATTAAAACAATGGAGGTCAGAAATGGATTAAAGGCAATGAAAAGACATTAAAACAATGGAGGTCAGAAATGGATTAAAGGCTATGAAAGACATTAAAACAATGGAGGTCAGAAATGGATTAAAGGCAATGAAAAGACATTAAAAAATGGAGGTCAGAAATGGATTAAAGGCAATGAAAGACATTAAAACAATGGAGGTCAGAAATGGATTAAAGGCTATGAAAAGACATTGAAACAATGAAGGTCAGGAATGGAATAGATGCAAAGAAAAAAAATGAACAAACAGAACCAATTAATGGGTTAGTGGCAATACAAAGACCTTGAACCTATGAAAGTTCGAAATGGATTAAAGACAATGCAAAAAAATTGAGGTGTTGAAGGTCAGACATGAATATAAAGCAAGGAAAAACCTTTGAACAAATGGAAGTCAGACAAGATTCAAAGGCAACAAAATGACCTTGAACCAAAGAATATTCATTAAAGATCAATTAGAAAGTCAAAAACAGCATTAACTGGCATTGTGCTCCCTCGTCCGCATCTCACACAAGTTCTTGCCAGCCCGAGCCAGATCAGAAAGAATTAAAGGACCATGAGCAAAGGCTAATCAAACATTTCTCAAAGATCATGTAAATGATGAACACACAAACAAAGAAACAAAAATGCATACACACGAACTTGGGCCAATGGCAGTCAAAATTGCATTAGACGACCTTGACCCAAGGAAAGTAAGAAAGGGTTATGTGCAAAACAGAGAAAAGACTGCTTACCCAAATGGAGTTTCAATTCTGTTCATGTTGTTTATAACCAAGTCAACCAGCCAAATGAAGGCAAAAAAAACAAAAACATGACATGTGAAAAAATGGCTTTGAAGTGGCCGAGGTAAAAAAATGGTCAAAAAAAAAACCCAACCTGCCTCTACTCACCCTGATTCCAGGCTCTCCTGTTTCTCCAAGAGGTCCTGGCAAACCCTGAAAAGTATGTGTTGTTGTGAGAGAACATTTCTATGAATCATACCTTCCAATCTTCGTTCATTTATTCTTCGATTCCTTAGTTTCACGTGCGTACATAAACACACAAACAGATATGCATGCATGCACTCCCACTTTTACACACACACACACACACACACACACACACACACACACACACACACACACACATACACTCAAGCAATTATATGACCCAGGCATGTTGCAATGCCACACAAGACATACAAACTGTAATGACAAATAAGGGAGACAACTTTTGCTAAATAGTGAAGTAGGTAAAGCTGTGTCCATAATTCCAAACTACAGGAAAAAAAAAAAGAGAAGAAAAAGAAAAGAAAGACAGCTGGATGATATAAACTTGGGGATTTAGGATTTGGATAAATTCGAGATTGTATGTCTAGTATGCTTAAAACTCAACGTTACAGAGCTACATGAACATGAATGATAAACAAGAAACACATTTTTTTCCCGCAGGCCCAATCATGGTGAAACATTTAACATATTCATATCCAAACCAACAGTTTGGACTTATGGGCTGTTGATTGTTCCACTTTGGGAGCAAACATTATTTTCATCATTTGTGATTTATATCTATCATGTCTCATTTCAGACTTCCTTCTACATAAACATTATTACCCGTTTTCCCCTAGCTCCACGCCGGCCCCTTCGTCCACGGTGTCCTCTGGTGCCCTGGAAAAAAATGGCGACAATCATGAAATTAATAATAATAATCACCATAAACATTCATATGGCGACAATCATGAAATTGATAATAATAATCACCATAAATATTCATTCTTGAGCTTTCCTTCCTCACTCCAGGAAAGGACAAAGCTTTACACACACACAGGCACGCAAGCACACATGCACACACACACACGCATACATTTCTTATATATTTTGTTTAGCACCACTCTTTGTAAAAAGGCATTAAACTGAAGAAAAAATGAATATACCATGCACCGTCAACACACCCAAACACACACACACATACACACCCACCCACACTTCCTATATTTCTTGTTTAGTACCACTCTTAATGCCAAGATGTTTAGCACCACTCTTTGTGAAAAGGCAATAAACTGAAGACTGAATGAATATACCCATGCACCTTCTTGGATACATACATAAATACATATATAAATGTGTAAATGACCACACACACATGCACACACACACACATGCACGCACACACATGCATGCAAACACACGCACACACACACACACGTGCACACAGAGCAGCACTACCCTCTCATAGAAATCACACAGAGAATAATACAATAAGAAAGGATAAGAGTGGCAAGAGCTCCAAAACTAACATGTCACACCTAATTAGAAAAACAGCAACAACAAAACTGTGGAAACACTGAATAGAAAAGAGCTCATAAGGAAGACAAAACGGTAAAATGGGGAGTAGGGCATTTGTGTGTGCAAGTGTGTGTGTGTGTGTGTGTGTGTGTGTGTGTGTGGTGTGTGCATGCTTGTGATGTGCGTGCGTGCGTGTGTGTGTGTGTGTGTACGTGGTGTGTGTGTGTGTGTGTGTATGTATGTGTGTGTGTGTCTGTGTGTGTGTGTGTGTGTGTGTGTGTGTGTGTGTGTGTGTGTGTGTGTGTGTGTGGGTATGTATGTAAGTGTGTGTGTTCATATGACACTGCGATTGCTATTACTATTTTCTCTTATACCAACAGTCAACAGGCAGCAGTATCAGTTTATTCCAGCACTAAAAAAAATTAAATTCATCAATTTTTTTTTTTCACATTCAAATGTCAGTGTTTTGTTAATTTTATAACCATTAGCTAATAAAGAAACAAAACAAAAAAAACCAGGAACAAGAGAAAATGTACTCACCTTCAGACCAGGAGCACCTGGATACCCTGGAAAGCCTGGTGCACCCATGCGACCCTAGAACAAGGGAAATCAATGTCAAGGCTGTTACTGAGGAACCCTTGTTTGTCTCCCATGTTTGGGTCATTCATCAGGTTAAAAACCACAGGAAAACATCTAATCTTAAACAGAGAGCTATTATCTCAGTCATTTATTGTGCAGATGAATAATGGACACTAACTGACTTTTTTTGGGTGCAAATGCACACTTTAACACCTGCACACTCATATTCCCTCACACATACACCTACAGATGAACACATACACATGCCTTGCAATAAACTGTATATGCATATTTGCACTTGCATCCATGTGAGAACACACACACACATAAAGAAGCACAAACATACAGACACCCTATACACAGCTTAACATTCACTGCACTCTCTCTGTCTATCTTATACATATACCAACACCAATACAAATACACGCACACATGCATGGACACACATACATATACACACAAGGTGGCTTTCGTTGATAGTACAGATTTCCATCTAAAACAGTCTCAACGTCAAATGGTAGTCCAGTAATTAATGATCAAAACAAAATGTCAGTAACACTGACCTTTTCACCATGTGGTCCTGGGAGACCTGCCTCACCAGCTGGTCCATCCTCTCCCTGTGCACATAAACAGATACTGATTGAAACCAGTTTATTGTCAAATTAACCTAAAGTCATACATACACACAAACATACACACACACACACACACACACAACACATACATGCACCCACACACATTTATGCATGTACACACACACACACATACACAACACACACACATACATCCCAATATACGCACACACACACACATACACACACACACACACACACCACACACACACACACACACAGAGGCAGCAGTGCTCACTAATATACACAACAACAAGACCATACTCTTCTAATCATATTAACATATATGGGCATATGTTTTCAATATGCCAGTAAAAAGCATGACAATCTCAAGTCGCCAGCACAATAAACTTTTCAAAGCATTTATATTTCCCCGAAGTTGGAGTATGGCTGCCTTAATGGCAGGATAAAAAACAGTCATACACACAAAACTCCACTCCCTTTGTTGGGTAGATGGGATTAATCCTTGCCTGTCTATACAGGGAGTGTCCGCAGGAGTAAATATTATGGGTGGAAAAAAAGAGAAGAATTTTGAAAAAGTAAAAAGCCAAACATAAAAAATGAGGGGGAAAAGGTAACTTTCCCCTCCTCCCCCCAAATGCATATGATTATATGAACTGTACGCTGGCTCACACACATATACCACATAATTACATCATAAACTTTTCACATATTGACATTCGCATGCCCTGACAAAGCATGTCCAATCATTAACTTGTGGCAGCTCCTTCCCTTGATTTTCGATCACCGGTGTTTGAAGGTTTCTTATGCAATTTATCACACCTAAAAACATATTTTTTGTTATTAATGTAATTATTTACTAATAGAAACCTAAACAAACACATTTACTAAGAGAAAAACTATTTCAGAAATTTTAATATTGTTGCATAATTATTGCCCAAAAACTGCAAAAAACTCAAACTGTTAAGAGTTAATAGTCTTGAAATTACTTTCAAACACTTGTACTTGAAAACAGCAACAGTGAGTTCAGGAAAGTAAATGAAAATGTATGTTGGTGATGACATTCGCTGACCTTTGCTCCCTGGGTGCCCTCGACGCCCATGGTTCCGTACGGCCCTCGTATTCCTTTGTCTCCCTTTGGACCCATGTCACCTGACATTCCGTCATGCCCTGGTAACCCCTGCACGCAAGCCAATCACCATGCAGATCATATCACTACCACTGTTCAAGAGAAATATAATGTGGATGATGGATCATGGGCTGTGAAAAGGAAATGGGGGAACTGAATGGGGGGGGGGGGTGTATAGAAAGGAAGAGACTGGGAGTAGGGGGTGGGGAGAATGGGGGGGAGGGGGGGAGGGGGAGGGAGAGGGGGAGGGGGAGGGGAGAGAGAGAAGGTGATGGGAGGTGACAAAAGAGAGGAAATCCAAGTCTGACCATGAGAATGAAAATGAAGATGATGATGATGATGATGATGATGATGATGATGATGATAATGCAAACAAAAATGAAAACAAATGTGCTATTACTACAACCAGTGAATACTGCTGTTATTGCTATCATTATTATAATTGCTACTATTGTCATCATCATCATATTCTTCTTCTTATCATTACTATCATTACTATAATTGTTACTATTATCATCATCATATTCTTGTTATTATCATCACTATCATTAATGTCACATCATTATCATTATAATCATTGTTGTTCCTACAGTTGCTCAATAAAACAAAATCAGAGTTAAACCAATCCCCGGCGGATGAAGAAATTGTTGGGAACAATCCACCTTTATCCTCCACTGCGTCTGCTTCAGTCAGAAAACCCACTTCTGACAATGCAGAGATGGCATCCATATCTGTGGAACTCTGGCTAAACTTGAACAGAGAAACTGGTTGAAATGAATTCATAATTTCTTAAGTTGTGACCTTCTACCTGATGCACAAGACAATCAATGTTTCCTTTTAACAAACTGATTTTGTTGTTTTTGTTTAATAAACTACGTCAATATTGAATGCCTGCATCAGCACTGACTTTGAGGCTCATCCGGTGATGCAATTGTTTTTTCAGCCAAATCATTGTACTTATGATGTTTATATGCATATGATGTTTATATGCACAGTCTTTACAGTTAAAAACTGGTACCGTACATTTTTTTTTCTTGCTTTTATCTAGTCAGTACAGCTCATACAGTATTATTCTCTTCTCTGGGTTCACCCTCTGCCCTCAAGGACCCTCAAGAATTTTAGTCAAAGGGCCAAAAGGACCCTCAGAATTTTAGACCAGATGGGAACGATGGTAAACATCCTATGAAGATGCTATGTGTGTAGGCTTTAAACACCACATGGAAAAGAATCGCTGAAATAGGTATGAGAAAGAAAGGGGGGGGGGGGGGGCGGGGGGAAGAGAGAGAGAGAGAAAGGGAAAGAGAGAAAGACAGACAGAGACAGAGAGAGACAGACAGAGACAGAGACACAGAGAGAGAGAGAGAGAGAGAGAGAGAGAGAGAGAAGCAGAGAGAGAGAGAAACAGAGACATAGAAGAGACAGAGAGAGAGAGAGAACCATTGCAAGCTCATTTCTAATGTATTTCCCAATACAAGCCATATGAAATGATGCCAGACTTAAAAAAAAAAGCAACAGAAGAACCAGAACCATACCCTGTCTCCTTTTCCGCCATTGAGTCCCTAGGTCCTGCATCACCCTGATGTGGAAGAAAAATAAATAAATAAATTAATAAAACATCAATTGTCAACTGTTGATATCAAGAATGTGTATACATATGTGCATGTGTACGTGCATGTGTGCATGCATGTGTCTGCATTTGTGTAACATGCATGTGTGAGTTGTGCAACATGCATGTGTGTGTGTGTGTGTGTGTGTGTGTGTGTGTATGAGAGTGTGTGTATGTATGTATGTGTGTGTGTGTGTGTGTGTGTGTGTGTGTGTGTGTGTGTGTGTGTGTGTGTGTGTGTGTGTGTTCACTGCTCTTCAATTCAATGTCTGTTCACTGAAAGTAATATTCGATGAGAGGACAGACGAATGTAAATGATGAATAGGATGCGTGTGCATCTGTGTGTATATACATGTGTACCTATGTGAGTGTACATGTGCGAGTATGTCTGTGTGTATATACATGTGTACCTATGTGAGTGTACATGTGCGAGTGTGTGCGCACATGTGCATGTACATTTTTGTTAATAATGACCTTATGTGCGTGCATGCGTGCATGTGTGTCTGCGTTTGAGCACATACATGAGCACATGCATGCGTGTGAGGGTATGTATGAGAAAGAGAGAGTGTCCCTATAAGTTGTCATTAGAAAAATTCCACATCTCTACGTGTATTTCAAAACTACATACTGACCTTGACGCCTCGTGGACCTGGGTATCCAATCACACCCTGCATTCCTATTGGTCCCTGTTACAATACCAGAAATACTATTTCAGTATCCTCTTTTTTTTTTTCATCAGTTTTATTTGTATTCACACTATTTTTTGGTCCCTATTATAGTATCAATAGCAACAGTCATTTTCCTTTATCATTTGATCACTCTCAACATTTTTAATAGTCCCTGTGACAGTGTTGATAAGAACAGTCAGCGTGCTTTGTCGTTCAACCATTTTCTGCTGTCTGCTTCCTAAAACGCTCTCCATTTCTGTTATGTCAGCAATTTGTTTTCCTTAGGATCTGGTCATTTCTACATAAATGATTCCTGATACAACATGAATATCAACAGTCAGTTTGTTTTGTTTGGTAGTCCAATCACTCTCATTACTGTTTAAGGTAAGCAGTGACAATAGATTTAAAACTTACAAAATTCAGCTAAAATGTACATGTTTTGTTGATTTTTTCCCCCCGTTTAAATTGGTTTGTTTTCTTTTGTTTAGTCTGGGGTTTCTTTTTTTTTTTTCTTTTTTTCCAATTCTGATTTTTAACAGCATAACAATCTTTACATCTGGGGAAAAAAATCATACCCCTATTCACTTGAGAATGTCTTTCTGCTGTACACAGAGTACTCTATACATCTTTCATTTGGAATGTCAGAATATCAGTGTATTCCATGCTTCTGATGCAGATTGTTCAGCACTGAAAATGTTTCATACTGTCTCCATTCCCTTGGATATCCAGCATCACACCAGCACATACTGGAAGACTATATGATATGTTGTGCACTTTAATCATTTTGTTTTTCTAGTTTCTATACTTATTTCCTTATAATTTGATTAAAAAATTTCCCACAGTCTTCCACATGCTGGCATCACTGTACGTGGACTACATATTCATACTAAAAAACATACACACAAAAGTGAAGTGGTTAATGATAGTAATATGAGTAACACCATTGATAACACACTGAGTGATCAAATACTCAATATTACCAAATGATCTGTTTAAAAATCATTTAAATGTGAAACGATGCTATCGAAAGAACTGACACACACACAGACAAACAGCACACTTTACCTGGTCTCCCTTGGCTCCATTTTCACCAGGGGGTCCTGGCATTCCCTGTCACCCAAAAGACATGCACACCACAGATTACTGTAAGCACATAGGCAGAAACGAAAGTAATACATGCATGGCTTACATTACTCAACACAAAAATCACTATTCTCCATCAAAAGCTAAATGAAGGGTTTTGCATATCAGACACTGAAGGACAAGACTGGAGAGAAAAACACTATTTAGAAACAACATTCCTGCTTTCTTTGAGTGCCCCACCTGTGGGAAGCTGTTAATCGCTAGCAATGGACAGTTAAGTCATCTCTAAACACACCAACCCCAAGTCTTCCCTTCCAAATTATACTGATGGTTGTCACAGCAAGATATGGATGCACATCAAACATGCAATCACCTATGACCTACGCCAAAGTCTTGAAGACCGTTGGGGTGCCACAGAAGACTTCGCAACTAGCCTAATTCTTTCGCTCCTCAAAAATACTACTAAACACAGAAACTTCGCAACTAGCTTCTTTCACTCCTCAAAAATACTATTAAACACAGAAATCACTGTTCTGTGTAGACAGGTAAATCAAGGGTAATTCTTGCCATACAAGTATTCACTTCCCTAGATCATGAGCATTCACTGGATTTACACTGTTGTAGATCAGTTCGTTAAAAAAAAATTATTGTGACAATGCAGAAACACATCATTTGAAACTAAACAACATGGCTCTCACATACAGTCAAATGACAGAGTAGTGAAAGTAACTGAAAATGATTTTGCACTCTTGTTGGTGAATGACAAGTGCTTTGTGGGGTGATCAGTTTTTTGTTTTGCTCTGTAAAGTTGAAAAATGACTGTTTTGCTCCGTCTAAAATAAACAATTCACTGACAGTATAGCACTTTGGCTCTTTGTGTATGATGCATTTCACTGTCTTCCTTGTACAATATGCAATTTTGAAATCTTTTCTCAACATAACCCATAAAAACGCAATAAATATTCAAAGAATGTGTGATAAATCATGTATTCTGAGTACTGCACTACCGTAAAGTTCGGTCTATTGAGCGCACCTGTATATAAGCCGCACCCACTAAATTTGTTTAAAATCTGAACTCTTTTCACAAATAAGCCACACTGGTTTATAAGCCGCAGATATATACAACAAATATAAAGTTCATAATCTTAGGATTATCACATTTATTCAGTGTCATCATCCACTGAATCCACTGAAGTCTTCTTCTTCGGCGTCTGAGTTGAACAGAAATAGTAGCGCTTCCTTCGCCATCTTGTCACTGACTTCAGCCTTGTTTTCACTGTCGCTTTCCTCTAGAGGCAAGCTGAAGGTCGCTGCTGCTCTGTCGCTTGCACTGTCGTCTGCTGCAGCACATTGTCCAGCCTTACGAAAACCATTGATAATGGTGGACTGCTTGACTTTACCCCATGTGATATGATGAGTTACAGAGAAGCTAAGAATAGACGAGGGTGTGATGCTCCTGGAATCGGAAAAATCCACAAATAAGCCGCATCGTTGTTGAAGCCGCAGGGTTTAAAGCTTGGGAAAAAAGTCGCGGGTTATAGTCCAAACTTTACGGTAAATATACGTACTAATCACCAGATATGAATAATACACCCCTCCTTCCTTTAACCAGTCCATCCCTAACCTTCCCTGTACCTTCATTCATCCTTCTACACTCCCCGTCAATATACATGCACTATCATGATAACAAAAAAAAAGAAAAAAAAGCAACCTCAACAAGCAAACAAGAAATTTGAACCATCAACTTACCGCAGGACCCAAAGACCCAGGAAGACCAGGCAGACCAGGCTTGCCAGTGGAGCCAGGTATACCCGGAGGTCCCACAGGGCCCACGGGGCCAGGAGGTCCCTGCCAACACAAAGCATTCACCATCAGGCCAAACAGGTCACCACTAAGCTCATGGGGGAGGAGGGGGTAGGGGAGGACAGAAAGAAAGATAATCAGCTTCAGCCTCGAGTTGGGGAACAGGTGTCAAAACTTTACACCTGTGAAAAATGTATATACAGAATGGTTAAACTCCGTCATGCATGTGAATAAAAATGGAACACAGACTGATACAAACTTGAAACATAAACAATCTTTGAAAAAAGACAGATTTGTAAGATATAAGAAACACAACACATTACACACAAATCAAACAAATACAAACCAAACAAACAGAAACTAAACTATACTTAAAGGATAAAAATAAACACAAACACATTACACACAAATCAAACAAATACAAACCAAACAAACAGAAACTAAACTATACTTAAAGGATAAAAATAAACACAAACACATTACACACAAATCAAACAAATACAAACCAAACAAACAGAAACTAAACTATACTTAAAGGATATCTTAGATGAGGCAGGGAACAGTAAACAGCAAATAACAAACAGATAGAATAACTCTTTCTCCCATGATGAAACAAATTAGATGCTGATAACTCCAAACGAATTTTGCATGCGACACTAAATCACCCAGTAGAAATACCAACACAGAACACACACAACAAACAAGCAGACATCCTCTGTTGAAATATACAGAATTAAAATCCAGACAAAACTAAAGTTGAGGAAAAAGACTAACAGCTGTGGCGCATGTTAAAGAAACAGACACAGGATTGACTCAAGTCAGTGACCTATATATTCATACTGACCATATGGCCCACTGGTCCTGTCTGTCCAGGTGCTCCTGGAGATCCTACTGGACCCTGCAAAACAGTGCACATGTGCATATAGAAGCGTGCGCCCGCGCACACACACACACACACACACACACACACGCACATGCATGCACGCACACATGCATGCACACACTCATTTAGACAGCACACACAACACACACACACACACACACACACACACATGCACACACCACACACACACACCATGTATGCACATACACACACACACACACCACAGACACACACACACACACACCCACTCACACTCACAACACAAACACACACACACATGTGTAACAATTCAAGTCATACAAGGATCATCTCTAATGAACCTTCAGACTCACTGAGCCACAATACATTGGGGGGGGGGGGGGGGGGGGGAGAGAAATAAAAAACAACAACACAACAGAAAAAAAACAAACAAACAATAGCAACAACAAAATCCTCAGCAAACAGTTTCTCAAAAGTTTTCTTTCAAATTCTCCTAGGAATTTCCCATTAAAGAAAAACTACTGTTTCCATTTTGTATCCTCAGTTACAGCATCAAAGACTGTGTTACACATCCAAAGTCATACTCATAATGCTAGAAGAAAAAGCACTCATGTTACCTGCCAATGAGCTCTAGCCCCAGAACTCCAAAGCCATGATATTACAAATCAAAAGTTAGTCACAATACAGTACTCAAAAGACTGCTCATGACGTATGTCTAAGATTACAGCCGCGTACTCAAGAGACTGTTCATGCTGTGTGTCAAAAGTAACAAACCTGGTATCTAAAAGACTGTTCATGTTATCCTTTCAAATTGCACTCTAGAACTCCAAACCCTGTTTTTGCTACATGCTGAAATAAGGTTGAAGTTCAGAAAATACAGCCATGCTGCGCAAAGAGATTATTTCCTGCTGCATGTCCAAGGCAAGCCCTAGCACTCAGGAAATTGTTTCTGTTACTTGTCTATCAGGATCTAAAACACCATTCCAGTTTAATTCTTTCTGCCCGGCGCCTGACCTACGGTTGGGCGCACATGAACGTATATAGCCGCCTGAAGTCAATATCAATTTGGCTCAAATCTAGAATATTTTAACTGTTATTCTGTGCACAAATACAGGGAGACTGATTTCAAGCAATTTCATTTTGTGTTGCGAGCTGCCTTTAAGATTAAAAAAAAGCAATTTTCGTATGATTTTGATATTTTTTTCTTCTTTTTTCATTTGACTTAATAAGCCAATGATGCAATGTTACAGTGAGGCATGTTTTAGATGAAATCATAGAGGATGATCAAGGCAAATAACTCTAAAAGTATAAATTGCAGAGTTTTTGATAATCTATTTATTGCATAGTGTCAAAACTTTTGATTGCACAGTAAACAAAATGTATTTTTGTAGCAATGTGCCCTTTTGAGGTGCTGATCTAGAATATGACAGACTGAGTGAAGCAGCCCCATCTTTTAGCAGCCAAAATATGGAAGGTTACACAGCCATTCACTGTGCTAGGACTGAAAGGGTTAACTGCTTCTAAAAGGGTTAAAGCCTTACAACTGCACATCTTAGATATCTTAACTCGACTGCAGTAGTCAAAAGACTGTAACTGTTATGTCATACACATTACAAAGCAGCCCGGCACTCAAAGGACTTTTGATATTAAACATAATAAATTACTAATGCAGTATCCAAAAGAATGTTACTATCATCTGAAGTTCAGTGGCATTATGGCAATACCAAAAAATGTTATTGTTATTCATCTAAGGTTACAGCAACAGTTTTAATTTTTAAAAAAAACTGTTACTATTACATATCTTAATCATAGCAACAGTACCCAAAAGAATCTCACTGTTATACATCTTTGGTTACCACTGCAGTATTAAATGAAAACTGTTAGTGTTTATACACTACATCACGCTGTAGGACCCAACAGACTGTTAGTTTTACACATCTTTAAATTACAGTTGCAGAAATCAAAAAAGACTGTAACTTTTTATAAATCTCATGTTGAAACTACAATAACCCCTATAATGTTCCTGAAATCACAGCTACAGAATGCAAAGGATCATTACTGTCATAAATGCTAAGTTACAGGAGCAAAACCAAAAGGGCTGCAGTTGTTACTCATTTCAGATTACAGCTAAAGAACTCTCTACTGCTGTTACATATATCGAGTTCACCTGCAGAATTCTCAAAGGCTGTTTACTGCTTCATGTTTTTAAGTTATGGCTGCAGCACACAGCACATTGTGACTGTTACTCATAGTTACATTACAGTTCTGGCAGTCAAAAGAGTATCACTGTTACAAATATTCAGTTAGAGCAGCAGTGCATCTTGCTGTTCAAGTGAAAAATGACAGAGGTGTTCCTCACCATGTTGCCTTTAGGACCGACAGGACCATTGTCACCTGACTGACCCTGAAATAGTCACACATGCATGTCTGGTTATACATCCTGCAGGCTGTGTGTGTGTGTGTGTGTGTGTGGATGTGTTTTGTGTTAGTGCTTTGTGAGCGAATGGCCATTTATACATGTGTTGTGTGTTGTGTGTGCCTGCATGTGTGATGTGTCCATTATGTGTGTGTGTTGATTTGTTGTGTGTGATGTTGCATGCAAGCGTGTCTGTGCCGATGGTGGTGTTGTGTGTGTGTGTGTGTGTGTGTGTGTGTGTGTGTGTGTGTGTGTGTGTGTGTGTGTGAAGAGAGAGAGAGAGAGACAGACAGACAGACAGACAGAGAGAAGGGGAAGGGGCGGGCAGAGCAGGAAAGAGAAAATGCTGAGGGGATAGAAGGAGAGGGTCATTCACAGTGTTGTAAAAACAATGTGTGTGTGTGAGAGAGAAACAAACAGAGAAACAGAGACAGAACAGAGACAAAGAGAGGCATGATAACAAAGACAGGGATATAAAGGCACAGATCCATGAACCCATAGAGATAAAAAGAAGACAGACAGAAAGAGACAGGCAGGAGGCGAAGAGAGAGAGAGGAGAGAAAGTAGACAGAACAGATAAAGAGCACAAAGGCGGAAAAAGGAGAAAAAAAAAAAAAACAACAGAAAAAAAAAAAAAAAACAACAGAAAAAACCTAAGGCAAAGGAAAAAAAAGATGGATAGAGAGAAAGCAAACAAAGGACAAGAGAGAGAAAAAAAAAAAACAAAATCCAAGACAGACCCACTGGACAAAGGCAGAGACACACAGAACAAAGAAACAGACACATACACAAGACAGACAGGGAAACGACATCAACAAAATGTAGACAGAAAAAGAAAACAAAGATGGATAGATTGAGAAACAAAACAAAGGAAAGACAGAGAGAGAAGAAAAAAAAACTTACAGGAAGTCCAGTTGGACCTGGACGTCCCCTGGGACCAAGAAAACCTCTGGGACCCTGCAAGAAACATCAAATATAATACTTAAAAAAAAATTTTTTTTTAAAGTAAAAGATTTAAAAAAAAAAAAAAGGAGAAAAATCGCCATAATCACACACACACACACAGCACACACACACACACACACACACACACACACACACACACACACAGAACTAAATCACAACACACACACACACACACACAGTGAGAAAACTAAATTCACCATAATCACACACACACACACACACACACACTTACAGAATTTTAGGACATTTTCTAATGTAATTATTACAATCTTTATGAGGACAGAAGTCACGTTTGAAGGAGAGCAATTGTTGAGAGTAAGGGGCCCTAAACTCCAGCTTTGAAAAAAAAAAAAAGAGAGCGAGAGGAGAAAAGAGAGGCAGAGAGACACAGAGAGAGAGAGAGAAGAGCAGAAGCGACAGAGACAGAGAGAGACAGAGAGAGAGACGATGAAGAGAGAGACAGAGAGAGAGAGAGTGATGATGAAAATGACAGTGTTATGACACAGGGTTATACTGACCATTTCTCCGTGTGGTCCTGGGGGTCCTGGCTCTCCACTGTCTCCCTGGTTACACACACACACCACACACACACACACACACACACACATACACCACAACAACACCCACCACAGTTTACTTTATCACCCATAACTTAAAGAAAAATGGACCCAAAGATCCATACTTGTTTGGTACTTTCCAGAGGTTTTTTTTTAGAAGTGACAGGAACTTTACTCTTTCTCCCCTTCACACACAGAGATACACACAGACAGATATACTTCATATAAGAACGCACACACTACACACACATGTATGCTTGCACACAAGCGCATGCACACACAAACGAACACATACAACACACACATCACACACACACATACACCATGGACAAACATGCACACACACACCGATATATGAGGAAGCATGCAAGTGCACACACCCCCAGCACCACACACACAACACACACACACACACACACACACACACACACACACACCACCACACACACACATGATATTTGAAGCAGCATGAAAGTCACGCACGCAAATGACATGTGCAGCAAAGCAACGTGCACGCACACACAAATCCACCAGTGCACACACAGCACACACACACGGACGCACATCGCACACACACACACACACACACACACACACACACACACACACATCACACACACACACACACACACACGCAACACCACACACCACACGCACACACAACACACACACACACACAAAACACACACAACACCACACACACACAACACAAATCTTACCGGCTCTCCATCAGGTCCCAGGCTGCCTGGCTCACCTGGTGTACCAGGGGCACCCTGGAACAACACAGCACCAGTTCCTAATCTGTTCCACAATCATCTCATTTCTTTTACCGTCCTGTCTTCTGAACCTTCTCATATCAGGGATTACTTTCTTATTCCGGCTTTTCCCATAGGCTGCCACACCCAAGTTGTTCGTGTGTTAGTCCCTACATCAATAGTCCACAAATAAAAATCAGGTTGCCACAAGCCTACCCATCAGAGGAGATGCTGTAATGACTCACAGACTTGTCAATGGCGTTCAGTTGTGACTTTCTGAATTACATCAAACATGAGGGACGTTACCCATGAAGCTTCCTTTACATGACAATTGTTTCTTCATTGTAGAGTCAGAGTTTAAGAGCATCCCCTCAAGAGTCATTTCTTCAAATGACTGAAAATCCTACACTATAAGCACAAAGCGCAATCACACATCATTTCAAATGAAGCCAAATTCTGCACTGAGGAATCGGACATTGGCAGGAAGAACTTTAAAAGAGCCTGGCAGTGAAGCTTTTCAGAAAAGAAGCCATCCTTCATTGCGAATCTTTAGAAAGAAGCATCCAGGAATTCTTTTCAGAAAACGAAGCCATCCCTACATCGAGCGGAATTCTTTTCAGATACTTCTGCCATTGCCTCTGGGGCTCTGGTCTCTTCTTCCATGAAATCATTGAAATCATTGTACTAAATAAAGCCAAATGCTACATCAAGCAATCACACTTTGTTTCAAATGAAAACGAATACTGCACCAAGTGGTTTGATCTTTTCTAAACAGAACTCTAACACTGCACAGAGCTGTTACAGATGGTTTTGAAAGAGGCTGTTTTTCTACAGTTTAGAATGAAGCTAAACAATTTCCGAGAAGGGAAAAGTTATCCAAGATAATAAATCATCAATCATCAGATCAAAACAAAGCTGGCTGCAACATTTGATTGTTATTTTTGTTGCTTAAATACAAAGTTATGCAATGGTGGTAAATCAAACGTCGCGTTAAATAAAACCGAATAATCCTACCAAAATATATCATGCATCACTGAACGATCAGACATCAGTTGGAACGATGCCAAATGATCACTGTCCCTCCCCCTCCCCTTCTTCCTCTCCTCCCCATTTCCTTCTGTGGCCTGTGGAAGAGTGTGCCATAGTGGAGCCATGTATTCTTCATTGTCATCACAGCAAGTCATGTTGTTCACAGCCAAGATAAACACATATGTTTGTGTGGCCATGCATGTCTGTTTCTGTGTGTTTGAGTTACAACAAAGCTAAAAAATCAACAAGTATCTGTGTAAGCACTCACCCGATGGCCTTTCTCTCCAGGCATGCCTGGCATTCCCGGGAAACCCGGGACACCCTGCAACAGTTGGTCAAAGATCATTTCTGCATCTTGAAAATAACAATACTCGTGATCATAGTTTTCAGATAAAAGTCCAACAGTTATATGTAAAATTGTTATGACTTTGAACAGAAGAAAAATAATTTTATAACTGAAGTAAGTGAAGTATGTGAAAACAAAAGTTGCGAAATTAACAAAACAAAACATACCAAAATCTTAACTATTATGATACCATGAAATGTGTGACTTAAATCACCATGACAAAAAGAACAATTTGTGACTTTGAATTTCCCATCCAATCATTTTGTGACTTTAAATTGAAGCAATAATGGGGAATCAAGTGACAATAAATGAAATCACCACAGGAATAAGCCATGAAATACGACAAAATATATAACAACTTGTGACCTCAACTGAATTTACAAATAAACTATTTTATGACTTTAAATTGCAGCAATAAAGGAAAATCAAATGACAACAAAGAAAGTAACAACAGGTACAATCCATGAGTTTAACTCCTACCAGTTTCAACGTTTTAGTGCTAATTCTGGTATGAATTTGGCTATGATAGTTGACTGATCATAAAAGAAGGATGAAAATATATCTCATTTTTCATCAGAATTTAGATAAATGCCTTCAGATTTTGATATTTGTAAAGAAAACCACACAGTTTGACCACAGACAGAAATTTTTTGTAATACTGAACAACATAACAATGGAAAAAATAGCAAGGACGTGGACGAGATAACCAATGGAGCGAATGACAAGAGCAAAAGAGAAGTGTGGAAATGTAAATTACTGAAATAACATGACAAAAAGAAGTATGAACAAAGGAGATTGCTGAAAAGAAAGCAGGCAAAAGACGAAGTATGAAGACAAGGAGATTGCTGAAAAGAAAGCAGGCAAAAGACGAAGTATGAACGAAGGAGATTCTGAAAAGAAAGCAGGCAAAAGACGAAGTATGAACAACAAGGAGATTGCTGAAAAGAAAGCAGGCAAAAGACGAAGTATGAACGACAAGGAGATTACTGAAAAGAAAGCAGGCAAAAGACGAAGTATGAACACAAGGAGATTGCTGAAAAGAAAGCAGGCAAAAGACGAAGTATGAACGACAAGGAGATTGCTGAAAAGAAAGCAGGCAAAAGACGAAGTATGAACGACAAGGAGATTACTGAAAAGAAAGCAGGCAAAAGACGAAGTATGAACGACAAGGAGATTGCTGAAAAGAAAGCAGGCAAAAGACGAAGTATGAACGACAAGGAGACTTTGAAAAGAAAGCAGGCAAAAGACACAAGATTAACACACTGGACTTTTACTCTATAAACCTCATAACTGAAGTGATAAACAGAATGCCTGTGACTTTGAAGTGATAAAAGACACAACTTGTGACTTTCATACTGTAAATCACAGAAAGCTGGCTTCAACCGGAATGATGAAAACACTTTTCTCCAATTTTGTCTGAAATGATCAAAAGGCAAAAGCTCTGACCTCAGTTTATATCATATATAAACCACAGAATCTTTGGTTCGAAGTGAAATAAATTTTTGAAAAAGAGGATATATCTGAGCTTATTTGGAGTAATAAAAGATAAAGATTGTAACTTTTCTTTGTATTATAAATCACAGAATCTGTGGTTTCAACTGAAATGATCAGAAGAATATATATATTGACAATTACAGAACACTAAAAAGTACCTTGTTTGTAAATGATCCTTTTGAGAAAAAGAACACAATGTTTCGTCTCAAAGAAGATCCTTTCGAGAAAAAGAACAAGATGCTTCGACTCAAAGAGCCTTTGAGTCGAAACATTGTGTTCTTTTTCTCCAAAGGATCTTTTACAAACAACATACTTTTCAGTATTCTGTATCTGACGTTCAAGATCCAGCAGTCATACTTTATCTTATGTGACAATTAGTCTTATCTCAAACTTGTATTCTGACTACTACATTATAAACCTCAGAATCTGTGGCTTAGACAGACATGTTAAAAAGAAATACCTGTGACTGTCTGAAGTATTAAAAGATTAAAAACTGTGACTGTGATGGCTTTGTTGCAGTGTGTAACAGAATTATTCATTAAAAAAAAAAAAACTTGATCATAAAAAAAAAAAACTCAAGTGACAGATGGGACTGATGTACAAAATACTGTTTTTTTTGTTTGGGGGTCACCTAGTGCCAAAAGTCCAGGTAAGAAGATCAAGGTAAATGCAAGGACTGACCTTATCACCTGGTGGACCTTGCACTCCTCTGTCTCCGTCATTACCTGGACGACCCTGTCAGACATAAAGGCAATAATGATGGTGTTCACCATTAGGACGAAGAGGAGAGCATCAATATCACAAAAGAAGGGCACAGAGATGACTATTAATGAGTAAACCCAAAGAAAAGAGATAATGACTTTTTTTTCTGTTATGTTCACATCTATAAAAATAACCCTGGGAATTATTGTGATATTGTTTATTCATTCATAAAAAATAATTTTCAAGAAAAAAAAAAAGAGAGAGACAGACAGACAGACAGAGACAGAGACAAAGAACAAAATCTGGGACATAAAACATGAATATTAACTCTGCAGCTTGGGGTAGGTAAACCAATGCCTCAAGCCTGACTGAAAATAAATTCTAAACACACACACACACACACACACACACACATGGATACACACAGACACAGACACACAGAGATACAAACACAGATATAAACACATTCATACATTCCACACACACACACACACACACACACACACACACACACACACAGATACAAACATATTCACACACACACACACACACACACACACACACACACACACACACACACACTGTCATGAGCTGACATAGAGACTGATAAAAAAAAAACAGAAAAAAAGAAAAAAAGCTGACATCCATCTATTTTTCAATCTATTGAATCTATACACACATGAGCACAAGCACACACACACAAGGACATGCACACACACAAAGACACACACACATGCGTGTGTGTGCGCACGCGCACAAGCACGCAGTAAACACAGTCCAATAATCCTCACTCTTTTTCCAAGGGGTCCAGGAGGACCAGGCAAACCCATGGGTCCCATTGGCCCCTGTAGAGATAAAAAAAAAAATATCACAGAATCAATGCACAGAGATTGTTTCACTAGCTTACCCATTCATGAATCACACAACAGTAATGTACATGTGAATAGCAGTGTGCATTTAAACTGCTACCCCATCTCTGGGTTACAGATATACCACAACCTGTTATCTTGTCTCTGTAAATATCAATGTGATTTACAAATGGTTACCTGGACTTTGTGAATAGCATTGCACATTGTAAATCATAACATGCTCTCTTGTAAATCGTGTAGTACATTATAAACCATGCCCGCTCTCTGTAAATAACACCTTCAGTACAAATCACAACCTGTTCTCTGTGAATAATATTGTGCATTATAGATCATAACCTGCTTTCAGTGAATAGTAATGTGCATTATAAATCATAACCTACTTTCAGTGAACAGTAATATGCATTTTAAATCATACCCTGCTCTCAGTGAATAGCAATGTGCATTATAAATCATAACCTACTTTCAGTGAATGGTAATGTGCATTATAAATCATAACCTGCTCTCAGTGAATAGTAATGTGCATTACAAATCATGACCTGCTCTCAGTGAATAGTAATGTGCATTATAAATCATAACCTCCTATCAGTGAATGGTAATGTGCATTTGTCACCGATCGGCGGTACTAAATCAGTATGTCCATGTGTTTAAGAGTAGTGGTGGTTCAAGATAGAGAGCGTGTGCGCGCGCGCGTGTGTGTGTGGTGTGTGTGTGTGTGTGTGTGTGTGTGTGTGTGTGTGTGTGTGCGCGCGCTCGCGCGTATGTGAGGTTGGGGTTTAGTTAGCTAGAGTTAGGCTAAGTTCCTCGGGGTTAGGTAGTAAGGTTAGGCTAGGTAGGGGGGCTGGGGAAATAGGACATACAATATTCTTTCATTCCAGTCTTCACTTATTGAAGGAATGGAATGGAAGCGGGAGGTTGGTTTCGTTCCCATTGTTACCCTTTTGCTACTTTGGTTCTACACCAGAGAAGGCGGGGCAGGATATCGGTTGTTGTTGTGTTGTCAAGTCTGTGAGTTGTTGTGGTAAATTGTCGTGTTGTTGCACGAGCAACAACTAGTCCGTTGGTCAGGCGTGTCAGCTCTGCGGAGGGATACACTGCTCTGACCAATCGTTGTTTTGTGTGGTGAGTAGAGTTCGCTTGATTCCGACCAGGGCGGAATGCGTTGGGGTAGCTTCACTTCGGTCCCTGGTGTTCGTTCGAGGACGTACTCCTTGTAGGTGCGGCGGCAGCGCTGTTAGTTTTGAAGAGTGACTTCGAGTCATAGTTAGTGCCAGGTCCTCGTCGGGTTTGGGTGCCCTTGGCCTGTGCTGAGTCGGTGTCGTCCTTGTTGCAGCCACTGTCAGCCAGTTGCAGAACTGGTGTGGTTGATCGTCTGTATGTCCAGGTTGGTGATCTGTTAGGTTCGTTGTGTTGTAGTTCGTCGTGTTGTCTTGTATTATGGCAAGTTGTACTGTAGTTGTCTCATGTTGGGATTAGTTGTATGTGTTCGTTGCGTATACTGGTTGTCTGGTATGATGTCGTCTTGGTTCCGTGATTGAAATTTGTTGTCAGCCGGTTTGAGTTGTCACCTTTTTCCTGTATATTTTTGTAAGTAATGTACATAGTGGTTCCTGAGTTCGATTTTCTCAGGACAGTTTGGCTAGACAATGTGGGTTCAATATAATGACCGTTGATGGACAGTGATGTAGATATTGTTTGTGGTTAGTTCATGGTAATGTCAGTGGGTTCAATAAGAGGGTAGTACGAGGTTGCATTTTGTTGAGGATCATAATATGAGTCAGGTGCAGATCTGTCTGTGTGAATCATAGAGGGGTTTGATGATTGTGCTCAATCTCAATTGTAAATAGTAGGAGTTCGTTGAAATTGATTAACGATTTCGGAGTTGACCTGCACAGCATTGGAATCGGTTAACTGTGTAGTAAGGCCAAGGCCAATTTGTGGTCGAGTGGTTTATACTGGGGTACGGTCGTAACCATTCAACTTATATTGGTGTCTTTTCACTTTCGTTACGAGTCAGGGTTCTCGACGCGGGTCTCGTACGCGTGCGGACTGTATCTGTGACGTACGCATTTGGTACAGGACAGTGAGTCCATAGGGTAGAAGTTTTTGTAATACAAGTGACAGTCGTCACACATGCAGGGATGTATGTGTTTGTGACAGAATGGGGTTGGAGAAAGATATCTTAGGTTGTGGGGAGGCAGCCCAGTTATGAATTTTAGTAGTCGGAAAGAAGGGAAAGGTAAAGTTTAAGACGAGTAGCTTAGCAGTCGATAGGATGAAAACGGATGATGTGCAGCATGTAATATTGGATGAAGTGTGGTTGTGTTGACACGACAAGGATTAACCACTGGGTTATCTGACAAGAGATGACATGAGAGTGAGGTGCTGGATGGAAATTTTGGCGAACAAATCATGTTGTTTTTGATATATGATTATAATTGACAGTGCAAAGAGGGGTAATAATGTGAAGGATTGTGGCTGCGAGCCAATTCTCTTGTGTGAACATGCTGGAACTGTGAACCGCTAAAAATTGATGTTTTTTTTTTTTCTCTGAGAGATGTGTATTACTACTGGTTATTGTGTGGAGACATTTCCTTGTGAAATTGGCCATTTCCTAGATTATTTAGTATGTCCTAAGGGGGCCCGTGGAGTCCGTGTTGGATCGCTTAGATTGGTTTATTTCTCCGAGAATTGGGTGTGATTCATAATTTCATATGTAATAACGTGGATTGGCTCAGGGAGAGTATTGTTTTACCGCTGTTGTAAGGGTTGGCAGGAAATGGGTCTGATAACCCCAAAGTCAGTAATGGGTTGGGGGATGTATTCGAAATTTAAGGGGTCACTCTCATGCCCGAGTGGGAAGTAGGCAAGGGAGATGGAGAGTTAAAGCTTTACCAAGTAGCCTATGTGCCTTGATGACTCGGGTAGTAGCAACATTACAGTAGGGGCCTACAGTTGTGTCAGCAGGTATCCTGTTCCGTCCTGAGGCTGGGGCCAGACCACCGCAGTCTACTGCCGCGTGCCGGCAGGTGAGCGGCGCTTTCCAGCGCCTGTTTTCCCGGGAGAGGGAGACCACCCAGGCCGTCTGCCTTCTGTGGGGCAGCTCTCCTCCGGCTACCGGTGCTCTTCCGGGAGTTCTCCGGCACTGGTTCCTCGTCCCTGTTTAGGCGTCCCGTGAGAGGGCGCTGCACCAGGCCTTTTTCACCCTTGGTGTCCGGCGGGGCCTTCAGAGGAGGAGGCGTCCTATGAGCCCCGGACCCGTCGAGAGGGCGTCTGTTGTGTGTACGTTGGGTGTCGTGCCCATCGCAGGGAGGAGTCAGACCGCAGGAAGCCACGGTCAGCGCCGGGGTGCAGAGTCTTTGGGGAGGGTGTTGGCCCGCGGAGGAGCCACGGTCAGCGCTGGGGTGCAGAGTCTTCCGGGGAGGTGTCAGCCTGTGAGGGGCCACGTACAGCGCCGAGGACTGGAGCTTTCCGGGCCGGGATGGGTTGTCCCATGTTGGTGATAGAAGGGGTGTAGCGTTAGGCAGTAGGGTTAGGGGTGTTAGCTACTGCCTCCTTTTAGGATGTAGTGGCCGGCACAGTGTAGGGTACTTGTCGTTGCCTCCCTTAGGGACGCAGCGACCAGTTTGGTAGTGGTCCCGGGTTAAAAGAGAAGGGTGAGTCCTGGGGAGAGGTGTGGGTGGTAGCAGTCGTTAAGAGATTAGAGTCCCTTTGGTAAATCCTTGTCCCGAGTAGTTAGTCACCACGTGTGCGGGCTATCGCTGTGTCCCCAGGTCACAGTAATATACCGCAACTGGTGTTTCAGGTTAGGTTAGGGTCTTCCAGGTCATTATAGTAGAGTAGGGTGAGTCAGCGGGAATTGGGATACTTGTGTGCAGTTGTGGATGTGCGTGAGTGGTGGCGCCATAGAGTGTGTGTGAAATAAAGAAGCGTGCGTGATTGTAAAACTGTGTTAGTGTGCTGTGTTGTCTGACCTAGTGTGTGATAGGCGTGGGTAAGGGTGGTAGGGCCGTCCGGCTTAGCGACCGTGACAGCATTATAAACCATGATCTGCTCTCAGTGAATAGTAATGTGCATTACAAATCATGACCTGCTCTCAGTGAATAGTAATGTGCATTATAAATCATAACCTGCTTTCAGTGAATAGTAATGTACATTATAAATCATAACCTGCTTTCAGTGAACAGTAATGTGCATTACAAATCATAGCCTGCTCTTAGTGAATAATACTGTGCAGTGGTAAATCATAACCAGCTCACTGTAAACAGTATCATGCTTTATAAATGATAACTGCCTGCTCTGTGAACAGTATTGTGCATTATAAATCTCTAGTGATTTACCCATTATCCCCCAACTTCCATCCCCACTTCCATCAATAAAAATGCGCATTACACACTGTTGCCTATACAGCTGCTCTCTGAAAGTGCCCTGTCTGTACCCACCTTCTGTGAATAGCATCAAAAATGGTACCTGGTTCTGCCTGAAAGGCAATATGCTTTATCTATTGTTACCTGTTCTCTGCTGATAATTCCTGTTTAGAGTTACATCAAGTTAGTGTCACTGTTAGCTGACTTAGTTTATATGCGTTATACAACATCTGCAGAGTCACAATGTGCAGTGGTTAAAAATAAATAAATGGATAATTAAACAAAGAAGTAAATAGATGAAGAAAGAACTGAGATGTGGCATGAGTGGGACTCGTGGATCAGATTTAGCGGGTATGCCTGACACACTCAGTGAAACAACACATTGTAGGTCAGATTTGGAGTAATAATTAAAACTATGTGCACTAATTGGGGCTGGAATAGCTCAGTTGGTAGGGCGCTGGACTCGGTAATCTTGGTGATCCTGGGGTGCAGGTTCAAATCTCTGCCGGGCAGTTTCGGTACAGGGGGATTTTTCCCTCAGGGTTAACATTGGTTCTGCCTCCATTTCCCAAATAGTCCTTCGAATAAGACTATAAACCGGGGTTCCGTGTGTGAACACATGCATAACATCTTGCACACACATAAAATCCCATCACCACTTTCGGAAGAGAAGGCCAGCTTGGCCGTTGGTATGGACGACACGTTACACATAGCATGCACCCTGCGTGAGAAACTGAAAGAATGTAGGAAGTAAGAAAAAAGTTACATGACGTGGGAAACGACTGAATGAAGTGCTGACAGGCAGCTCTTCAGTTGGCACTACCCAGGTAGGCAGCCCGTTGCGTACATAAGAGTGTGGATTTTCGGCCCCTAGAACCTTTGGCATGGCACTTTACAAATGCTTTGTTATTATTATCGTTGTATCATTATATGATATGATATTATATTATATCATTAACTGTGGTTACCTGTTCTCCGGTGTTTCCAATGTCACCTTTCACCCCAGGGGGGCCTGCTGGACCCTGCAACATTCAGCTCCCTTTACATCCAGTCTGATCCCTGAGGCTTGGTGCCTACTGCTCAGTTCGTCTTTACTCTTGTCTTTGTTCATTCTCCTCTACTGCCCTTGTGTGCTCACTAACACACACACCACACACACACACACAACACACACACCACACACACGCACACCCCACACACACACACGACACACACACAACCACCACACACATCTCCCTCTCTCTCTCTCTCTCACACACACACACTCACTCACATTTTTCACTCTCCTCTAACTTCTCTTGAGTGCTCACACACAACCACACACACACACAACACACACACACACACACACACACACACATGCACACACACACACACACACACACACACACACACCCCCACACAACACACACACTCTCTCTCTCTCTCTCTCTCTCTCTCTCTCTCACACACACACACACTCACATTTTTTTCACTCTCCTCTAACTTCTCTTGAGTGCTCTCACACACACACACACATACACACTCAAATACACACACTCAAATACACACACACACACTCACATACACACACACACACACACACACACACACACACTCACACACACACACACACACACACTCCACACACACACACACACACACTCACCACTACACACACACAACACACACACACTCACCACACCTATAGACTTACACCGCTGGCATCGTTTCCATGGGGGCTCTGTCATGACAAGCAGGACATTAAATTCATTTTCGCAATAGTGGCACAAATGGAGTTACTTCTTAAAAAACCTGCCTTTTTTCAAACAACAAAATGGTGAATGGGACGTTAGTAAACTGCGCAATGCATCCATTTTGGAATATGTGCTACCATCTCATTAATTTGAACCGTGTTATTGAATAATATGGTGACTGAATTCGTGTTTATGTGAACGAGGTAGTCATGGACCAACTTCAAACAACCATCATCACCTTCTTAATATTGGTAGATGTCAATTACTCCCCGGATTCAAGTCAATGTGTGTGTCAAAAAAAAAAAAACTTATGGTTAAGATGACTCATTTCCATCAAAATGTTTCTAAGGAACATTATTTTCTATGAATGAGAAAGAGGACATTGGATGTATATAGCATTAATATATAGAGGCTAACTGGTCTCCTGTATGACAAAATCTTTCAATAACATTTCATTTTCGAAAACGGTCATGATGGCCCTATTATAAGGTTTTCGTGACTTTGCTCTTACGTGGCCTGCCAGCAAATCATTTTGGTAACAGAACCATAAAATAATTGATAAATTACAGGGGAACTTGGATGATGCGATAGCCTGTTACCTCTAAAAAAGTATGATTAAAGCTTGGCCTTATAGTAGTAACAGATGGAAACCAACAGAAACAGCCCAAAAAAATCAAGTACAGGGTTTTTCGGACGAAAGAGTTTTTCTTTTGCTTGTTTATTTTCTAGAATAAATATCGAACAAAAAATATCCAAAAGGTTTTGTCACTTGGTTTATTAATACAAATTGAAACATTAATTCATGCAATTCAGTTACCAATTTAAGTTTGTAATAATGTTTATTCACAAGAAATGTGAGATGAATTCGTCTCCACAAATATATCAGAAAATAATTGCACTAGACTATCTCTCAGTTCACTATCAAGTGTTTGATTAGTTATGAAACCGTACCTAGTTTCGGGCCACCACCATAGTTTCCTTTACCTATATTGTAATAAACAGTATCATACTGTGTGATCACATGTTTTGATCAAGCAAACTTTTCTTAAATTGTTGCTGGATTTGGCTAGTATGTATATCCTGATAACTGTTATACAATCTGGATTCACAATTGGGACGATTAATGCATCATTTTTGACCAAAAAGTTGGTTTATATGGATTCTCCCTAATCTTGGAAGAGAATCGTTAGTCCCAGTTCCCATATACAAGGTTAGCCACAGTCAGTACATTGGTTAGCTACTTGCCTAATGCATAACCTCTCACATTGTGAAAGTTGGTAGCACATAGATTTATAAAAACTCGTTCTTTTATAATACTTTGTGACAAAAAGTTAATCCATGAATTATTCATGGGTAATTTCGCAAGGTCGCATGTACAATATCATTGTTGATCAAACTCTTCAGGTTTCCAAATTTATTAAAAAGCAGTTTGCTAGACCATACAAAGGTACACTTGCTAACCACTTTTTTGATATCAGAAAAGCGTATGATAGTATCTGGCACGCTAGACTACTTTATAAATTGAAAGAAATAGGAATTAATGGAACGATGTTTCAATATTTTAAAAGTTTTTTATCGCAGAGATCCATATGTACAAGAATAGGGAAAGTTTACTCGTCTTTTCAGAGCATTGATATCGGAATTCCACAGGGTTCTATTATAGCCCCCATGTTGTTTAACATTCTTATTTATGATCTTCCAAAGATATTATCAAAAAGTGTGAGTTTAGTACAATATGCTGATGACATTGCTATGTGGATAAATACAAATATCCGAAAGCATACTGGCAAGAGAATTACGAATCATATACAGAAGATATATCAGTTAGAGATAGATAAATTAAACAACTTTATGGAAAATAACGGGCTTATTCTCTCAGGTGAAAAAACACAGTTAATGTTTTTCAATAATGGAGACAATCCAGTGTATTTGCCAAGCTTCAAATTGAATGGTTCTGAATTGCAGTACTCACAAAACATAAAATTTCTGGGTGTGAATTTAACCCCTAAACTGAACTGGCGTTTTTACATTGAAAGCTTGATAGCTAAAACAAGGAAACGTTTAAACTTATTGAAAATTATTTGTATTCAACCGTGGGCTCAAGATACAAAAACCCTCCTGCACCTAGCTAATTCTCTAATAAGATCAAAACTAGTGTACGGACAAGAAGTTTATTTTTCAGCCCCTCAAAGCCTACTGAAAAAATTGCAAAGTATAGACAGCAAAGCTCTCAAATTAGCGCTTGGTGTCCCAGTGCACACAAGCACGTTGAAGGTGTACAAAGAAATTAATATGCTATCACTGTCAGATCAACGTAGATTAGCTGTGGCCAAATATATCGCAAGAAGTCTTTCAGTACCTAACTCAGTCGAAAACGAAGTGTTGATGGATTCAAATGTTGAATATCCCAAAAGAGCTCAACAGCTAGGTTATCTTTGTCCCGTTCGAAATTACATGAAAGATTCTTTTGAAAAATGCAATATTGATGTCACTTCACTCTCACCTGCCCTGTTGTTCCCCCGGTGCCTCCATCGGAACATAGCCAAGCTATCTTTGATGTAGATTACACTGATGTCCGGAAAAATGATAACATTAACATTTTAACTTCTAAAGTGAGAGAAAACTTAGAAAACAAATATTCAAATCATTTAAAAATTTTTACGGATGGTTCCGTTTGCCAGTTAAGTGCAGGTTCAGGTTTTGTTATTCCGGCTTTAAAAGTTCAAAAAACATACAGCCTAGGAAAAGGATTTTCTGTTTTCACGGCAGAATTGTATGCTATTCTTATGGCATTACTCTTTATTTGTGATAGTAATCATTCTTTCTGTAACATTTTATTTTGTGTTGATTCTAAGGCAGTGTTAGATAGTTTGAAAGTTTGGGATGTTAAAGCAAGGAAAGATGTAATCTTTGAAATAAAGCATCTAATTAATTACATTATTTCCACAGGAATAAATATAGTCTTCTGCTGGGTCCCTTCACACTGTGGTATTTATTGGAATGAAATAGCAGATAAACTAGCCAGACGCGGGGTAATGGGCAATGCTGCAAAAAGTAATTTGAAGTTAGATATATATGAAATACATTCGTTACTGGAAAGCTGTTTCCGAACTAAGAAGTCTCAAGATAAATATGTAATGGGAACATATCCTAGACATATTTCTAGTTTAATATACAAGATACGTTTGAACTCTTGGAAGACCAAATATTCCCAAGATATAGCGTGTGCATGTTCTAAGCCATTATCTGGTGAACATATACTTTTCCATTGCCCCATTTTAAATGCTCTTTATTCAAAAGCAAACATTGAAATTTCGAAATCTAAACCGCTTCACGCTATTTCTTTCAGTCAGAAATGGTTGAGGTTGCAAAAATTATCTCTCAATCTCAAATTAGCATATTTTTATAATTATGATAGTGTAGTTTATATTTAGATTTGTACTGTTCTTGACATTATTTCTTACCTTTTCCTCCACCCTGTCCTCCTTCCCCCTCCTCCCCCCTCCCCCCCCCCCCCCCTGTAAAGTCTAATATCACCAAGTGTGAACAGACTATAAATCAACAACAACAACAACAACAACACACTCACACACTCACACACACACACAACACACACACACTCACACACACACATATAGACTTACCACCCGTCCAGGCATTCCGGTCATTCCCATGGCGCCCGGAGCTCCTCTCATGGCCAGCTGCGACATAAGATTCATTTTCCAGCAATGTGTACAAAACTGGATTTTCTTCTTTCACAAACTTGCACAAGGTTATTTTCACACACACAATTGGTGACAGGACGCTAGACAACGCGTCCAAATGCATTCGCATGTTTCCAGCCATGTGCATTACTCAATTTACATTAGATTTTGAGATGCTGTGTGTCGAGTTTGAATATGAGTGGAAG
>CM065735.1:21494372-21496872 GCA_033310375.1 Conus canariensis | reverse complement strand
CACAGTACACCAAGGGTCTGGCATCCTAAATATTCATTTTTGATAGCAGAGTGGCCTTCCTGCAACTGTCAGAATGGCTTTGTTTCAGCTATCACAATGGCTTTATTCAGCCTACCAGAATGGCATTATTCAGCCTACCAGAATGGCTTTGTTCAGGCTACCAGAATGGCTATATTCAGCCTACCGGAATAGCTTTGTTCCAGTTTTCAGAGTGGCATTATTCAGCCTACCAGAATGGCTTTGTTCAGGCTACCAGAATGGCTTTGTTCCAGCTATCACAGTGGCTTTATTCAGGCTACCAGAATGGCTTTGTTTCAATTACAAAAGAGGCTTTGTTCCAGCTAAATAATAATAATAATAATGTTAATTTTTAAAGCACCTATTCTCTAAAGATTAGGGCTCTAAGCGCTTTACATATGATATAATAAACACTCTCGTTTACACAACGGGCTGCCTACCTGGGTAGTGCCGACTGAAGAGCTGCCAGCCGGTGCATCATTCAGTCGTTTCCCGTGTCATACGGTCAATATCGTTCACTCAATTTCCTTATTTCCTTCATTCTTTCCATTTCTCACACAGGGTGCATGCTATGTGTAACGTGTCATCCATACCAATGGCCAAACTGGCCTTCTCTTCCGAAAGTTGGTGATGGGATTTGACGTGTGCGCAAGATGTCATAGGTGCGTTCACACACGGAACCTCAGTTTATAGTCTCATTCGAAAGACTGTATGGGAAATGGAGTCAGAACCAATGTTAACTCCGAGGGAAAAATCCCCCTGTACCGAAATGGCCCGGCGGAGATTCGAACCCGCAACCCCAGGATCACCAAGATTACGAGTCAGGCGCTCTCCCAACTGAGCTATTCTGGCTCCCTACCCAGCTACCAGAGTGGCTGTGCTCAAGCTGTCAGAGTGGATTTGTTGCAGCTATTACAATGGCTTTGTTTCAGCTACAAGAGGCTTTGTTGCAGCTATCAGAGTGGCTTTATTGAAACTATCAGAGTGGCTTTTATTCTAGTTCCTGAGACAAGCGAGAGCAGATATGGTCCAGCTATCAGAGTGTCTTTGTTCCAATTATCAAAGTAATTTTGTTGCAACTGCCAGAGTGGCTTTGTTTTAGCTTCCAGAGTGGCTTTGCAATGGGTACCAGAGTAACCAAAGCAGCTTTGTTCTGGGTACCAGAGTGGGTCTGTTCCAGGTACCACCATGGCTTTGTACTAGGTAACCGAGAGGCTCTGACCTGGGTACCGTACCAATGGTTTTGCTCTAGGTACCACCATGATACCACAAAATACGAATACTTTAAAACTTTTCAAGAAACATTTGCATGAACATTTTAATCTCAGTAATTTAATTATTCGATTAAAATGATTAGCACCCATTCGCAAAGTCTTCTGCGAACCATACTTTGAATACATCGTCTAAACATATAGCCTACTCCATTAAAATTGCTCATCCCCACTCCCACTCTGTCTACCACCCCTTTTCTCCTCCCCCCACCTACCATTCTCTCTTCCCCGCCCTCCTCTGACCGCTCTCTCTGTCGTTTTGTTTGTTTGTAAGTTTCCTTCTGTTTCACCATCCCCCATCTCATTAGTACTTTTATTAATAGTTTGCTTATCATTGTAGAGTTAGATTACCATGTTGCTATGTTGAATTGTCAGTATGAATGATATGTGTTGAAATAATGTATGCATGGCAAGGACAGATTGTAAGACTAGGCTTTGGCCTAAAATCTTCATCCTTGTGTATTAAAGATCAATCTTCATCCTTGTGTATTAAAGATCACTCAATCAATCAATCATGGCTTCATACAAGGTGTCCTAAACACGCTGAAGGTTTTTATACAGATCTGCAAGCAAGCAGTGACAGTTTTCTTGACAAGGTGGGTTTGAACTCTGTGCCCTGTTCAGACCCCGTGACGAACAAGCTTTGACTCTGGCCCCACTTTCCCCCCACCTGGCATGTCTGGTATTTCCTGGCGTGGCAAGGTGCAGTGTGGAAAGGCGCGACGCCGCCTGCATGGTAAAGTCTGTTCTGTTCCGGTCACAGTCTAGACACTAATTCTTTTCTTCAGCCTTGTTTTGTTGCGACAGCAACATGCCGTGTACGTGGAGAAACTTGTCTTCTAAGGATTGTACTGTTTGCTTGAAACGGTTTTCAAATATGGAAAATAAATTAAAAGTAGTTTTTCTTTCTAGATAAGTTGTATTATTATAGCATTCATTTCTTTTTATCTTATTTTTTGTCTCAAACACAAATGAAAAACATATTTAGAGTACTGTAGCAGTTGTACTGTACTGGTCAGTACTTTTATTTTTGTTTCTTTGTATTGTACTCTACAAACTACCACTTTTTCAAACATATATCTCTGAATTAAATTTTGGGCTGCTATAACTCTATGTGTGTGTGTGTGTGTGTGTGTGTGCACAGGCCTCCAAGGGTGGTACAGGACTGCTCTAAAGGCAGGTGAAGACAGTGCTTCTCTGGGTCCTCCCCA
>CM065735.1:21484372-21489372 GCA_033310375.1 Conus canariensis | reverse complement strand
CAGGAAGGCTGCGCCCCAACTCGATCGTTCCACCACTTCGAACGCAGTCATGGTAGACCCTCATCTGATCCCCTTTCACGCTGATTCCCACACGATGCCACCTGCTGCTCCCGCCCCCCCCCATCAAAAGATCAATGTTTAGTATAATGGTATCAATAAAATGACTCAATCTCTCATATAACTGAAGAAGAAATTTCTCTCTGTGTTTTTGCCTGATAAGTGTGTGAACATAGCTGAACATTCAGACCTGGGAAAATTCAATATTCTTTTATATCTATCTGCACGCCGAAGTTCTGTACTGAGTGATGTCAGACTCTTCCCTATGTTCCAGAGAGAACCCTTGAAACAACTGAAGAGGGTTCAACACATGCCCTGCACTGCTCATGTGCTGGCCATCTCTATGACTGAAGCGAAATTAATGCAGTAAAAAAAGATTAAAATAAAAAAAATTAACTCAAGCCAAAAGGCACCATGGTCGCATTGTTAGAATGCTTCAATGATCTGCTGAAGGTCCCTGGTTCGCATCTCACGAGATGAATTTTTTTCACTCTTTCAAATGTGAAGGAGGTGGGGAAACGTGAGTGGAATTCTTTGATGTCCATGAAAAGCCATGCCAGCGAGTATAAAATGAATTATAATCCATGACCTACAGTCACTGTCAAATGCAGGATTTGATTAGACTGAAACCATCGAGATCACTGTTCATCAAATGACCACCACTCATCATCTATCCATTTCTGCAGATCATAAGGGTACCATGACAGATACCCTTGGGTAGACTGGGATCTGCTCCGGTCTTCAGTCATGTGCAATCAAACCATCTGTCCTAGACTACACCAGCCTGTGGGAAATCCATCTTTGACCATGTCCTGTCATATGGTCTTGGGCAGAGAGTCATGGCAAGACACATGTCTGTAGGGGTCAAGCTTGCGGCATCGAATGACAGAATATACAAAATCTGATTCTGTTATATATGTGTCACATGATGGACCCTATAAAAGCTGATATCACAGTCATCATCTGTTAACCACACTCACCATAATTATGTCATATGATGGATTCTGAAAAAAACTACTGCAATATCGTCACCATTTATCAAATCATAAACACAGTAAAAACTTACATCAATTCAATAATGGTCATTCTATGTCAAATGATGGGCCCTACGAAAACTGGTGCTACCATAGGCATCATATGTCAAATGACAGTAGCTAAAAAAAAAACAACTGATGTTGTTATTCTCACTACATGTCAAATGATGGACCTTATAAAAAAAAAAACTGATGCTTTTTCAGAAACCAAAAGTCAAATGACAGACCCTATGAAAACTGATGCTATTTTTGTCACCATCTGTTCAATGATAGAAACTACGAGAAGTAATGTTGTTATACTCACTTTAAGTCAAATATTAAACATAGACCCATTAAAAAAAAACAACTACAGTTTAAACAGTATGCATCTGACAAATAATGTTGCTGATCAAAGCGACTGATGACATACCACCATTCACCAACTGATGGAGCCTATGAAACTGATGATATTCAGTTTAAGGTCACCACCTGTCAAATAATGGAATCCCCCTCAAAAAAAGTTGTTGTTATCCTCATTGCGGCAGACGCCATCCAAACTGTTGATATCACAGTCAATAACTTTAAACAGTGTTCCCTAGAATTAATTAACACTGATATCACCATAGCAATGTCTACTAGGCACTTAATTCAGCACATCTTTTGAAGAACACAGGGTAAGTCATCAGAATAAAAGTACTGCTTATTTGGTGTGTGCACACATACACATAAACACACGCACTCACACACACACACACACAAGCGCACACACACACACAAGCGCGCGCGCACACACACACACACACACACACACACACAAACACACACACGCACACACACACACACTCTCTCTCTCTCTCTCTCTGTGACACACACTGACATGCATGCACACATCACACACACATATACACATACACACACACACAAATCACATACTCTCCCTCTGTAAGATCCAGGTTTAAAGGCACGGGGTCTTCTGGTAGGCCAAACTCATCCTTGTATATAAATTCAGAATCTGTCCCCACTTTGAGCCCCAACAATTCCATGGCTTCCTGATCATAGAAGGAGAAGACTTTCCCCCTGGTGTGAGGATCTGGCTTGATGGTGGTCATAATGGAAAAGTCCTTGGGAAATCCACCTGAAATCAGTCCCATGTATACACCTCTTATAGCTGAGTCACTATGAAAAAAAAGACAAAAGGCAAAAAAAAGTCTCTTAATTCTGTGGTCCTACATCGTATAGCCTGCTCATCCGGTGACCTCATATTTTACATTTCCTTTCCGCAAGCATGCTTGTGATGAGTTTTTGTCAACATCTGCAGTGTTGGTGAGTTTACTGGCATTGTTGTTGGATGGATGTCATGGTGTGTATGTTTGTGTGTGTGTGTGTGTGTCTGGAGGAGAGAGAGAGAGAGAGAGAGAGAGAGTGAGTGTGTGTGTGTGTGTGTGTGTGTGTGTGTGTGTGTGTGGTGTGTGTGTGTGTGTGTGTGTGTGTGCACCTGTATGTGTGTGTATGTCTCTGGAGGAGGGTGGTTTGTGTGTGTGTGCGTATGTGCGTGCGTACGTGCGTACATGCATGCGTGCGTACCTGCACATGATCATGTTTGTGTGTGTGCGTGAAGGCAGATGAGAGGGGAAGTAAGAGCGAGGGTGGGAGATTGGGAAGGTTGTGCAAGGGGACAGAGAGAGAGAAGGGGATTAACTGGCCAGAGACATTCACAGAAGAGAGATGACAGAAAAGGGTGGAGAAAAATGAGGGTGTGAAAAAGGGGCCAGATATTGTGGAGAGGGGAAAGGGATACAGAACTATAAAAAGAATTACACTAAGACAGACAGTCAGACAGACAGACAGACAGAGTGAGTGAATGACTGAGAGACAGACAGACAGAGAGAAAGGCAGACAGAGAGACAGGCAGACTGAAACAAAGACACAGAGAGACAGAAAAGCAAAGAGACAGAGATGAAGACATAAAGACAGCTGTACAGAGGGAGAGATAGAGGAAGAGAGAGAGTGACAGAGGGAGACAGAGAGAGAGAGAGAGAGAGAGAGAGAGAGAGAGAGAGAGAGAGAGAGACAGAGAGAGAGAGAGACTGAGACAGGGACAGGGAGAAACAGAAATGTATACAATGGTGATAGACAACAAAAATAAAAGGTACACCACACACACCCCCCACACACACACACACACACACACACACACACACACAAATCACACACACACACACCACACACACTAACACAACACCACCACACACACACACACACACACACACACACACACACACACACACACACACACACACATACACACACACACCACACCACACACACACACACACACACACACACACAACACACGAAAACCCTCAATCCACCATGGGCGTACAGCACACAACCATGTCACACCCTCCTCCAAAACACCCCTCAACCTGGAAAACCTCCCAACTCCCTCCTCACCTGCCGTCTTCACTCTGCAGCATGTCACAGGTCCCTCGTCAGGAACCCCCGTCAAAACACCAGCGTTTTCAAAACCCGGCAGGAGACCTAGCTTTGCTAACTAGAGAACATCATCATGCTGTGTCAGGTTTGTGGGGACAACAGAAAAACAGGTAATTCAAGACACGGAGCTAGCTTTTTATTATAAATCTTGAATTTGCTTGTGTTTGAGGTGTGTGTGGGTCGTAATGAAAGAGCTGAATCAGAGTCGGTGGTGTTTTTGTGTGTATCGTTGAATTGGTGTGCGCTCGCACTTGTGTGAGGATGGTGTGTGGTGGTGTGCATGTTGTGTGTGTGTGTGTTCTCTGTGTGTAGAGAGCGAGGTGTAGAGCGACACAGCACTAGCATGACAGAAGGACTCTGGACAAGCAGACGCGGTGCAATGCAGAGAGAGACGTGAGATAGACCTACAGAGACAGAAGACAGAGAGGGGGAGAGAGAACAGACAAAGAGACAGAAGAAAGACAGACAGACAGACAACAGGACAGAGACAGAAGACAGAGAGAAGAAGAGCGAGGAGAGTGAGAAGAACGAGATACGGGAGGAGGAAACACAGACACACACAATGCTTTATGGGAGAGATGATCACAATCATGGCCACTTCTTCAATTCCATCACCCTCCTCCCCCCCCCCCCCCACCAACCCCCTCCCTCCCAGTCCCTGAACCTTCACTTCCTGAAACCTCTGTCTTCCACTGGAAGTGTTTCCCCAAACAGTATCTTTTGGTATTCCTGTTGACCCTTTTTCACCTCTTCTGTTTCTAGAAGAGAGTTCTCTTTAACCCCCTTTGTGACCATGAAAAGCGATGAGCCAGACAACTGGAAGACTTCCCTTCCCAGGAGTGCTCAAGCATGCACTCACAGTAAGCAGTACATGAAACTGCGAGTGTCAACAGTTTTGCTTTGTCGCTTTCTTTGTGTAGAGATGCTATATGCACAATAAAATGAGTATCGTATGTTACATAAATGATTTTTTCCCCCAACATATTAGTGACTGATCATCTTTTGTATGAATTTCAAACTGACATCAAAATTACATACCACAATACTTTTGACACTGTTCATTTGATAGACACCTTCAAAAACCAATTATGTTTAAACCATTTTTCTGTTTAAAAGACATATTAACCGAAATGAAGTGCTCTGTCACAATGCTTATGTTGTTTGAATCATAATTACTTGATACATTACCACCCATTTATGTACAGGCACATATCAACACAAAAGGCAACTTAATTATAAACATGTGAAATAAAAATGGCTCATTTCATAGTCAGATTGACTTTTCATAAAGAAGAACCATGACACGAAAATTTTGCAGTTAAACTAAAGATCTCCCAGACTCTCCCACAAAACAGCCATAGGACCTCTTCATGTGAAGAGTTTCCTGGCTAATAATGATGAAACCATCAGGTATAGCTGGTAAGTCAGGACCCT
>CM065735.1:21476872-21479372 GCA_033310375.1 Conus canariensis | reverse complement strand
ACTCAGGGCACCCCTATGACCCACTGTCACAACAATCCTATAACTCAGGGCACCCCTGTGACCCACTGTCACAACAATCCTATAACTTGGGGCACCCCTATGACCCACTGTCACAACAATCCAATAACTCAGGGCACCCCTATGACCCACTGTCACAACAATCCAATAACTCAGGGCACCCCTATGACCCACTGTCACAACAATCCTATAACTCAGGGCATCCCCATGACCCACTGTCACAACAATCCTATAACTCAGGGCACCCCTATGACCCACTGTCACAACAATCCTATAACTCAGGGCACCCCTATGACCCACTGTCACAATAGTCCTATGATTTGGGGCATCCCTATGACCCACTGTCACAGCAATCCTATAACTCAGGGCATCCCATGACCCACTGTCACAACAATCCTATAACTCAGGGCACCCCTATGACCCACTGTCACAACAATCCTATAACTCAGGGCACCCCTATGACCCACTGTCACAATAGTCCTTATGGGGCATCCCTATGACCCACTGTCACAGCAATCCTATAACTCAGGGCATCCCTATGACCTACTATCACAGCCATCCTATAACTCGGGGCACCCCTATGACCTACTGTCACAACAATCCTATAACTCGGGGCACCCCTATGACCCACTGTCACAGTATCCCTATGACCCACTGTCACAGCATGCCTATGACCTACTCTCAAGGCATCCCTATGATCTATTGTCGATATCCCTGTGACCTATTGTCATGGCATCTCTAATAACGTACTGTCACAATATCCCTATCGATCCATTGTCACGGCATCGATATGACCTATTGTGATGGCACCCCTGTATCCCACTGTCATGGAACCCCTTAAACCTACTGTTACTGCACACCCATGGCCCACTGTTACAACTTCCCAATAGCCTTTTGTCACAGAATCCTTATGGGATCCCTACAACCTATTGTCACAGCTTCCTTATAAGCTATTGTCATGGGATCCCTGTAACCTACTGTCACACCATCCCTGTAACCTATTGTCACACCATCCCTGTAACCTATTGTCACACCATCCCTGTAACCTATTGTCACACCATCCCAGTAACCTATTGTCACAGTTTCCTTATAACCTGTTGTCATAGCATCCCTGGAACCTATTGTCACACCATCCCTGTAACCTATTGTCACAACATCCCTGTAACCTATTGTCACGGCATCCCTGTAACCTATTCTCACAGCATCCCTGTACCCTATTGTCACAGCATCCCTGTAACCAATTGTCATGGCATCCCTGTAACCTATTGTCACAGCATCCCTTAACCTATTGTCACAGCTTCCCTGTAACCCATTGTCACGGCATCCCTGTAACCTATTGTCACAACTTCCTATAACCTATTGTCACAGCATCCCTTAACCTATTGTCACAGCATCCCTGTAACCTATTGCCACACCATCACTGTAACCAATTGTCATGGCATCCCTGTAACCTATTGTCACAGCATCCCTGTAACATATTGTCATGGCATCCCTGTAAGCTATTGTCACAGCATCCCTGTAACATATTGTCACAGCCTCCCTGTAACCCATTGTCACGGCATTCCTGTAACCTATTGTCACAGCATCCCTGTAACCTATTGCCACAGCATCCCTGTAAACTATTGTAACAACATCCCTGTAACCTATTGTCACAGCTTCCTTACAACCTATTGTCACAGCATCCCTACAACCTATTGTCACAACATCCCTGTAACCTATTGTCACAGCATCCATGTAACCTATTGTCACAGCATTCCCGTAACCTGTTGTCATGGCATCCCTGTAACCTGTTGTCATGGCATCCTTATAACCTGTTGTCACACCATCCATGTAACCTATTGTCACACCATCCCTATAACCTGTTGTCACACCATCCCTGTAACCTATTGTCACACCATCCCTGTAACCTATTGTCACACCATCCCTGTAACCTATTGTCACACCATCCCTGTAACCTATTGTCACACCATCCCTATAACCTATTGTCACACCATCCCTATAACCTGTTGTCACACCATCCCTGTAACCTGTTGTCACACCATCCCTGTAACCTATTGTCACACCATCCCTGTAACCTATTGTCACACCATCCCTGTAACCTGTTGTCACACCATCCCTGTAACCTGTTGTCACACCATCCCTGTAACCTGTTGTCACACCATCCTGTAACCTATTGTCACACCATCCCTATATCCTGTTGTCACACCATCCATGTAACCTATTGTCACACCATCCCTGTAACCTATTGTCACACCATCCCTGTAACCTGTTGTCACACCATCCCTGTAACCTGTTGTCACACCATCCATGTAACCTACTGTCACACCATCCCTGTAACCTGTTGTCACACCATCCATGTAACCTATTGTCACACCATCCCTGTAACCTGTTGTCACACCATCCCTATAACCTGTTGTCACACCATCCATGTAACCTATTGTCACACCATCCCTGTAACCTGTTGTCACACCATCCATGTAAC
>CM065735.1:21464372-21471872 GCA_033310375.1 Conus canariensis | reverse complement strand
ATTTTATATCTTCTATAGCCTTTTCCAAAATTCTCTTGCTTATTTTGCCCAGTTCGGATTTAGATGGGTTTATTAGTCTACATGTTGGGTTGTTTTGGAAGTTAGGCTTGTGGTCTTTAAGTGTTATAAAGGCCTCCTTTGTTGCTGTTGTCTCTACCCTATCACTTAACTCCATGCGATGTGCAAGCTCTTTTTCTTTTTTGCGGATGTTGCTATGTGTAGTTTTATCAGCTTTCTTGTAGTTTTTCTGGATGTTTTTGTTTAAGAGTTGAGAGTATTCGTTTGGTTCCATTTTGTAAAAATTGCTCGTTTTGTCAGCCTTTACGAATATCTTTTTATCATTTGGATTTGTTTTATATCATTTGCTAGTGATGTTTGAAAGTTGTTATTTGATTTTTTGAATTTAATATTGGCTATCAGTCCCTTCATTTTGTCTTCAAAAGGTTTCATTTCATCTATTGTTGGAGGTGATCGCCATGATTTGAATCCATATGTATTTTTGTCTTCATTCTTTGCATTTGGGTTTAGGAAGAAGAACGCCTTCCATCTCATGTTGCGCACAAATTTCTCGGTTTGTTCTATCAGTTTTTTAGTGTAAGTTTGTGGGTTTGAAAATGGTATGTTTTTAGTAGATTGCCTAAAGTTGATTTTCTCCATTTCAGATTTTGTCAGACCACAGTGCTCAACTTGAGGAGCGATTATTATGAACAATATAAAAAAGTTCTTAAAAAATCTGAAGGTGCTCAACCCCTTGGGGAGCAACATCTGTTAAAAAAATATTTTTAAAATGAAGTGGTAAAATGTACAAGCTTGTTTCTAGCTTTGCTATCTTCAGGATGTTTTTTGGAGCACGCCAACGGTCTTTTATGGCGTGCGGGACTTGATTTCAACTCTGTGTGTGCAGGCGGATCTCATTTGCTGCACGTGCGGCCTGTGGTTCTTATTGGGGCCTGTTCAGGTGGAATGTGCTAGCAAAGATTTCCACTTGTGCCTGCAATTGTTTACAATTTCTACTTTTGTGTTCAGAGTTGCTAAGTGTGGTTTGCATAATATTAACCATTTTTCTGTGGAGCATAGATTGCATCTTTTTGAAATATTGTTGTATGGTGCTGCTCTTTTTATGATTTTCCATGATATGTTGTAGTCTATTTTTTTATCTTTGAGTCTCCAGATGTATTTGCTCAGCTCTGTTTGATTTTTGTATTTTTCATTTTTGAATGACTGTTTATGGTTTGCGTATCTGGTTTTGAAAGTGTTTTCAGTAATCCCTACATATGTTTCTTCTTCATTTTCTGATGTTACCGTAGCTTGGTATACAATGTTGCTGTGAAGACATTTATTGCTCAGGGGGCACTGTTCTTTTTTAGTGCAGTTGCAAGAAAAAAGAATTATGTAAAATCTTTAAAAACCACAACTTAAAAATCACAATAGAAGCAAACAAAAAAGTAGTGAATTACCTAGACATAACATTAGACCTCAATGACCATGTGTACAAACCATACAAAAAACCCAATGACATACCAGTCTACGTAAACATCAAAAGCAACCACCCACCATCTATACTAAAAACAATACCCAATGGTATAAACAAGAGACTATCCAACCTGTCATGCAATGAAAACGCATTCAATGATGCAGCAACAGAATATCAAGAAGCATTACAAAAAAGTGGTTACAATTACAAACTACAATACAGTCCAGACAACAACACGAACAGAATTAAGAAAAATAGGAAAAGAAAGATCATATGGTACAACCCACCATACGATGGACAAGTAAAAACAAATGTAGGAAAAGAATTCTTTAAAATCTTAGCAACATCATTCCCAAAAGAACACAAACTGTCCAAAATATTCAACAAAAACACCATTAAACTGTCATACTCATGTATGCCCAACCTCAAAAACATGATTGATTCATCTAACAAAATGAAAAGCAACATAAAAGAGAAGGGTGCCGAAAGGACATCTTGCAACTGCACTAAAAAAGAACAGTGCCCCCTGAGCAATAAATGTCTTCACAGCAACATTGTATACCAAGCTACGGTAACATCAGAAAATGAAGAAGAAACATATGTAGGGATTACTGAAAACACTTTCAAAACCAGATACGCAAACCATAAACAGTCATTCAAAAATGAAAAATACAAAAATCAAACAGAGCTGAGCAAATACATCTGGAGACTCAAAGATAAAAAAATAGACTACAACATATCATGGAAAATCATAAAAAGAGCAGCACCATACAACAATATTTCAAAAAGATGCAATCTATGCTCCACAGAAAAATGGTTAATATTATGCAAACCACACTTAGCAACTCTGAACACAAAAGTAGAAATTGTAAACAATTGCAGGCACAAGTGGAAATCTTTGCTAGCACATTCCACCTGAACAGGCCCCAATAAGAACCACAGGCCGCACGTGCAGCAAATGAGATCCGCCTGCACACACAGAGTTGAAATCAAGTCCCGCACGCCATAAAAGACCGTTGGCGTGCTCCAAAAAACATCCTGAAGATAGCAAAGCTAGAAACAAGCTTGTACATTTTACCACTTCATTTTAAAAATATTTTTTTAACAGATGTTGCTCCCCAAGGGTTGAGCACCTTCAGATTTTTTAAGAACTTTTTTATATTGTTCATATATATATATATATATATATATATATACATACATATATATATAATATATATATGTATATAGTGTGAGATGAGGGGGGAAGAGGAGGACGAGGGAGGGAAGGAAGAATGGAGAGAGACAGAGAGAGAGAGAGAGAGAGAGACAGAGAGAGACAGACAGACAGACAGAGAGACAGACAGACAGACAGAGACAGAGACAGAGACCAGACAGACAGACAGACAACGAAACAAAGACGAGTCAAGATAGCAAGAAATTAGAAGACATAAAAGTTAAAACAAGAGACAGACAGAGAGAGACAAAGACAGACAGACAGACGGACAGACAGACAGAGGAGAAACAGAGAGAGACACGCACACAGAGAGGAATCAAGACCACAAGAAAGAGGGAGGACACAAAACGAGAGAGACTGAGAGACAGAGAGAGACAGAGAAAGACAGACAGACAGACAGAGGAGAGACAGAGAAAGACACGCACACAGAGGAATCAAGACAGCAAGAAAGGGGGTAGACACAAAACGAGAGAGAGAGAGAGAGAGAGAGAGAGAGAGAGAGAGGGAGGAGAATTGAGAAAGCACGGAAGTAGGGGAGGGGGGAGGGGGGGGAGATCCAAAAAGGTGGCAAGGTAAACGCCGAGCCACCACCGATCGCGAGTGAGGATGTTTGTAGAACTCGGCGAGTCATGTAGCGTACGTAATGTTACGTCATAATAAAACCGACCGAAAAGAAAGAGAAAACCTCAACAAGCCATCCTGTCTCGGACACAGCTTGTGTTGCCGTTATAACGTATCCTACGTACTGGATCTGCCAACACGAACAAGATGAATGAATGCTGCCTCATCAAAACTGTTCCTACCCCCCTCCCTGCCCACTTACCCCCATCCCCAGTTATAAAGGCCATGCATTGAGTAACAGACACGGGATTTTCTCCTTGAAACTCGATTGGTAAACCCGACTCTAGAGACTCGGCTCGCACTATTTCTCTAGCTCTCGCTTCCAGTTCATAGTGTTTAGGGGACACGCCTTTCCTCCTACATTCCTCCTCCTCTGAATAAGAGGAAGGAAACGCTAGCGCGTTTTTGTGTGTGTGTGTGTGTGTGTGTGTGTGTCTGGCCTGAAAATAATGCAACTGCTGATCTAGAGAGACATGGGAGACAGGGACACACAGAAAACAAAAGACAAACATTGACAGAGACAGACAGACAGACAGAGGATGGGAATGGGACGGCAGTGAGGCTTGAATACGGGTGGGGGAGGTGGGGGCAGGACAGAGAGAGATAAGGCAGAGTTAGAGAAAAAGGCATGAGCATGAAACATGCATGCACTTGTGTGTGCGTGCGTGCGTGTGAGTGTTTGTGTGAGCGTGCTTGCGTGCGTGTGTGTGTGTGTGTGTGCACGCGCGCGCTTGTGTGTGTGTGTGACCGTGCGTATGCGCGCGCGTGCGAGCTATACAATGTGCGTGCGTGTGTATTTGCATATTTTCGTTCGCAAGTGAACCCGCACGCTTCCCTGCGCGCAGGTACGGTTATAAGTAACTGATTTGTACTCTTTGCCAGAAGAGTTTTCAAAGCGCCTGTACTCTACTGGGTGGCCTTCACGGTGGTGGGAAGGAAACAGACAGACAGAGGGAGAGTTGGGAGGTGGGGGAGGGCGGAAGGGGGGGGGGGAGGGGGGGGGGGGTGCAGTAATTTGAGAGGTTAGAACGATGTCAGACTAAGGTCGACTTTTTCCAGACGGGGGTATCAACTTTTTGCTGACTCTGGCAGTTATTCTGGAATCAGTCGCGTCGGCTTCTACCTCTCGCCCCCCCCCCTTCCCCCCGCCCCATCCTCTCACCCCTTCTCACCCCCCCCCCCCCCCCCCCCCCCCCCCCCCCATCCTATCTTTTCATCGCCATCCTGACCGACCACCTCTTTCCTCCCCCCCCCCCCCCCCCCCCCCCCCCCAACATTTCCGACTTACTTTTCGTCCCTCTTTCTTTTTCTTTTTTTTTTTACCTCTCGTCCCGCCCGCTTCCAGCTGCTGTGATAATCATGGCATTCCAAACACCAGACAATGACAAAAATAAGCAAAGGAATCGATTAAAGAGGTAAGTCGGTGTTCCGTCGTTGACAGGTTTCCCATGTCACTCCGCAATGTGCTATGAGTTCGAAGCAGACAGATGATGATGATGATGATGATGATGATGTCCAAGATAACAGACAAATAAATATAGTCTAAATGTCGACTTATTAAAAACCAGAATTCATGTGTACATGCACACGCACCCAATTACACATGCACGTAAACAATTGCGTTAGCGCGCGCGCACACACTCTCTCTCTCTCTCTCTCTCTCTCTCTCTCTCTCTCTCTCTCCCTTTGTTGAGGGCCGGATGTAAAAAAAGCCATTTTGTGCTTATTCCGCTTTTTCCCTCATTAAAAAAGATTCGTTCGTTCGTTCGTTCGTTCGTTCTCTCTCTCTCACACACACACACACACACACACACACACGCACACACAGAGTGTCACTCCCTCTCTCTCTCTCACGCACACAAAATCTCTCTCCCTTTTTCCCTCCCTCCCCCTCTCTTTTTCTCCGTCGCACGCGCGTGCGCGCGCGTGCCACACACACACACACACACATTTACACACACACGCACAAGCACGCACGCACGCGCCTGCACACAACACACACACACACACACACAACACACACACACACACACACACACACACACCCCACGCCAATGACGCCCGATGCCCCATCACATACAGTAGTGGCGGATCATGTAAAAAGGGAAGAAGGTGGAGAAGTGATACAGCACGCTCCAGAAAGATGAAACATGTCAAGAGAGGAGCTGGCAACGGAAGCCGCAAGGAAGTTGCTTCCCCTGGCACTTGGAAGGAAGCGGTGGAAAACGGGTAATGGTGAGGGTCAGGGTTGTAGCAGGAAAGGGGGGGGGGGGTTGTGGAGGGGAGGGGGGCAGACAGAGAGTGGGGGAACAAACACACATGAAGAATTCCAGAATCATAAATCTTTTCATGATTATTCTTTCAGCTTTGGTGCCATCGGGTGTGTCAGAACTCACTGCTTTTTGAGTCTGCGAAATCCGTTTCTCTGCTTGCTCCAAGCAATACAAGCCCAAGACCGTTTGTTAGCCTATGTTGTTGTTTGTTTTAATGACAGAACGTGAACGGTTTGAATCATCCCGTTTCACATACTTGTTCTTGTAATTTTTTTTTTTTTTTACCCTTTTAGTTTGAGTTTTTACTTACTTTTTTTTTTTTTTTTTTTTTTTTTTTTGCGCTGTAAGTCGTTTGGCGTGCACAGAAGGTGGTCCATTCAATTCTATTTGGATAGTATTTCCTCTTGCGGTAGACTGCTGATAACGCTTCTTCCTTTTTCTTTCTTCTTTTCTTTCTTTCTTTCTTCTTCTTTTTTCGATATGCTTTTGAACATACCGTGGTAAAATCACAACATTAATGACAGTGACCCAGTTCTAAACTTAGAAACGCCGCAAAGACTTTATTCCCATCTGTTCGTTTCAGGATTTATTTTCATTGGCTCTAAATTCCTGCCCCCGAACCGACCTTCCCTCGCTGTCTCCCCTAACCTCTACGTACGCTCCCCCTCCCCCATCGCTCCACTCTCCTCCCTTACTCCATCCTTCCTTTCTCCTATACAGCCCCTCCTCCTCTTCACTGTGTTGCTAGACTCACTTAAGGCGTACCAGATGCCGAGTGCTGGGTTTCCCAGGGAGCAGTTACCACACATCAAGTGCAGCCCACAAACCACGGCTCTCCATTGAGTTCTCTCAGAAAATGCACAGGGAAGCATTTTGTTCCCCCTGTTGAGAGGTCCGCGCTGTACAACATTCCCCATACCTAGGTGTTACAGATAGATGACACCTGCGGCAAATGTACTCGAGAGCTCTGGTGTCGGTATCACCTACACAACAAATGAGATTTTGTTTGTTTGGTTGGTTGGTTGTTTTTTTGTTTGTTTGTTTGTTTTTTTGGGGGGTCATATATAGGCAATGAAACTTCTAATTGGCTTTGACAATAACTTAGCAATCACTTCCAATCTAATCAACAAACAAACATATAAATAATCAACGAATGGACACCAATAATGAATGAATGATTGAAGGAATCGACAGAAAAAAGAAATACATTCGATTTGTAAAAAGAGAACGTTTTTCCCTTTTCCAGTGCATGTGAAGATGTAACAATGTTGGTACTGATAACAAGAAGTAACGCTCTGGAGATAAGAATAACACTTTAATGTTTGGAGAAAAAAAATGACAACAAACTGTCGTCGAAACGGTTTCGAATCTGTTTCAGTTCTTCGGGGCACACACCGACAACTTTTTCTATTCCAGTCACTGCTTCCAATGGTGTAAGTGCGGTGTGCGTGCGTGTGTGTGTGTGTGTGTGTGTGTGTGTGTGTGTGTGTGTGTGTGTGTGCGTGTGTGTGTGTGTGTGTGAGCGTGTGTGTGCGTGTGCGTTGTGTGTGTGTGTGTGTTGGAGCGTGTGTGTGCGTGTGCGTGTGTGTGTGTGTGTGTGTGTGTGTGTGTGTGTGTGTGTGTGAATTGCTGTTATTTCCCTGAATACAACCGTTGTTTCCCGGTACATTGCTGTTGATTCTGTGTACACAGCTGTTTCCGTGTACACTGCTGTCATTGTCCATGTACACAGCTGTTCTTGTTTCGTACATCGATGTCGTAGGCACGTACACTGCTGTGGTTTCCTTTGCACTTTTGTTCTTTCCTTGTACACTACAGCTGTTTCTTTACATACTTCTGTTGTTTCAATGTGCATTTTTCTTTTATGGTCCATTTCACTTCTGTTTTTTCGACACCAAAACCCTTGTTATTTTCTG
>CM065735.1:21457530-21460030 GCA_033310375.1 Conus canariensis | reverse complement strand
CGTACATTTAAGAAAACAACACACACACACACACACACACAACACACACACACACACACACACACACACAAGATGCTGGAAGTAAGATGGGGGGGGGGGGGGGGGGGGTTCAGAGAGGGAACGAAAAGCATACAAAATCATCAGGTACACAGTTTATAGGCTGACTGCTACGCAGCAGTCGAAGCAAGTGACATCGTTGGTCAGTTCACTGTGCTGGGTGTCTGACCACGTTGGTAGTATCCATCCATCCATCTGTCCATCCATCAATCCGCCCACCCCCACCACCACCCTCCGCCCCTCTCTCTTAATAATTCCAAGAGAGCAGTATCTCTCTCTCTCTCTCTCTCTCTCTCTCTCTCCACCACACACACACACACACACACACACAACACACATACACACACACACACACGCGCGCGCGCGCGCGCGCGCGCGCGCGCACACACACACACCATACAAAGGACCAAATTAATCTTCATTAAAGATTCCATGAAATCAATACTAAAAAAAAAAAAAAATCATATTATCAGAAAGATTTTCTCCCATAGCCAACAATGATCACAAAATCAAATATTTCAAATAAAAAACATTAAAAAGTATTCAAATGCTGATTATATACCCCTTTCTTTCTGAAATAAGGTAAGGTAAGTAAGGTAATGTTGCTTATAGCCCAGCTGACCGCAAAGGACCATATCAAGGCTGTCGCCATGTTGAAATCAACCCACAAGTCAATAAAAAAAAGGAAAGAAAAAAAAAAACTTTCACACAACCCTTTAAAATACACCTTCTAAAAACACACCGGAAACTATGTAAAAAAACAAACAAACAAACAAACAAAAAGAAAAAAACTTTCCTCCGTAAAATCTTAGATCAAATGAAAAATGTCAATCTCTTTCAGAAATTCAAAGATCACACCAGGTGGGACATCTCTGAACAAGATATTTATAGACTGGCGCAATGGGATTGTTCTGAGAAATTTCATTGTGTCTGAAAGTTGATTCTCCTCATTTTCTTTCATATGGCCATCAAGGTACAAGCCAGTGGTTCCAAGCAGACAGATTAAGATCAAAGAAATGGGAATGTTCAGGGGAAACCCCCTGTAGCAAAGATAGGGTCACGGGTGAGTGCAAAGGCCTGAAATGTGTTGTCAACTAAGGGGAAGGTCATGTACTTGAAGATTGTTTGTGATTTCATCGGTGAAACGCCCCCAAAACAAGGGAACTAATTGGTGGGGAATTGTTCTTTTGATCAATTATCAGTTAAATGCTGGTTCAAATTTATGGTAGGCCTCAAAACGCTTACATGGATCATATCGTGTTAAAGCGCAAAATCCTAATCGTGTAGTGTGGCCACAAACGTTATAACCGGTTTCACTACTCGAGATGTGACCCAGATTTCCCCTGTCCTATTTCTTGTTCTCAATAACGCGTTAGACGGGAAAGGGGCGGGGAAAGTGCCGTCTACCTAGCAGAAGACGTGAGAAATGAATTAAGTTCAGCTTCCGACCGAGACGTTTTCATGCAGAATCATCTCCCTTTGCCATACGTCAATTCCCCTCAAGGGGAGGAAACTAGGTTACAAAGTTGATGAGATTTCAAGGCGCGGTACCGCCATGTGCTTCTTGTTTTTTAAACGGTTCGACCAGACTACCCCCTCTTACACCCCCCCCCCCCCCCCCACCACACCACACACACCACTGATCAACCCGCTCCCAAACTCCTCACCCACCCTCCCCCCCCTCTTTTCTTTATTCCCCATTCATAAACTGGAATTTTGCTTACTTGATAGTTTTGACTAGACCACCCGTCTCCCCCCTCCCTGCCTCCCTCCGCCCGCCCCAACACTTCACCACTTCCTCCCCCCCCCCCCCCCCCCCCCCCCCCCCCCCCCCTTGTCCCCTTCCCTGACTCTTCATTCACAAACTGGAGTGCGTTTACTTTGTAATTAGCTCACTCGTAGATTTCTGCATGAATTACTCGAGAGGGATGGGTCTGGATGGGGGTACGGAAAAATGGGGAGGAAGATGCAGGAATGATTCGGCTGCTTTGAAAGAGAAACCACAAATGTAAGCCGATGTAAGAGTACAGACATGCAAGGATATGTAGCTTATGGCAGAATGTTCTTTGCCTATCGCCTTCATCGTGTTTTTGTTACGTAATGTTTAATAAAACAAGAGCTTGTCCTTTTCTGAGCCGGCTGAAAACATGTAAAGAAAAAAAACATCGGTATAGGGGGAGACGAACATAATCTTACGTTTCATTTTTCATTTTTAAATTTTCATACATTCTTGTGACAATGAAGAAAAGGAAGCACAGCATGCTGTAAGTCCTGAAAATACAAGGCAATGGTGGTGGTTGAATAAGGGATGAGAGGAGGGAGAGATGAGGCAATCAGAGAGACAAAGGAGGCACAGACAGATAGATAAATTTGATTTTATAAATGATACAGACAGACTAGCAGGCAGACAGACAAACAGATAGACAGACAGACAGAGAAACAC
>CM065735.1:21440030-21452530 GCA_033310375.1 Conus canariensis | reverse complement strand
TTTTCTTCTTTTAACGGTTCAATCTTATTTCCTTTTCTTTTTAAACCTTTGGCAGGTGTGTGCTGTGTTATTCATTAACTACGCCCTGCCTGCTTATGCCATTCATTTATGAATAGGAAGGTTACCGGTTTGAGTATCTATATTTCATCGAATTAAAAGACGAAAAGAAATGAACAAATAAATAAACAAATAAATAACAAAGCAAAATACACTTACATACATTTTATACATACATACGTAGAGCAACTACTACGACGACGACGACGATGACGACTACGTCGACTACTGCTACTGCTACTACTACTAGAAGAGGAAATAAAATTCAGACTGTTTCAAATCACGTTTCGAAATATTCTCTCTGTCGAAGAAAAAGTTGGAAAGTTATAGATGAACTTAAAAATTTGGGTAAAAAGTCGCGTGTATTGTTGACTTCCTGAGACACGACCAAGACAGTTCAGAGACTAATCATGGTTTAATGCATGAAATGCCAGTTACTGCTCTCACAGTGTAATGGAAACGCCATTTATTAGCTTCGTAGTGTTCAAGTCATGTCATGTGGTTTATAGCCCAGCCGACCACGGGAAACCACATCAGAGCGGTCTCTCTTCTTCACAACAGGCATATACCCTATTCATCATCTTTTTACTGGGATCGTCCCAAAGTGACAAGACCCAGGCGTTTGTGACAAAGACATCAGCTGTTAACAGAACGTGCTCGTCAGTTTCAACCTTTCCTCTGTGGGGATGAAACATTTCTGAACTTCGTTTGTTGTTAGATTGTCCGACTTTTTGCTGAGATTTGTAACAATAACCAGAAGCTGATCAGAACGGTGGAGGACAGGGTGACATGGAGAAGACAGGGGTGAGGGTCTCGTGAAACTTTGCAGGGAGGGGGGGGGGGGTAGGGAGGAGGGAGGGGTGGAGGGAGGTGAAGGGGAAGAGGGACGGGGAGGGAGTGGTGGGTGCGGAATGAGGGAGAGGAGAAGGAAGACAGGGTGGGAGGGGGTCCATTGATTCCAGACCACTCCCCCGCCCCACCCCCTCTCTCCTCCTTCCTACCCTTTCCATTCTTCCTGAAATCTGGACCCGCCTGAAAAACTGCATTCCGTGAGAAAAAAAAAAAAAAGAAAAAAAAAAACCATCGTCATAGAAATAATACATCGTCAGCAGATGACAAACGACGTACAGCTAGAAGAGACGGCTGAGAAAATAGGTCAAGAGTAAAGGTGTGTGTGTGTGTGTGTGTGTGTGTGTGTGTGTGTGTGTGTGGTGTGTGTGTGAGAGAGAGAGAGAGAGAGAGAGAGAGAGAGAGAGAATATTTCACCTGATTGGTCCGATGACCTCTGAGATCCCTCAAGAGGAAACAGTCAGCCTGATTACCAGACGGTTACGTATTGTGACATCAATTATGGGGTTACTACATAACTACGCTTACGTTCCTTCCACCTTGCCATCTACTTAGCTGCACAGAGAGAGAGAGAGAGAGAGAGAGAGAGAGAAGAGAGAGAGAGGGGGGGGGGGGGACAAGAGGGGGGAGGGGGGAAGGGCAGACAGGCAGACAGAGACAGGGACAACAGTCAGACAGAGCAAAAGACATTAGGTCGAGGTTACAAAAAAAAAAAAAAAGAAGGAAATAAAGATTAGCTCAAGAGCTAAGCAGAGTGAGGAGAGAGAGGGGGGAGGGGTGGGGGGGGGGGGGTTGGAGGTACAGACAGACAGACAAAGGGAAGGAGAGATTAGGTAAAGGTTAAACACACACACACACACACACACCACACACACACACACACACACACAAGAGAGAGAAGAGGGGAGAACAGGCAAAGGGCTGAGCACATGAACAAAGAGTGAAAGAAATGGAAAGGAAAATGGAAAACCATTCAATATCAGCCATAGCCACTTTCTCCAGGAAGCACAACTTTACGACAATGCAAACTGTTACTGCATGTTTTATATGAGCGCCAACCTTTAAAAAAAAAAAAAGTTCAGCATGCACAATAGTTACAGTGTGTGCAAACATCAAGCGAACTTATAAAACATGTCTCACACGATATAACCATAAGCACATTGAAACATATAGAAAAATCAAACAATACAGTCATATACCAATATAATAGCGTTCTGTCAACGTTCCAAGGCAACAGAAAAGAAAAAAAAAAGATGTTGTAATGAATGAATTTTTCTGCATCAATCCTCTTTAAATTTCACTCTTTGAGAGCTATTCTGTTCGTTAGCATGCAAAGTTCACCTCTGTGTTTCTCCATTTTATGTCTGCGGCCCAACTCCTTCAGAAACAGATTTAGGTTAATTTATGCTGTATCAATTCTAAATTAAAAAAAAAAAAAGAGATACTCCCGCACTAGATTTATCAAATCTAGCGTAATATTGCTTTTTATTTTCTCAACAGTGCCAAATAACATAATCTTCACGTTAAAGAACTCCACATTAAAGGACAACCCTTCACAGTGTGAACATTCAATTTTCAGAATATTTTCAAGTTCTTCCCAGAAATCATGAGTGAATTCAATGTCCTACCAGTAGCGACTGAATGGGTCTTTCTCTCGACCACAGAAATTACACTTGTTGCAATCACTAACTTGCATACTTTTTAAAACACTGTTTGTTATCAGAAATCTATGACACATTTCAAGCAGGACCTATTTCACTCCTGTTTTTTTTTTTCCCTTTAATTTCATTAATCCTTTTAAGTACCTCTATCCAGTCAATAGGTGTATTAAGGAGCTGTTCCCATTTGACAAAGGCACTGATGTAATAATGTCAATGAATTCATTTATAGCATCGTAATTATAAAGAGCTGATTTTTTTTTCTTCCGTCTTATTTTGTTTTGTTTTGTATTGTAACGCCAAAGTTCTGTCATTATTAATATTACTAACGGTGTTCTTGTTTTCTTTGCTTAGTCTTTTACCTACAGCACTCAATTGATATCATGTAGAAATTAACATGAAATCCCTGCTTCTCTGACAGTGTCTGGTAGCTTATAAAATTGCTATTGTCGTCCACTACATATTTGACTAAAAAAATGTTATGCATCCGTTTCTTATAAAAGAATGGAGATAGTCTCCTGATTTGAACATTTCATTAAAAAAGTGTTCAGTAGATAGATCTTTGCTTTGCTTCAGTATTCATGTCTGCAGATCATTTTATATGCTTGAAATAACTTCTTTCCAGATATAACTCTCTCTAAAAATCTGCCTGGTCCATTTGCATTGATGACATCGTTTTCTGTACTTACTGAACATAGTATTGTTTTCCACACACGGTTTTGCATGTACACTTTTTTTTTTAATTCAGGAGATGTTTAAGGAGTGGATCTTACGTTTGAGTATACCTCTGTTCTTCCCTTCTGCATATTTTGTACTGAGCATTTCCCTCTAATGTTATCATTTGTGTCGTTCAAAACAAACGTGAAACAGATATTCGGTAACATATCTAAGTTGAAACAGATATTCGGTAACATATCTATCTAAGTTGAAACAGATATTCGGTAATACATCTAATAATAATAATAATATAATGAATACTTATATAGCGCCTATTCTCGGCTAGAGACCAAGCTCTAAGCGCTTTACAATCAACACTCGCTTACACACCGGGCTGCCTACCTGGGTAGTGCCGACTGAAGAGCTGCCAGCTGGCGCTTCATTCAGTCGTTTCCCGTGTCATCCAGTCAATACCGTTCAATATCGTTCACTCAGTTTCTTTACTTCCTTCATTCTTTCCATTTCTTACGCAGGGTGCATGCTGTGTGTAACGTGTCATCCATACCAACGGCCAACTGGCCTACTCTTCCGAAAGTTGGTGATGGGATTTTACGTGTGTGCAAGATATTATGCGTGCGTTCACACACGGAACCTCGGTTTATAGTCTCATTCGAAGGACTGAGAATCTGGGGACTGGGTAGGAAGATCTCTAAGCACAGTAATTTCGACAACATTAACGTTTGAAGAACTGCTATTTTGGTCTCTAGTACCCCAGTACACAGAACGAACAAACAGGAGGATAGTCTCTAGGGTCCCTTGTCGGCAGCCTCTCCTAGCAGAAAAACTGGAAGATACTTTCCCATGCACTGTCACGTAAGATTTTATCTTTTCATAAGAAGATAAAATCCATTGTTGTATTCCTTGTCCGAACCCCAAAGCATATGAAAGTTTACTCATTATAGGCCATTGACTGAATCAAAAGCGTTCAGGACATCGAAAGGGAATTAAAAACTCACTAAACCTCTAAACAAAGAATTAAATCACATGTTATTTGTAATCCATCACCTAAGAATCTACTGGGGGTGAAATCGACTCATCCTCATTTATGAGTTTGGAGAAAACATATTTCATTCAGCTGACAATGCTAGAAGCAAATGCCAACAAATTTCTGTACCATTTTGTTCTGATTCATGCAAGGTGATCAACACGAAAAATGCATGAGAGAGAGAGAGAGAGAGAGAGAGAGAGAGAGAGAGAGAGAGAGAATCATTCACCTGACCAATCCGATAACTTGTAAGATCTATCACGTGGAAATGGTCAACCAAAACCCATCCCTAATGATGAGGTAATTTTGACATCAGGTGTGGGTTATCAAATGACTTTTTGGTCACGCTCCTACAACCTTGCAATCAACTTAGCCACGCGCAAAAGGAGAGAGAGAGAGAGAGAGAGAGAGAGAGAGAGAGAGAGAGGAGTGGGGGAGGGAAGGAGGGAGAGAGATCCATCACGTGGAAGTAGTCGACCAAAACCCAGACAGCTATCCCTAATGATGAGATATTTTGACATAAGGTGTCTGTGACACATGGAAAATGTCACGCTCCTTCAACCTTACATCAAATTGACCATGTGCGAAAGGAAGAGAGAAGGGCGGGGGAGGGGGGGGAGGGGGCAGACAGAGAGAGAGAGAGAGAGAGAGAGAGAGTGACATACATGACAGACAGACACACAGACAGAGAGTCCACACTCACACCACACACATACACACACACACCACCACAAAGCGCGGCTGCCGCCGCACGCGCGCACGCACAAAGCCGTAGGTAGAAAGATAAGGACAAGAGTTAGATAAAGAAAAAAAAAAGAAGGAAGAGAGAGAAATAGAGATTAGCGTAAGAAGTAACCACAGAGAGAGAGAGAGAGAGAGAGAGAGAGAGAGAGAGAATCACCTGACCAGTCCGGTGACCCTCAGCTCGCTAAAGTGGAAACGATTCGCCACACATCAGTCGGCCCATCCCCCAAGGTTACATGTTTGGACATCAGTTGTGAGATATTTGATAACCCATGCTTACACTCCCTCCGCCTTGCCTTCTACTCAGCAGAGAGGAGAGAGAGAGAGAGAGAGAGAGAGAGAGAAGAGAGAGAGAGAGAAGAGAAGGCGGGAATTGCTTTACTACATGGATAAAGGTGTGACAGAATACCTTAAGTCGTGGACGAAGGGGTTGGGTGGTCGGGGGGTGTATGTGTATGTTTGTGTGCGTGCGCGCGCGTGTGTGTGCTTGCATGTTTGTGCGTGTGAATGTGTGTGTGTGTGTGTGTGTGTGTGTGTTGTGTGTGTGTGTGTGTATACGAGCGCACGTGTGTGTGTGTGTGTGTGTGTGCGTGTGTGTGTGTGTGTGTGTGTGAAAACGTTTTGTTTTAAATGGATGAAGCCTTTCAAACAACAATATAGGAAAGCGTGTGTGTGTGTGTGCGTGCGTGTGTGTGTGTGTGTGTGTGTGTGCGTGTGTGCGTACGCATGTGTGTGTGCGTGCGTACGTGTGTGTTTGTGTGTGTACGCATGTGTGTGTGTGTGCGTGGTGTGTGTGCGTGTGTGTGTGTGTGTGTGTGTGTGTGTGTGTGCGCGTGCGTACGTGTGTGTTTGTTGTGTGTGTGTGTGCGTGTGCGTGTGTGTGTGTGTGTGCGTGTGTGTCTGTAAAAAGTGGGATGTGTGTGGAGGGTGGCGGTGAGACCAAAATGAAAAGACAAAGGCGCAAACTGGATGCCTCTACAGACAGCTTTCATTTAAGATGGCGTCGTCGAGTCAGCGAAATCTTGATGCTGGGAGAAAGACTGATAAGATGACGCATTGTGCTCGTCTCTGTAACCAGCGTGGTTTGTTCAAAGGAAGCAGACCGGGTAATTTCCCCTCTCCTGGGTTTCCGGGCCTTGATTGAATTATCTCCCTTCTCTATTGGAAAGCTCTGGAAGAATTCTGCCAGCCTTGCGGTTTGGTAACGGTTCTGAACCGTATAAAAATAACTAACCAACAAAGCACATTTTCATTCTTCACACGTTGACTCTAATAATTAATATCATCTTCAATCAACGAATCGAAAAGAAATAAAATGAATAAATGCTTATTGTCATTTCATTTATTTAAAAAAAAAATGAAAGTGATCACTATTTCACTCTTCACATGTTGAATCTAGTAATTGATATCTTCTTCAATCAATGAATCGAAAACAAACAAAATGAATGGAGGCTTGTTCTCATTTCATTAACATTTACAATTTTGACAAGTTTTGATAGTGATCGACTCGCGTTTGACCCCATACAAACTTCAATTAGAGAACAGTCTGCCTCTGGTTAACACGATAATCTGTCATGCGTGTTCTTTCATTTGAAGAGAAAATCCAAATCCAGTGCCTATTCGGACGAATAAGATGCTTTTACCAACAGGAAGTCACTAAGCCCAGTGGGCCACAAACAACAAGGAGAACGCTTACAATCCTGGCCTAGTCAAGAAGATCCCCACAGACACGCACACACTGACACATGTGTATGTGGGGAAAAAATAGAACTTAATGAAACAAGATGCAAAGCATATAAATGTACTCCCAGTTTAGATCTATCCTGAATACGCGTGTAAAAAAAACGTCACAATCAAACTTGCGTCACATTTTTGTTAAGTCACAATCAAACATGCGTCATAATGTAGTTCGTCACTGAGATAAGAAATCGGCGAAGTACTTTCAGAGATATTCAACAAACAAGAAAAACCGTTTTGGGCCGTTATAGCCGTTAGTAACGGCTATTCTGGTACAATAAAACATCGGGCATCATCCGTGACCCATAATGAACAGGCCTACATTTTTCAGAAAGATCGGCCCAGAAGTTTTGTCTGGAGCGAGTGGAACACATTTTGACCACGGACAGACAGACAGACTGACAGACAGCATTTCTTCGTTCCCATTGTAAAGTAACTCCCTGTTCTATAAGAACTGGGAGCACAAAAAGAAACAGTCGTGTGATTCAGAAGCATTCTCGTGATTCAGCTCCTTTCTGCTCATTATCCATTCCATAAACTTTCGTGCACAAACGAGACAAAGGTTGTCAAAAAGACAATCTTTTCCATTTATGTACCTTTTTTTCCTCGTCTTTCTGCGATATCTCCTGTAAGGCACCGAAAATATAAACATCCTCAAACTATGTATCGGCATTCCTCGCGGGAATATGTAACGTAACTCTGCATGAGTGGCGTGCATTTCTTGCGCAAGATGTTCTAGGCACTGGGAGACAGATTCCCAACACAAATGTATGAGAGAAGAAGGGGAAGGGAAAAAAATCGAACAGAATAAAAAGCAGTAGGCTAACATAGAAACTTTAGCTCTTCTAGCCTTATGTTCTTCCTTGCCGAGTTGTGGCCCTTGAGTTTTTTTGTTTTTTTTTCCTAATGAGAGGCGCATGAAACAAAACAAAACAAAACAAACCAAGGCCCACAACTCAGCAGTGTCCCGAATGCCCAGCATCCTTCTCAGCATGTCGGACAGGACCGACAGTTGGCGTGGTTTGTTTGGGTGTATTGGGGTAAGTTGGCAGGAGACCAAATTCTTCTGTTATTATGGCAGCCTACTAGCGTCAAAAGCCCAGAATAACCGTTTCCTTCGTGAAACAAACAAACGAACATAAAACAGTCATTTTCTCTAGGAAAACATTGAAAATATTGTAACTATTACTGACATTGCAGCTTCGTGATTACATCTCTCTCTCTCTCTCTCTCTCCTTCTCTCTCTCTCTCTTGTGTGTGTGTGTGTGTGTGTGTGTGTGTGTGTTTGTGTTCCTGCTTTATGTCCTGACTCAAGCAATGCAACCAAAGATAATCACGAAATAACAGTACTGTGTTATTACTAATCAAAACTAATAATCTGTGACAATTAATAACGGCTAATTATGAGTCACGTGCATGCGCACTGGCATTACTGGTATCACTATTCAGATCATAAGTGTTACGAAGATGCAGAATGACAAAAGCTGGAACAACTGATGTAATTAACTGGTTTAATCGCTGACAGCTTACTAGGAGCATAACGTTAATGTTTGTCTTTTGACTCGTTCCCTAATTTCAATACGTCCAAACTAGTAAAAAAAATAATTATAGCTGTTTCAAAGTGGAACAAAAATGATTTGAAGAGAAAATAATTGTTTAAAGTTAAAACAAAAGTGAAAATACTTGCTTTCTCATTTAAAACAACTGTTTTGTCCGTGAAAACCACTGTTTTCACATCATATTTTCCGTTTTCTTACAGTGGTAGTGACTTCACATGAAACATTCAGAAAACACTAGTCACTGCCTTAACGTGAAAACAAAAGTAAGTAATTATTGTTTTCACTTCATGATTGCAGTAAATTCTTACAGTGCTAACTGCGTTTATTGCTGCATGAAACATAAAGAAAATAGTGGTAGTTACTTTTTTTCGCATAAAACATACAGAAAACAAAAGCAATACTGTTTTCGTAAGATCACTGTTTTCATATAAAACATGAAGAAAACACTGATACTTGCTGTTTTCCCATCACACATGAAAAAAAAAAGAGTTGCAGTTCTTGTTTTCACAGGACGCATCAACAAAACAGCATTTCTTACTGTTTTCAACCCATATCTGACTTATTCTAACAGCGAAAGTCACGTGTTTATTTAGTGAAACATCCAGAAAACACTAGCGATTACTGTTTTCATGTGAAACATTAAGAAAGCAGTGCCAAATATTGTTTTCACGTAAAACATGAAGAAAACTGGTAGTTACCATTTTCACAAAACATTTGCAATTACTGTTTTCACTTGAAACATCTAGAAAACTGTGGCAATGAAACATCACGAAAACAGTAGTAATCACTGTTATGGATAAAAACATCGCTAAAAAAAAAAAAGAAAAAAAAAAAGAAGGTAGTAACTGTTTTCACACAATACCTAAAGAAAACACTGGCAACAACTGTTTTCAGGTGAAACAACAGTGGTTATTACTATTTTCAAGCGAAACATAAATAAAACAGTGGCGAGTACTGTTTCCACGTAAACCATCAATTAAAAAAAAAACGTTGCACTTACATATTTTCAGCTGGGAACGGTAGTTTTCACTGTTTTCGTATTGTTAATTTTTGTTTTCACCCTGACATAGTCGTTGTGCTCTTTAGGGGTTTGGTAGCCCACAAGTTTCTCTCTTCAAGACACTCCGTTGTGATCTTTAGTTGGTAGCCCTATTTCTCTTCAAGACACTCGTTTGATCTTTAGGAGTTGTAGCCCACGTTCCCTTCAAGCTTGTTGTCTACGATTGTAACCCAAGTTTCCCCTTCAAGCACTCATTGTGATCTTTAGAGTTTGCCCCCATATTTCTCTCTTCAAGACACTCATGTTGTGATCTTCAGGAGTTTGGTACCCCCAAGTTTCCCTCTTCAAGGCACTCGTTGTGACTAAAGGTTTATTATCCAAGTTTCTTCAAGGCATCGTCTGATTTAGGAGTTGTAACCCCCAAGTTTCTCCTTCAAGGCACTCCTTGTGATCTTTAGGAGTTTGGTACCCCCAATTTCTCTCTTCAAGGCACTCAGTTGTGATCTTCTAGGAGTTTGGTAACCCCCAAGTTTCTCTTCAAGGCACTCCGTTCTGATCTTTAGGAGTTTGGTAACCCCCAAGTTTCTCTCTTCAAGGCACTCCGTTCTGATCTTTAGGAGTTTGGTAACCCCCAAGTTTCTCTCTTCAAGGCACTCCGTTCTGATCTTTAGGAGTTTGGTAACCCCAAGTTTCTCTCTTCAAGGCACTCCGTTGTGACTTAAGGAGTTTGGTAACCCCCAAGTTTCTCTCTTCAAGGCACTCCGTTGTGATCTTTAGGAGTTTGGTAATCCCCAAGTTTCTCTCTTCAAGGCAATCCGTTCTGATCTTTAGGAGTTTGGTAGCCCCCAAGTTTCCCTCTTCAAGGCACTCCGTCCTTGATCTTTAGGAGTTTGGTAGCCCATAAGTTTGCTCTCTTCAAGGCACTCCCTTGTGATCTTTAGGAGTTTGATAACCCCAAGTTTCCCCTTTCAAGGCACTCCGTTGTGATCTTAAGAAGTTTGGTAACCCCAAGTTTCCCCCTTCAAGGCAATCCGTTGTATGAGAGGGGCGAGTCCTTTGGTCCGCCCCTCCTCTACTATGATTGATAACAATCCTAATCATCCGTTCGTTCGTCTGGCACTTCCTGGGACGACTCTCTGACACAACAGCTGATGAAGTCATTCCAGATGGGCGAAGATCCCACCCCCTACCCCCCGCCCCCAGCATACCCCAGCCCCGTTTAAAGGTGCATCCCTGCAACTGCCTGAAACCCACTTCCTGTGTATGAACCCCCCTTCGTACGTGTTTATGAATGTGTGTTTATGCACATGGTGGTAAGTGATGGAAACATGCAAGTGTAATCTAATTCACAGACCCCTTAACATACTTGGTGTCATAGTTCGATAGGTTAGACAGATAGATAGATAGATAGATGATAGATAGATAGATAGATAGATAGATAGATAGACAGACAGACAGACAAATAGACAGAAACACACACACACACACACACACACACACACACACACACATATATATATATATATATATGTGTGTGTGTGTGTGTGTGTGTGTGTGTGTATATATATATATATAACATGCAATATATGAGTGAGTGTGTGTGTGTGTGTGTGTGTGTGTGTGTGTGTGTGTGTGTGTGTGTGTGTGTCTAGAGTTAGATAAATGCAGGGGAAGAGAGAGTGTATGTGTCTCTAGTTAGATATATGCAAGGGAAGAGAGACACTCTGCCTTTTTCTTCACACACACACACACACACACACACACACACACCACACACACACAGGGTGGAAGCAAAGATAGTGAGATGCAATCACACACACACATGCGCGCACGCGCACACACACACACACACACACACACACACACACACACACACACACACAGTACAGAGAGAGAGAGGGGGGGGGGGGGGAAGGGGGGCTGAGCAGAACATACAAACAATGAAGGAAAAGTCAAAGCAAAAGCAGCTTGGCAAGATCAACAAAAATGCTGCATTCTCTCTGCCAAACACACAACAGATGAGAAGAAGATTGGGAGGAGAGAGAGAGAGAGAGAGAGAGAGAGAGAGAGAGAGAGAGAGAGAGAGAGAGAGAAGGCACTGCTAAACCTTTTTTTTTGTGACAGGGCTCCTAGCTACGGATATTGCCATGGGATGTTTAACAAACCTCTTCCACAGATGTTGAATTTAGTGACATCTTACGGCGCCGATAATCAGTCACGTGACATTGGTCGGTTCTAACTACAGCCTATGTGTCTTGTAGAAGATTTTGACACATTCAGCAAAATGAACCAGAATCATGCATGCTGCTGCTGCTGATAATGATGATGATGATGATGACGATGATGATGATGATGACGATGACGGTGATGGTGATGGTGATGATGGTGATGATGAAGACGACGACGACGATGACGATGACGGTGATGGTGGTGATGATGATGACGACGACGACGACAACGATGATGATGATGATGATGACGACGACGACGACGACGATAATGATGATGATGATGATGATAATGGTGATGATGATGATGATGATGAAGACGACGATGACGATGACGGTGATGGTGGTGATGATGAGACGACGACGACGACGACGACGACGACGACGACGACGACGACGACGACGACGACGACGACGAGTGATGATGATGATGATGATGATAGCGGTGGTGAAGATTATAGGAAGATCAAGACAACAAGGATAAAACATGAACAAAGAGACGGGAAACAAAGGTAACTGCAAAAGAAAGTTAAAAGAAAAAGAGAGAAATTCAAGAGAGAAAATATGTAGCCTGAGATGTCAGTCAAGCAACAATCTAGTCAGCCTACTAGCGAACCAACTCACCAACGAACCAACTGTGTTAATAACCAGCCACCAACGAACCAACTGTATTAATAACCAGCCAATCTGTTTTCCAATGCCTTGAATGGAAGCGCCATTGCAACATGTGAGAGAGAGAGAGAGAGAGAGAGGTGTGTGTGTGTGTGTGTGCGCGCGCGCGTACGTGCATACGTGCGTGCATGTGCGCGCGCACGTGTGTGCCTATGTGGTGTGCATGAGTGTGTGCGCACGCGCACGTATGCGTATATGTATCCATGTATCTGTCAACGGATATCGCTTTCAAAGCAGCGATGCCATGAAAGAGCGTCGTGGTCTGTTTAACAAGAAATCAGAAACGAAGAACTG
>CM065735.1:21432530-21435030 GCA_033310375.1 Conus canariensis | reverse complement strand
CTATGTAAATGACCTCATGTCTCAGTCGTCTGATTGCCGAAAGGCTTCCCACTTCCACAGAGTTTATTTTTCTGAGGGGAAAAAAAAAAGTTCGGGGTGTTTTCAAAGAACGGAAGGAACCACAATCATGCACGGACCGCTCTATGACGTCAGTCAAGGGACTGCATTCATAGCAAAGAGCGGCAAAATGGCGCTGTAGATACTGTCAACCCCTTTGTGTGACATTAGCAACAAACCGAGAGATTCGGAGAAATCTCTGATTCCTGTCCGAAGAGAGAGTGTTGGACGAATGAGAGAAGGGAAAGACGGAGAGAGAGAGAGAGAGAGAGAGAGAGAGAGAGAGAGAGAGAGAGAGAGAGGGTGTGGGTGGGAGGGGGTGGATGGGGAAGTGGAGATGAGGTGGTAAAAGAGCAGCCTTCAGCTGTGATTACTTTGATAATTACCTCATTTAATATTTGATCATAGACTCCCGTAATCATCATATCGGCGACGAAGACAGATCTCTCTCTCTCTCTCTCTCTCTCTCTCTCTCTCTATATTTTATATATATATATATATAGAGGGAGAGAGAGAAGAGGAGAAGAGAGGAGAGAGAGACAGACGCAGAGAGAGGGGGGGGATAGAGAGAGTATATATAATGTATATTAACACACACACACCACAACACCCACAACACAACTATATATATATATATATATATATGTGTGTGTGTGTGTGTGTGTGTGTGTGTGTGTGTGTGTGTGTGTGTGTGTGTGTGTGTGTGTTCTTCCAAGGGAACCAAGGCTGCAGAGATACTGACTGGAGATACAGAGCAAGAACATTCCAGACTCTAGCATCTTGATAATCATTTTAAAACACACACACACACACACACACACACACACACACACACACACACACACACACACAGCACCACACACACACACACACACACACACACACACACACACACACACCACACACACACACACACACACACACACAACACACGCACACACACACTGAGAGAGAGAATTTAGTCTCTGGGTTAGAATGACATTCAGCTGTATTATCTTGATCATTTTCATCCTCAATGATCATCATTTATAAAAAAAATTTTAAAAAGTCCTGCTCGAATTCCCTAGTTCTTTATGCTCCGTTCTCTTTCACCGAGCAACTATAAGAGACTTGGGCCTCTCTGCTAATGTCAGTCTCCTCTGCTACACACACCAGGATGTGTGGCAGAGGAAGCGAGGAAAACAGGCCTCAAAATCGTGGGGCAATAGCAGACAGCAAGACCCCATTCAACTAAGAGAAGAACAGATCAAAGAAGTCTACCTGGGCAAAGATGGTGGAACTGTCCAAGACATCCGAAGCCGGTCAGCAACGCTAGGAACACTTTCAGGACGACCCTGTGACCTATGTGTGCTTGTACAGTCGTCTCTTTCCAGAACAGGATCGTCAACACAAACGTGAGGTCCGTTCTGAGTGACGAGAACAACGAAGTCCAATGCTCACAGCATTCAGGTGTTCATCAACAAGTGCCTTTGGTTCATACTCAGAACAGATGGCCAGAAGTCATTTTTAAAAACAACAACAACAAAAATAAATGAAAAAAAAAGAAAGAAATAGATATATAAATGAATAAATAGAGATAAATACATAAACAGATAGATAAGTAAATAAATAAACAAGTAAATAAATAAATCTGAGAGAGAGACCCAAACGAAATTCTATCGACACAGATAAAAAGAAATGGAAACGGGGCTGAATTGGTCACACACTGCCAAATCCTCCTGCCCCAATCTCAAAGACTGATCGAGGCACTCGACTGGAATCCACAGGGCTGAAGGTGGGTCAGCCTAAATGGACATGGCGTGGGTGCTCGGATGCTGATGTGAAGGCAGTCGGAGTGACATGGGCCTAGCTGAAGAGGTCAGTCCAGCACTGCCCAGTCTGCTGGAGGAGTCTCCCCGCAGCCCCATATCACTCAAAGAATTCCAAGAGGTGTACGTCGTGCAAGTTCTGCAGTGCTCTCTCGTCATGATCTCAGTTTCCTTTTCTTTTCCATGTGCTGTTGTCGTACCCTGGCTAGAAGACTCCAGGGATCATCCGAACAGCCTGAAGCACTTGAACACTACGGTACAAATGCATCAGCTAGGGATGAGAACATTACGTGTGTGATCGTTTTTGATTACCCCGCCACCTGGGCAGCCACACTCCGACTTCGGGGGATTTTGGAGACTGATGGTGTTATGCTAGAAGCTTGCCACGACTGAAGACAATCCCCGTATAACTATGCAGAGCATAACAACATTTTGATGTAGCCGTGGTGTTCTAGCCTATGTCAACTGGTCTGGCACCGCCTTAAGCCAAGGCGAGCTTTCCATGTTTATGCCCGTGGCGAGTACGTGTCAAAGTTGAAAGGAAATGATGCATGCGGCAGAGAACAGTCAACCGGAAATAACGAACAAGTGGGATAACTCTTGCTCCCATGACGAAAAATGTACACACCCATAAC
>CM065735.1:21380030-21417530 GCA_033310375.1 Conus canariensis | reverse complement strand
ATGTTCCCAATTTAAGCAAAGCACTCGTTTGCAATGAGACATTCAGAATCAATAGCACTTTTAGTCGAACTTCACTTTGCACAACAGGGTGGCTGATATAGAAAACAGCAATTTCATTAGACATCACAAGGCTTTGACCCAATGTAAAAACAAAAAAAACAAAGAACAAAAACCAACCATGATGGCCAACAACAAAAACAATCAATAAGGCAGCAAACTGCTATCATCTTTAACAATTTTTCTTCTGCTTTTTCCACCTCTCCTTACTGAACCGTTTTTCAACAAATGAAATTTACGATTTGAAAATCTAATTGAGTTGGTTTACTTCAAGCTGCCGCCAAGTTTATGAAACGTGTGTGTATGTTTAAGATTTTAGTTTTTGGACGAAGCATCTCATCACAAAGAGAAGCAGCATAGCACTGTCAACGGAACTCTAGCATACTACACTCAGAGCAGCTCTGGCAGTATTCACTTACAGCATCTAGAGTTCACCTGGCAATATTCTGTACTTAAAGCTATTATATAAGGAAAATGGGTGGAAACATACTAATTGTGTTGTCCACTTTCCTTGACAGCAGCAGCATGATTCAAATACTAGGAAATTTGGGAAAAGAATCAAGACAGATGATACTGCTTGGAATTGTAAGAACAGTCGAATTCCCAGCCCAGCTTTGGTCGGGATGAGGGCACACAATGCTTGTATGTTTCATAGTGGCTGTAACATAATGTACAAGAAATAAGAAGGAAGTTACCGCTTGGAATTGTGGGAGCTGTAAGTTTCTCCGCCCTTTTGGGTGGGGACGAAAACACACGATGCTTGTCTGTTTTATAGTGGCCATACGATATTTTAAGGGCTTTTCAGTCATAATTTTCTTCCTGCAGAATTTTTTTTTTCATAATGTGCCAGTTAATATCCTATAGACAAGTTTCTGGAGGTTAAATTGGAAAAAAAAAGCACCTATTTTCAACATTTCATGCAGTCACGTTTTATTTACTGGAGTGTACAGATATGGAAGCATGTTGTGAAATAGCGGTAGTTTCAGTTAGTGGGAGAGAATTTTACAACTGGCTAAAACAAGAGAGAGAGAGAGAGAGAGAGAGAGAGAGAGAGAGACAGAGAGAGAGAATGTTGTTTGTAGGCCAGCCGATCACAAAGGGCCATATCAGGGCTGTCACTGTGTACTTGCTCAAATGGTCTGCTACGAAGGTGATGACGGTTACTGATCAGTAATTTTTTCCACAGCACCAAATGGTTATGAAAAAAATTGTGTGCATGATGATGATGCAGAGGGAAATAACCATGTTACTTTCCGAACATTGCTTATGTAGTATATACATGCGTACCTCGAGAGAGACGCTGCAATTGTTGAGAGTTAACTTCCATTTTTGTGATCCCAGGATGTTTAAATTCTAACATTTCAAAATTCATTTTTTCTTCTTTGCTGAAGGATTTTTCATTCCATGGCCATGTAAATCAAATGGAAACATTTCAAATTTTCAGTCGTTATCAGAAACAACACACTGAAAACAAAGGTCACTGTGACTTTGGTTCAATTGGAAAATGCAGGTTCAAGTTCAAACCACCTTACCTACAATTTAAAGGTTTTCCACATTTTCACTAAAATATAAAAAACATTTTGAAAAATAAAAATAAGAGATTCCACATATTTCCCAGGAAACCCACAAGTCCCAAGCAGTAATTCACATCAAATGCACTGACCCACAACACTTGCATCTGACCGGAAAAGGTTTATTATGGCGACTACAGATGATCATCATCATCCCTCTAGAGCCATGCGTATTATATATGATACACTACAAACTTAGACTTCTGGAGAGGAAAGTTAAAGCTGCATCTGCAATGTAAACAATTGGAGCCCTGTATATGAAGGGAAACTTTGCCAGGCTTAAGGTTCCTGCTTGTCATTTCTCCTGCGTGAGAAATGGAAAGAATGAAGGAAGTAAGGAAATTGAGTGAACGATATTGGACATTGACTGGATGACACGGGAAACGCCTGAATGAAGCGTCAGCTGGCAGCTCTTCAGTCGGCACTACCCAGGTAGGCAGCCTGTTGTGTAAACTAGTGTGGATTGTAAAGCGCTTAGAGCTTGGTCTCTAGCCGAGAATAGGCGCTATATAAGTATTCATTATTATTATTATTATTATTGTCAAGCCAGTTTCAGGATGCTGACATCCCTTCCTCTTTGACCGTTCACCAGAGTACTGAAACTGCTGCCAACAAAATCCACTCTGATCCAACTGAAAGTAAGTCCATCTTTCTTTGTAGCATGTGATTTCAGTATCAGACTATGTTAAATAAAACATACAATAGACAAAAAGTAGAAAGCATTTCTGAAGTCATGGAAGGCTAAAAATAGGTGTATCATATATGATACAGTGGGCCATGGTGATTTCGCCATGTATCGTATATGATACAGCAGGCTTTGGTGGCAGCATAATTTGAAATACACCTTATTTTCTGAGAGAAATTTGAGACAGTAAAATTTGTGCAATATAGCATCCAGATCTACATGCAAGAAATGCGTGTTATTTCAATTGTATCAATGGTCTTTAGGGGGCCCTTTAGACTCAAAAATTTCTTCCATGTGTCTATACACATGTCATTTGCCGCTTCTCTAGACAACATACTGGATGCTATTGGTATGGATTGGACAGTGAACGTCTCATCTGGTGATGAGCACATTACCAGCAGAGAGGAACTGAGCGAGCAGGAGGCGGAGGAAATGGACGAGACTTCCAGCACGTCGAGGCGAAAGAACAAAAAGTAGAAAAGGGAAATAGACTGGGATGATGAGGATGACATTCCTTTAGTTATGTGCCAAGAACAGGTGGGCAGCAATGGTGACTGGGAAGATGAGGACGACATGCTACTGGCTTCGTTTCTACTAGAAGAGGCTGAGGGCATAGACCAGAATTTAGAGGTAACCTATTTGTTCTGACATGCCTTTTCAGCCACCAGCTGCCATGTTTACTGGCACCCTGGAAGCACCTCCTGAAGATGGAAGACTCCAGACATTACTGATGACATGCTGGAGAATGCAGACACAAACATCTACTCTAACCAGGAAGGTGTCAGCTTGAAGGCAACTAAAAATTGAACTCTTCATAGGCCTGTATCTCTGCAAGGGTCTAGTCCAGGCTCACTGTGTTCGGGCATACTGGGAGACCACAACACGATATGCTTCAGTTGCTGATGGCGTGCCCAGAGAAAAATTTAAGAAACTGACGAGCAGTCTTCCCTTTGCAGACAACCTGCGAGTAACAGAGAACCAAAAAACAAGCTGACAAGCTCTCCAAAATTCATCCATGGATGGATGGCCTGCAGAAGGGATTCAGCAAAATCCCATCAGAAGGGTACAATTCCATGGATGAGGTTATGGTCTCCTTCAAGGGACATTCCTCCCTGCTGTGACCGACTGCATTCAGTTGTATCAAATACAATACATAGCTATATCCAGTGCCTTGAAAGCCCGATGTGTCATATATGATACATGATCAAATTAGGTAACAAATTGACAGATGGACTATTTTTCCCCTTGTGTGTATTGGCTTTTAGTGATTAAATTTTAAAACCGCAGAATTTTCCTTGAAGTTTTTGTATGTGCTGGCACTAGAGGGTTTATAATATGACAATCATCGAAACAACCTACACTATTGCTTTCTGTACTAGCTCAATTCATCAGAGTTTACAATGAAGTAATTTAATACAAGCTGAATCCTACAGCTGTAATGTGATGCAGTGGATACCGACTGCTTTCAGCCATGGTACGTCCTGGCACAACAATTTTCATTCTCCAAAAAGGATGAAGATGGGGATGTGGCTAAGACTGAAGAGATAATGTGTTTGAAACACCCACACTTACCTGTAATATTTTCAGCCTAACAAATGCACTTTTGATGAGCCACTTCCTTGCGGGGGCACACATACCCAGGTGATCTCTTTTAGCTTCGTTCATTTGCCCATGGAAACACACACACACAAGATAACAGAAAGGTCTGTACTGTGAACTGACTTCAATCCAAGAAATCAAGTAAACAGAAAAGACTTACTGAAAAGAAAAAAAAAAAGGGAAAACTTGAAAAAAAGAACGAAAAGAAAAGAAAAAAGAACACACGCTTAAACACATGCTGCTACAGCTCTGAAATGTTCTTTATTCAGACATTTTCCCATTGACCCAAGACCAGAGCAGTGCAAAGCACGAAGTCTGTACACACACAGAATCTTGGGTTCATCACTGTCACTGCAGGAAATGTCTATCTGTTGGACTTGGCCACACGTTCCAGTTCATCCTTCTTCTTGATGGCGTGGGAGTTGGAGGAACCCTACACACAGAGGAAAAAATAAACAAAGAATTATTATTCTGCACACATGCCCCAATCTAATTTCCTATAAAAAAAAAAAAAAAAAAAAAAAGACAGAATTATTATTCAGCACACATGTTCCCCTCTAATCTATAACACAGAATCTCTCTAAAAACTGCTAATACCAGACATACAAAGGAATTAGAGATAAGCAATTATTAGGGATCCAACTGCCTTGATCTGACTGGAGAACCCTATATCTACAGAAGGGGTCCAGAGGCATGGCACTTCCTCTATACCCTTGAAACACTGAAACTTTTAACAGGGTTCCTACAGACTCCCAAGAACAAAATTCAAGGAGTTTTCAAGGAGCGTTTATTTTATTTCAAGGCAAGAGGTGGCATGAAAATTACACCATCGTTCTTTTAAAACTTCATTTTTTTCTATTATGTCAAAAAAAAAAAAAACAACATATTTGGGCGATTTCAAAGCTCTTGTGCGATTCGGGGACCACAAATGGTGGCAAAATTATGAAAATTGAAAAAAAAAAAAGGTTAATGACAAGAACTGTATTTGTATCATAGCAGACATAAGGCACTTGAAGCATGACTTTTCTTGTTTTGCTGAGCTATAGTAATGCAATGACAAAAGGATTTTTATATACTGTTTTGCTGAGCTAAAGTAATGCAATTACAAAAGGATTTTCATATATCTAAACTTTTTTTTTCAATAATTTTTTTCCATATGGGGGCCATCAGGCTTCGCGTTTCGTTGCTTTCGAATTATTCCAATAGAAATAGCAAATGATACGTGCTGTTTTGACTTACGAAATAAAATATAATTGCATGCAGAAATCATTTCTGATCAAGAGAAAAAAAATTTACCAAGCTAGCTAGTCTGGATCCAGAGATATTGAATGAAAGTAAGGTGCAATGCCAAATGTCACCGAATACCTTGATTTTCCCTCATCACACTGAAATCCTTTGGCGATTTGACTATCTGGAAACACTGTTTGAAAAATCTGAGAATTCTGTTCACAAGAGCTGAAGCTTTGGTGCACGTTTACAGTGTTCAGTGTCCACAGAATTTCAGATTTCAGCACATCTGAGCAAAACGAGTCCGCTGTGGCTGAAGAGCTGGTACTGGATTCGCGCACGGACACATCACGATCTGGATTTAATGACGACACAACATTCGTGTTCGACACTGCTGCTGCCGTCTTGTTCGTAAGAAAGTACGAGACGGGTATCACTGCTGAAGATCTTGCCGCCAGTAGAGCTACATGCTTTTTTTCCTTTGCTGTGGCTAGTCAGGGCACTCTCGCCCATTACTCGCACATCGAAACTTTTTTTTTGCAGACTGTGCAGTAGCAGGCATGTTTGTTGGCTTTGTCTTCTCTCGCCCAGTCAGAAAACTCGGGTTTATCCAACCACAGACGGTTGAAAGCACATTCCCCCCCCCAGGTATTTTCAAGCTCCGTTCACAATGAACTGAACAAGCCGGAAGCGCAAGACCTTTTCTTCGCGCATGCGTAGAATTTAAAAATGGAGGAAGTTACAAATTATCTCCCTTGGTTCATTCTTTAGCAGACGACAACGTGGGATCGCAATGATGTAAAAATGTTGAAAATAATTTTTCATCAACCTGAACGCATAAAAATCAAACTGCCGTTTTTTTTTTCTTGCCACAATAAAAATATTTTGGAGACGATGGTTTGATTTTAAAGGGTTTTCAAGGAGGTTTGGTCAACATAACCACATTTTATTGATTTTCAAGGGGTTTCAAGGTCTTGAAAATGGCTCTCAGAAATCAAGGAGTTTCAAGGAGCGTACGAACCGTTTTAAGTGGTGAAATCTGACACAACTGCAGTACTAAGGACTTAACAGTTTTTTTTTGTTTTTTTAAAAATAAATTTAATGAGATCATGACCAGGATCATTACCAGCCCTGCCACATGCTGAAAATAACAGTACGGGACCTGGGGGCCAGCACAGGTCCCAGTGGGCTCCAGGGTCAATGCCCTCCTGGTGGGCGTCATGTGGCAAAGCCCCCTGAAGCTGGAGACTTACTTTCTTTTTCTTTTTTCAATAATAAATTAGCGCGCAAAATTCATCCCAAAAAGCACAGATGTTTTTTTTAATTTTTTTTTTTATATCATTCATAACCTTCTCCTACAATGACTGTGTTTAAGCAGATGAAGACAGCTGAGATCCGTCATAAAAACTGAGAAAGCTGTATTACACATTATGGTTGTATGTGTATACATGCCTTTGTAATGTATGTATGTGTGCGCACGTGTGTGTGTGTGTGTGTGTGTGTGTGTGTGTGTGTGTGTGTGTGTGTGTGTGTGTGTGTGTGTGTGCGTGCATGCGCGCACATGCGTGCATGGGTGTGTGCATGCAGGTGTGTGTGTGTATATGCTTGTGTGTGCTTTAGAAATGAACAGTAAAATTTAAGACAGATTTCAAAGCCTGTTCAAACTCATTCCAAGTCTAGTTTGGCCATCCATCTTAGTCAAGCACCAGCAAGCAGTATTCACAGGATGCATTCTTTTCCATCAGAAAAGATTATCCAGTCTAATCAAGACAGTGATTTGTTGCAACACAATGATCTGTGTAAACTCTTGTTCATCCTTAGGTAACTATGCATCCGATATGGTTATTAACAGTTTGTCTGATTAACCTTTTTATAAAGTCATTTTAAAAATATATATGAAGACTTTTAACTATTTTTGTAAAAGGAAGTACAACTAGGATAATCTGCTGGGGAAAGAGACATGGGGTATTTACACACAACCCTGCACCAACATACTTTGGCAGCGTTGATCAGCTCATCAGCCAAACACTCGGCAATGGTCTTGATGTTGCGGAAGGCTGCCTCACGAGCACCAGTGCACAGCAGCCACATGGCCTGATTCACACGGCGCAGAGGAGACACGTCCACAGCCTGACGACGCACAGTTCCGGCACGTCCAATACGTGTGGAGTCTTCACGGGGGCCGCTGTTGATGATGGCGTTAACCACGACCTGCAGGGGATTCTGTTGACAGACATACAGACCTGTTCACCCTGAAACTGCTCTAAGTGCACTTTTAAACAAAAATCAGCATTTTTTTTTTCTACAGTATGTACAAAATTTCAAATTTCTGTAAAAGCGGGAGGTTTTTTGGGGGGGGGGGGGGAGGGGAACCTACCATCACACCAGAGAATCATCTTCCTGGCTGTAACCACCTGATCTTATATAAACTACACTGACATAGGTTCTTTCTAATACAAATTACTTTAAAACCCGATTCACTGGCATACTTTAACACAAGCTCATGTTCTTTCGCCGGATTTTTCGATGTTCAAAGCAACATATACTGCCTGAAGTTATATTTCATGCGTGGAAGTTAGCAAGAGTTGTCGCTCTTTGGTGAAAGCCTCAGCCATAGAACTTCGTCTCCAGAATTTTTCTGGATGTATTTCTTTTTGAGTTCATCATATTTCTACCATACATGTGTACGAAATACGGTGAAATCGTATGGCTAAACAGGTCTGATACATGGTAATTAGACAATTATTGGAAAACATATTAAGGAATTAATTACTGGGAAAAGACATTCAAGTGCAACATTTAAAAGCCAAAATCAGTAATTATAAACAGTTATTTTTGTTTCTTTACTTCCTGACCCCAAAATCGCCTTCAAATTCTTCAAATTTCTAAACTTCAGACCTGTTTACTCTAAAACTGTTATTGGTGTACTTTTCAACAAAACTGACAGTCTTTTCTACATATCTTGTGTATAATTCTAAATTTTTGTGAAAGTTGGGGATGGGCAGGTGGGGAGTGGACTTCTCATTGCCAAATTTAAATTAAAAAAAAAAAAATTTTTTTTAAAAGGGGGTGGGGGGTGGAGGGTTGTAACGGAAACTGGGAATTCATTTTCACCTGCCACACACAAGGGAGGGCGATGCCTACAAAATCACCTTGCAGCAGCTGTAATAATTTCAGCACAATTTACTTTCAAATCTTTTTCTTCATCAGCATACTTTGGCATATTCATGCTTTTTCATCAGCTTACCTTCTGACGATAGATGAGCACTTGAGTAATTAAATCACCACAAAAACACCCATACCCTTTTTATGGAAGGAAAGTCGGTATTACTGATTTAAGGCTAGTGGCCCACTACACCGTGTCTTCATACTGACCTCTCCTGTCAGAAGGTGGATGATCTCAAAGGCATGTCTGACAATGCGCACAGCAAGCAGTTTCTTGCCGTTGTTGCGGCCGTGCATCATCAGACTGCACACCAGACGCTCCACAATGGGGCACTGTGCCTTGCGGAAACGCTTGACCTGGTAACGCCCGGCAGAGTGAGGCAGGTACTTGGCATATTTCTCCTTCACTGCGATGTAATCCTGCACAAACATTCACATCACAACTTGAGATTAATCTGGACATTGCATCACATTCTGAAATTAACAGACCACACTCTACTCTGGACATTGCATCACATTCTGAAATTAACAGACCATACTCTACTCTGGACATTGCATCACATTCTGAAATTAACAGACCATACTCTACTCTGGACATTGCATCACATTCTGAAATTAACAGACCCTACTCTACTCTGGACATTGCATCACATTCTGAAATTAACAGACCCTACTCTACTCTGGACATTGCATCACATTCTGAAATTAACAGACCATACTCTACTCTGGACATTGCATCACATTCTGAAATTAACAGACCATACTCTACTCTGGACATTGCATCACATTCTGAAATTTAAAGACCTGTCCACACACACCAGCAGGAGTGAGTGGAGAGAGGATAGTTAGGGTGGGGTAATTAGGATACACAACTGGCTTTTCTAACTTTTTCTGTGTTCGCATAGATGTGTGTTTAAGCACCATCAACTGGCTTACTGCCTATTGATGAATGCTACTGTGCACTTACTACAACTTCTGATGTCTGCCCGGAACACAGGCAAGTTGTTGCATGCTGGTATACAGATAACGTCGCCATCACGGGATCAAGTGATGGTTGGGTGGGGAGGAGATTATGGGGGTAGCATGCTATGATAAGAGATGGTATTAGGGCTAGGAGAGGTAAGAGAGGATGACAAAGCAAGAACCATGTGGGTTACTGTTCATCATACGCCTGTGGCAGATGTGAGGAGCATTTCGTAAGGGCAAACCAGCCAGACTTTAGCACTGAGCGTGGGTAAGAATAGTGCGAGTTCGCTGGACTGGCTTGAGGGTCTTTTGCAACTTTGCAAGTGAGGGAAAAAAACGACAGACGCAACACCCTGTAACGGTACCCGAAAGTAGTTACATTCTCCAAGTATAAAGAACACACACACACACACACTGTTAACTCTTCAACAGCAAGAAGTGTCTGAAGCAGTCCCACTGTCAATTTGAATTTTTGTCCACCGCCAGTTGCTCTGCTCTCCTTACTTCTCACATCCTTCGCCACAAGGATAACCTAGCCACCTCACATGTTCTTGCGTACATGAATCTCATATACAACGGTTTATGTTTTCTTTCTCTGGGATCACATGCTCAGACTCAGACCATCAGTACTCTTCAGCACTGTCAGTGGCCAAGAGTTGGTTATAATCATATGATCAGGAGGATGGAAACGTCTCCATGTAAAGACCAAAAATTTCAAGAATAGCAATTCAATAAGAATCTCTAGCGAGTTAACAGCAGTCAGAGTTAATTACACAGGACTCTAAGGTACGAACTAATCTCAAATCACATGCAGAGTCCGACAGGAGACCCCAGAAAGGTGAAAAAGCCTCAGAAATCGAAAAAAAGGGGGTCCACTTGGTGGTTTTAGTTAATCACATTAAAACATCCACACCCATGTACAGTGATATCACGAACGGTCCCCAATGATATTAATCTCACACACAAATATTTTTCAGCAGATTCATGCAACTCATTAGAATGACTTCTGAATTCAGGTTAAAACAAAAGTCTCATGTCTGAGAGTATGATGCACACAGATATATATCAAAACTGTTTTTTGAAATACATATATTACAAAAATGTTTTCTGAAGTCCGAAGTACCCCTAAACATTAAACATACACACACACTCACACCCATTCAAAAACACAAAACACTTGAGTTGATACACATCCAGTGGCACTTTGTCATGTCATTGATACACATCCTGCACCACTTTTTCATGACACACATTCAGTGTCACTTTTTCAAACATCATTCTATGCACTCTTAAGCTTTTTGCAGAGTAGATTCTTTGAGTAGTATGCACGTCCCCTTTCAGATGGCTTCAGATACTGAACAATGTAATACTGGCAGTCGTTTTTGTACCTAAGAGTACAAAAAGTCTATACTCCACACCAAGCAGAATTGATAGTGTTCACTTTTGCTGGAAGCTTTAAACTGGCTGCCACCTCTGCTTTTGCTATGTTCCTAGCCATTTCTGGATTGTACCCTTGCAATTTCATGGCAATTCTTTAAACAATGTTGCATTGAAGATAATCCAAACTAGCAATCTGAAAACGATGGTGAAAACATTTCATGCAACAGATGATGTAACTTCCACTGCTTTTTGACAGACTTTCAGAAATTCTCGATCAATTATCTGCAAGTGTTTCAACTTTCATGTGCATTAGTTTCATCTTTTTGTTCTGTCGCATAAAAATTTTGTGCTTATGCGTTTTGTGCTTATGTGTCACCGACTTCTAAAATCCCGTAGCAAAACATCATAGTCAAAAACTTATGAAGAAGAAAACTTCCAAACCACACCTCTGCTGTTTTTGTTTTGTGCTGTATAAAATCTTGTCATGACTTCTGATTGCAGCAAAATGGTATTTATAGTTTTGTTCATTATATGGACACCAGTTATCACTTCTTGGAGTTGTGAATAAAAGCAAAACTCAAAGACAACTCATGTGCGCAAGTGAATCTGAAAAGTGTATTCCAAAATATTACAGACTCAAATTTTCTCCGAGTGTTAATTTCTGGGAAGCTTTGCAGAAATTAAATTAAAACAAATCATTGTAGCTAATACTGCAACAAATATATGCTGCATACTCCTGCAGATTGTTGGTTTTCTTATTTCAATAGCTTGGATTTCCTCCATGTTCTTACTCCATCAGACTGTAAACTGGTTCTAATCTTTTGTGCATTTAGTCATTTTCTTCACCTGCATACTGCCAAATTATCTGATATCTAATCAGTGGTGAAGGTGTGTTCTTCTCCTCCCACTGAAACATGCTCAATATGGTCACAACAGTGATCAAGCCAAACATATACAATGAGGAAAAAAAAAAAAAAATTCCACACGCAAAAGCAAGCCTGTGCAGCAGAGTGCTTAATACTATCCAGCCGAGAGCGGCACGGACGGCACGATTCCCTGCTGCCGCACGCTCGGCACAGCGCTCATTCCCTGCCAACGCACATATTTGGCCACTTTTTAATTTATTTTTACGGTAGCTAGACAACAACTGACGGTCTTGTGTTAGGTGTCACAGAAAAGAACAAACACTCAACTAATTGAACATAGTAATTTCAAATCATTTATTTTCAATGTGTACACACGACTGTGCGCTGAAAAACATGTCTGACAAGTAGAAAAAATGCTTTGTTTGCATTCTATTCCGTTCTTTTACAACACCAAATCGGAAGATGAAGGGATGGCTGCATCTTCAAACAATTCACTTTCCTATTCTCTTTCAAAGTTTTCTATCTCTCTATCACTCCCCTCATCACCAGATCCACTTTGTAATATGATTTCAAGCGCTTCATTGAGCGAGAAATCGTTACCACCCCTTCGCCTGACCGACATTTTTTCTGGCACAGGAAATACGTGCTGCGCGCGGCGTGCCGGTGCCGCCAGTTTCTTTGTTTCAAAGCTCCTGGGGTCAGCCAAGTTCACAATAGGCCACTGAAAGTATGGTCTACAACTCGCTCCAACATCCCCAAGACTAGTTACAGAGCTTATTTCCCTTGGATCATTTCATGGAAAGTGTACAAATTTTTTATGTTCCCGTCGTCTGATTGTGGACGACACGGCAGACTGTACTGCTGTCTGTCCGTCGTCTGGACTTGGATGACTCGGCTCAAGGGAGAGAAATCCTGTCGTCCACTACTGGATGACTCGGCTGGTAAAGGTTAAGCAAAGGGCAAAAAATTGGATGGATAGTATTTAAACCATAATTCTGCTTTTTAGTATTTACACATATCCTCATTTAATAGTATGACCAAACCTGCTTGCTTAAATATGAAGTGAGACAACAAACTGAAAGATGCAAAACCAAAACTGTTTGCAGTTCATTTAAAAAAAAGAAAAAAGAAAAGTAAGCTACCTGAAGAGAGATGTCGCCAATTTGAACATCATCAGCGCTCCATTTTCCAAAGAGTTTGATCTCTGGGATTTCTGCCACCTGGGTTTGTTGTAAAGTTTCTTCTCCCCATTCTTCTGCCATGCTGCACACAGAACAATAATATGAAATTACACAGTTAAACTCTAACACAACGGAGTAAAGCAGAAGCAAGGCAGATGCCAAGAAAAATGGGAAAAAAATGGCCAGAGCTTAAATCCTTAAAAGGTCTCTCCACTACAAAACTTTTCAGCTTTTGTTGAACTTAACAGAGCGACATTTGCGAACTCTCTTCTTTTTTCAAAGCAACATTAAAATCTGAACTAACAACTAAAATTTAACACAGAAATGAGTCAATATTACAGGATTTTCGCATCCTTATGAGCTGACAATTCTGATAATTTGTCAAATCTGTGATCTGTCTTCAATAAGTGTAAATAGCAGACGACACAGTCTGCAAATTAAAATCTACAGTGGTTGCAAAGTGTAATAATAAGTGTTCATTGTCACCATCAGTAGCATAATCTCCTTTCAAACTGATCAGGCAAAATGTGAAATTGTAACAATATATGTTCATTGTCACCATTGGCAGCATAATCATTTCCTTTCAAACTGATCAGGCAAAATGTGAAATCATAACACTTCTGTGAATGTTTATTTTGATACCTGTCTGTGCTGTGTTCCATGATGGTGTGTAGCAGAATAGGTGTGTGAGTGTGTTGGTGTTGCATTATAGTAAAAAAAAAAAATTCTTCAAATCTTGATTTTAAACATAGGGACCCTCTGGTTTCACCAAGGACCCTAAGATTTTTCAACGTTCATCATCACTGGCATTTAATTCTACTTGTTTAAGACAGCCACCATCAAAACCTTGAATCAGTGCATGTGTCAACTGTTTGTGTTATCCATATCCACCAGCACATAATGACCAACTTTAGGAAAGACAGAATGGGATTTAAATTGCGTTCAAGATTTTCTATTTAGACCAACAGCCTCTGTGGCAGTATGAGCTCTGCCATTATTTCTATCAACTGATCTCTTCAGCAAAACTGAAAACAAGATCCACAAATCTTGCAGCAGTGCCCATAAGCCATCCTAACAGCTTTCTCATCTTAACAATATCAGAGACTAACTCTTGCTTACATTCAACAAGTTTTTAGTGGACAAGAGCCACTGAACCAAAACTGTGATCACTCCTTCCCCACAACTACTGTGCAGACTTGGATACTCAGGGTTGCACATTTGAAGTTCAAGCGTCTGACTGTATTTCTGAAAGAGTTTGCAACTTTTATCTTTTAACAAAGCAGCAGATAAAACAATCCTACATGCGACTGAAAAAAAAAAGTGCATCCTGGGAACTTCAACATGAAAATCTGTGCCTAACACTGCAAAAGCTGCATATCCCCAGTTGTGTGATAACTCAACCAAGTCTAGTCAGAAGCGGATTTCTGACACTGCTCACTTCACTTGGAAGGCGTGTCAGACGCATGCTGCCGACAGTTTGACGATTTTAAAATCATACTGCCTTCAATTAAAAGGCAATAGATCTTTGTTCAGGGGCAGCTTAGGGTCTTTTTTTCACAGTTGCTTCCCTTAGACTGTTCTTCATGTATTCTGTAGTGGTTAAATACAGATTGAATTGTCCTACTCTAAGTTCCCGCGATCACATGATTTTGAACATGGTGGCGCCCAGGCGAAGTAGGTTCTTACGGAACATGAGTGGATCAAGCATTTTGTGGTCATATTCTTGTGTTTTAAGCAACTGTCATAAATATATTATTCTCTGTAAGTCATACCATACATGTATGCTCGGAAGTGTAACTGAACTTGTGTGGGAGGATAGAGAGCATGAGGGTGTGGATTACAGTGTGCACAAAAAAAGTTTTTGTTTTTCTGCAAATGTGTATCATTTTGGATTAGTTACGTTATGTGAACTATGTAGATTCCCCTCTATAGGTAAACATTTCTTACGTTTTTTTTTCTATCTAACGGTGCATGTTTTATGCTCCTAGGTAAAGTGGTTGATTTTTTTCTTCTTCAAAATTGCCAAAAAGTTGTGTGATTTGAGGGACAAACCGGTCCATTTTGGCTGCAACTTGATTGAGTTAAAACAAATACTGCAATGTACAACACAATTTGTCTTGAGAATGATTCATACAAAGCATTTAACAGAAATAGCACACAAAAAAAAGAAAAAAAAAAAAAAAAGCAAGTATGAACCTGGATTAGGAGACACTAAAACCCCCAAGAGATTTTTTCTCTACAACAAAAAAAGTAGCAGCAAACCACCACAACCAGTTTTAAGATTCAAATGAAGCGGAACCTGACGACATTTGTGCTCTGGAAAAACAAAGAGGACAAACAAATTACAAGACAAAACATGACGCGTTTCAATCTCTTCGGTCTTCTTCAGGCAAGATAAGAAAAAAAACAACATTCAGGACAATGAAAACTAAGAACAAGCAATCGCTTTTCTCCAATTTGGGCACTGAATCATATGGGTATTGAATCTATAACTTTTCTTCAAAAAATGTTTCAATTTATGCCTGCAGTCACCTCATTTTGAAACTGTGCTTTGGAATCTATAATTAACAAAGTTTAGAATAAATTAGATCCTTGTGTCATTTGCTTTAATCTTTCCTGTGATATGTAGCTAACAGACTTAGCAGTATTAGTGCCTGCTAAGTACAAGGAAAAGAAAACCTGCACACAATGTTTGATTTACTGCAGACCAAGTCGGATGCTGATCCGATCGCACTGGGGACCATGTTTGACCAAACTTATGGACATAATTCAATCAAAATGAGTCAAGACACAAAGAAGCGTCAAATCAAAATTGCAGGCACTTTCTTCACATTCACATGTTTTGTAATATTCTGTGCAACTGTGGTAAAAGTTGACACATTCAAAACTGACACAAGTTTTCCGGTGATTTTGGGGCCAGCATGGCCCATGTACCTGTTAACATGAGATGAATTTTACAAACTTCCTTAGTAGTTTTTTATCTGAGATTTTTAGTTTCTGTTTCAACTGACACTGGTGCACTGTTCCATAGAATAACTTGCACATTAAGTGCATGGAAAAATTAACCTTTCAAGTGTCAATTACTTACTGAATTCACATCATATAATACATGAAGCTGTTACTTCCAACGGTGCTTATACTTTTGGACCCCAAACAGATTACAATTTACACCCAATGTCGTTCCCATGCTATGGGAACACAAGTATCCACACATGCCCATAGAAGCATGTGTGCACATGCCATTTTTTACATGAATAATACCAATGGCGATGTTCATGGACTCCAGAAACTGTTACTACTAGTGTTAGCAAAGTCTGTAAGCCACTAGACCAACAGGGGTCACAACCTACACCTCAATATCAAAGTCAAACGGAAACAATGGTAACGTGGAGTGAAATCATGATTCGAGTGGCATCTCTTTGCAAATGATAGACATTCATCACAGAAATATTTGTCTATAGACTGAAAGCCTTTTGCCCGTATTACTGTCCATTAATATGCTTTTGGATCACTTAATAATGAACTGTCCCATGGTTAAATCAGACAGTGTATTAAGTAACTACATTTATAACCGTCTCAATAAAGATCTAAATCAATAGAAAATATATGGTCCTTAAAGATTTTGTCAATTTGATTCATGTTCTACAGTAAATGAAAAGGAATCACGAAATTGTTGAACCTAGAAACACTACAAAATTTGCCAAACTTCTCTGGAGGTTTACACTACCGACATTGGAATTACCCATTACAGTTCCCAGTTTGTGTTATGCTTTGTTCTATTTGCCATTTAACCTAAATTTCAGCACCAGTAAGGAGAATGTCCACATCACTCTTTTCTAACAGGTCTATACACCGCAGCATTTAGCTGGAAATTTACTTCAGTTTACGTGACAAGCGTTGTGGCACCTGCAGCGTACAAAATCCAATCCAATCCCGCCCAGTAAAAATCGGCACGTGTTGACAAGGCACAGACGATGCGAGGCAGGCACGGCCACAATTTTATGAAATCGACTTACAGAGCAGTCAGTTACGTAATGTGTACCTATATATGCAACACTGAATCATTTCTTGGTATGATTTATTCCCATTTTCAGAGAGAGAAGCACAAATAAAAGAACAATTAGTGAAACTTACATTCTGACTTGTCACGACACTCGGTGACTCCTGTCTAAAACGTGCGAGGAAAGGAAGTGGATTGCAATGTGGGGCTTTCAGTTCCGCTACACGGGGTTCTTTGTCAATGAGAGTAGTCTACCGTTTAACCATCGCTCGAATGGTTAAGACCACAAATGCAGGGTAAACACAATTGCGCTACATTCCCAAAAGCTTGCTCCCCAGTTTCGTCGATCGCAATCACTAAAACAGTTTCTTGAAACAGACCAACGCTGGAGACCCATCAAATATGATACTGTATCTATTCGATTGCTTCGTTATTAAGTTGCACACCCACAAACAATTTACCATTCTCTTTTTGTTCGTTTTTGTTTTGGTTTGGTTTGGCTTGGTTTGGTCGTTGTGGATGTTTGATAGCCTGCACTAGAATTCATCACACATGTCGTGCTCGTTTTTACCTGCTTTCTGATCATAGGTACGTCACGAAAAGTCTGTCAAATGACACTATAAACCGAGGGTCCATGTATGGATGCACGTATAACATATTGCGCACTTATTAAATCCCATCACCATAGTTCAGAATCTGAAGTGGACCCCATAGGTTGATCGTGCAAGTTCTTGTCAAAATAAACCACTAGTGTTCGGTGGATGACTGCTCTTCTGAGAGCTCTTCTAGTCCGATGCATCATTTCTTCATTTCAGACGTTTATTCATGCATCATTTATTGTTTTACGCATATTGTGAAATCCTTGCTTATATTCGAATAAAGATTGTGCTACTTTGAAAGCATTCTTTATAAGATATTGTAAGAAGAAAGAAAAAAGAAAGAAAGGAAGAAAGGAGAAGAAGAAGAAGAAGAGAAGAAGAAGAAGAAACAATTGTAAACAAAAAAAAAATGCACCAGGTTCACCAAGCTTTTATTCACCAGCCGATTTACGTTTAGGCTCTTGGGCAGGACACTATTTCTTTCACATAAAATTATTCGCAGATAAACGATCAAATCCAAGCCTTTGGGCCAGTTTAAAACGACGAGAGCATATCATATCACTGATTACGTCAAATCTGTAGAAACGTTGTCAAGTTATAATTGTACATTAATGCAGAACGTCACAGGATCCGTCTTCTGAACCGGGTCTGCACTATGTATCCGTACCAAGGTTTATCTCCAGGCCACATTCCTTTCTGATGAAGTTTGGTTGAAATATGTTACACTATAGCTTTTGTGGAATCTTGCTAAAAGACAATCAAAGAAAGAAAGAAAGAAATCTTAAATAAATGTTAGCGAACCGCCCAGAGAAACATGGACAAACGAGTCACAAGACAAAACACAACGCATTTTGACCTCTTAGGTCTTCTTCAGGTGAGAAACAAACGAATAAAATAACGAAAATTCACTTAGCTTTGATCGCTTCAGATCGCTTCAGAGTTCAGCGCAAGGAAGAAGGCTCTTCGCTCTGAAGCGATCTGAAGCGATCAAAGCTAAGTGAATTTTCGTTATTTTATCCATTTGTTTCTCACCTGAAGAAGACCTAAGAGGTCGAAACGCGTTGTGTTTTGTCTTGTGACTCGTTTGTCCATGTTTCTCTGGGCGGTTCGCTAACATTTATCTCAGATTTGTTTAGATTTCCGCATGCAGTCGTCTCACTTTGCAACTAAAGAAAGAAAGCAACAAACAAACAATCAGCCGCGCTCTAAATATAACCTCACTGAATGACTATATGAATCAATGAAAGCATGGATATCCAAGATTTAATAAAAGCATGAATGTCCAAGATTACTCAGAGGATCAATCAAGTGAAATTACAGTTGTTGTTTTGTTTTTTTGTTTTTTTTTTTTTGTACCGGCACAATAGGAATGCAACTAAGATTGTATCGTCCTTCGTTAATTCATTCAAGAGGGAAACCAGCTCAAGTTATCAACGGCGTTTCTCTCTCTCTCTCTCTCTCTCTCTCTCTCTCAAGAGAGAGAGAGAGAGAGAGAGAGAGAGAGTTCTAAAGTATTATGTGTGTAACGACGTCACAGAAAAGCTCCACAATGATATTCAAAATAACTCACTCGATTGTATGGACACAACGTCTGAACAATAAACCATCTGAAGTCTGAAGTCTGAAGTCTCTCTCTCAACACGAGAAATGATACTCATTCAGTATAGTTAATTGCTGAGTTAAGAAATAAAACTCACAGTAACGAAGCATTTCGCGCTCGCATGCATGTAAGTTGTGGTGTGTGTGTGTGTGTGTGTGTGTGTGTGTGTGTGTGTGTGTGTGTGTGTGTGTGATTTTAAACGAACCATCCTCCCCCACCCATCTTCCCTGCATTACCTTTCCCCCGCAATGGTCATGTGTCTAATCAAAGTTATTCCCCTTTGATCCACTCTACCGGCGTCTGTTTCGCCTCACAATAATATTATTGTCGGGCAATGTAAGCTTAATGTGACCAATGCGGCGATCTAGCACAAAAAGTGATTGTTCCTGATCTGGCCAGTATGATGATAAGTCACCATGATAGATTTGGAGATCAGATGAACAAATGAGCATTTGTACAGGGAGCGAGAACACCGTCAGGTTGGGCCTACACAACCATCCAGCCAAAGACAGAACACGCTTTACTGATGAACTACATCGGAAATGAAATGAGGCAGGGAACAGTAAACAAGTGGGGTATTTTTTGCTCCCATAAGAAAACCTAACACAGAGTAACTTTTATTCAAGACTGGCACAGCCTTTTAAACTTGAATAAAGTCAGACAAATACATAGACGAACAATCTAATAGTGGGGGAAAAAACAAGCGCAGGCCAACAACTGAACTGTCTTCATAGTAATGACTTGGCAAAGATTTGGACTTAAGGAGGAGGGGGGGGGGGGGGGGGTTGAAGATGGAGAAACTGGGAACATGAAATTAAGAAAATATGTTACAGATATGAAAACTCTAGAGACAAATAATACGCGGACACTAACCTCCCCATCTTATTTTGCCCGAAACCCTCCATTTCACAAACAATCTCGTCCATCTTATGCTACTTTTTGCCAAAATTAACACCTTTTCTACAACTAAAATTAACATGCAAAAACCTCCAAAAATTGACGTAATCGTTATTTTAAAATGGGGTCTTCGTGCAAAACAAAGATGTGCAATTTAGAGGCCCGCGTATTATTTGTCTCTCTCCTCTTCTGATTCTTGCGCAAAACAATAGGAACTGCCTACTTAATTTTTTTAATTGGTGTTTTTAATCTGGTTTAAAAATGAAGCCCGGAATAGTTGCAGAGCTTATTGATATATTCAGAATTTGGGAGTTGGAGGAAAGGAGCTGGGGGTTGATAGAGAAGAGTTTGAAGAATTAATTACGGAGCTTTTTGAGCGCGTAGATATGCGAGAAAGCGTAAGGAACGCCATCAGTAAACTACCGCATTCTTGGCCCCATCCAGTTATAAAGTTGTTTGCCATTTTAATTGATCAAATAGCTCCCGAAGATCTTGATCTGACTGCTTCTACTGACCCTGAAGGAGTAACTGTTACCTTTAAACCTGGACAGTTTTTAAGATTAGTAAAAGACTATGAGTAATAAATAACAGCTGAATTTACAATTATTTTTTTATTGCTTTTAAAAAGGGCTTTAAAAAATGGATTGCGACGAGCTATTAAAGTGTGAGGAGGCAGCAGACCTCTGCCATAAAGAAAGATTATACTCGCTGGCTGCGTGTGGGAAAACCAGGCAGTATTTAGGCGTTGAACTAAGTATTGAACAGATTCAGCAATTGTCTACATCAGACGTTGAGAAGTATTACGCCAGGTACGAGGCACAGCTAGGATCAAAAATGGTTAGATCGGTGGGACAGACAATGATTAGTTTATATGCTAAGTTAGTAGGCAAGATAGCGCCGATTGATTCAGAAGAAGATTTAAAATATGACTTAACACAAGATCCGGTTTTAACCAAGTCCCTAGAATCTCTTGCATGTGACATGTATTATAGATTTGGGACGTTGCTATGCCCATTCATCATGGGATTAATTACTTTCAATCATATTAATTTTGATCATATTAATTTTAATCAGACTAAAAAAAATGAGCGAGCAGGAGAAGACTCCACAGGAGCAGAATGCCCCACAAGTGAATTTACAGGCGAGTGCCCCACAAGTGAATCCACAACTGAGTGTCCCGCAGGTGAGTGTCCCACAGGTGAGTAGTGTTACTAAGTCTAAAAATTCTGGCCGTGTTGAGGCCGGTCGTAAACTAGCTGAATGGAACAGACTGCAAAAAGCAAACCAAGCAGCAAAACAAAAATTATTAGATAGTAATACAACATCAGCACCAGCACCGCCACCGCCGCCAACAACAACACAATCAAACTATAAGATGTATTATTATGTACTGGGGGGTATTGTTGTTGGTGGAGGGCTTTTAGCATACAAGCGCCTAAAGCCATACTTAGCAACAAAGTTACAAACCCCCACAAAAACAGTAAAAGAAAAAGAACCAGCTTCTGCAAAAAAAGTACAACCTCCTGCTGTAGACCCATTTTTAATAAATTAGTTTTTTTTAATGTGTTGTTAAGTACTGGTTAAGTACAAGCTAAGTACTGGTTAAGTCAGTTATAACAAGTTAAGTGCAAGTTAAGTGCAAGTAAAGTGCAAGTCATGTTAAGTACTAGTTAAGTACTAGTTAAGATCTTGAGTAAAGTACTAGTTAAGTACTAGTTAAGATCTTAAGTAAAGTACTAGTTAAGTACTAGTTAAGTTCTTAAGTAAAGTACTAGTTAAGATCTTAATTTAAGTCGGCCAAGTCGGTTCTCCAGTGGTCTATAGCGTATGAAAACTCGGGGTTAACGGAAGTTCGCTTGCTATTGTTAGAGTCTAGTGACTTCTTATTAACAGCAGTTGTGTTTACTTGATGAAGAGTAGAGCGCAGATTAACGTTTGTGTGATAAAATACTTTGCGTTCAAAGAGAGCCTGCTTGTAGTTGTCGTGACTTTTTTTTTTTTTTGACAACTTCTTTACCTATGCCCTTAGCTTTCTTCATTACAGAAGTCTGGGTAGCAATACTATACATCTTTGCCCGTAAGCCAACATATTCTAGTATAATCGTCCCATTAAGTTCATCCTTCATCTTTTCAATCACTTTCTTGTTCACGGTTGAATGTAAAGGCGAATCTTTTGGCTAGTCACATGTGTCGTACCACCCATCGGCTCCTTTAGCCACCTCCGCCTCTAAATCCTTATAGAAGTCTTCGGTTGGGATGTCCAGAATAAAACTATCAGTGTCTGTGTAAACGACATTTGAGTCTGGGTACAGCGGCCTAAAGTAATCGTACAGAAATTCAAGCATTAATAACTTTGACAGCTCTAGCACGGCAAACCCGATAAACACCGGCTTGTCCAACTTCACATTCTGTTTCTTCATCATAATGCCAACCAGGCTGTCGCTAAATCTTCTAAAGTCTTGATAATTAGGTTTAGAGACTAGTTTAATTGCTTGTTTTTCTTTTGTAACTAATCTTACATCTTTACGCTTGTGTGGGTTTTCCATGGTTTTGTCAAAACAACTGTTGTTCATCAACTTAAAGAAGTCTTTTTCTGATGCATCCGTGGCCGCAGTCCTAAGATCAGTATTCTTCATGATGTATGGTTTCATGAAAGGCCCTTGTTCAAATTCTATTATTCTGTGAACGGCAGTAAGTTTCAGTCCGTGCCTTAAGTAAAACTGTAACAACCGGTAATGACAGACATACTTTCTCTTGTCTCGAAGGTTAGGCACGAGTTTGGGCGGCTCTGCGGGACTCATCTTTAATCTTTCTGCGGCTAGAGGATAATCATTATGAAGGTCATGCAACTCTGCGGGATAATCTAAGTCTACTTCTAAGATTAATCCTATTGGATTATCGGGCGTAAGAGTTGACAATCGCCCTACCACCGATCGACCTCATGAGGTCCTGCTGCCATTTTGAAGTTTCTTAATGGCAGTGTCTGGCTCATGGCCCACCCATACAGATTGTTGGCGTCTAAGTACATCAGATAGTGGGATGGCTTGGTGGGGTCATAATCGTCTAAATACTTGTTGTTGGCTCTGCGGTAAGGATGACAGGCCATGCTAATGCCTCCTCTCAGCCCATCCTCAATCATCTGAAGTGTATCCAGATCCGATATTAAGTCAATCTCAATGTTTGTAGACTTCAAGAATGCATCCCAAGAAAGGCCCGGGGCAGAGATGTACTGTGACGAATCCAGGCCGTAGTGTTTCATGCAAGTAGCTCTGTAATTCTGAAAGACGTCAGCTAATAAACACACGTCGGCCAATAAATATTGATCGTGATAGTCGCCCATCGTTTTGCAGTGTAATTCTGTCCAGGCTTTCTGTGCGTATTCATAGTCGGCGTCAGATATGCCTTCACCCCTAAGCCGGCTGTAAAAGTCTTCCTTAAGCGGCAGCGCCGGCTCGTCAAACCTGTCCCACGAGTCCATGTATTCATAAGGATAGACACCTTTACGGACTAAAGATGGATCGAAATATTTTTTAGTGATTGGACAGTCTTGTAGAGATCCCGCCAATTTATCTAAGCTCCCCATCAGATGCTGGGCAGAGTCATAGAAGGATAAACAGTCTACAGTAAAGGTCATGTACTTTTCTGATGATTGTGCAATACAGCTAACCCTCTTACATTCAGAAGTTATTGCTTGCATGATAAAGTGCGAATCGTAGCCCCGTAAGTTATGAAAGAAGATTGGCAGTTTCCATTTTTCGGGGTTAACCTTGAGTTGAAGATTACAACTGTTGTGTGCTGCCCCTCTGAATTTGCCAGTAATGTGATCGTGGTCTCTTACAGTGTCACCTAATAACTTGCATTTGCATATCCAGCAGTGGGTGGCTGATTTATAACGTTCTTCATCTTCGGGGGTCATCTTAATGTCTGAAAGGTTCAGCTGATTAGAGAATTGATTGCGAAGGTGTTTCATCTGCTCCAAAAATCGACCAGCTGCGTCGGGGCCTCTGTACATCTCCGGCTGTGTGTGTCCGCCATCTGACCTAACAGCAACAAATGCATAAGAACAGATCTGATGACGGGATAATAAGGTTGTTTTTTGGTCTTGCTGAGGGCTGTAGTACTGCGGCAAAATCGCTTCAAAGTCGGCATAGACTACGTATGGCCTCATCTGCATTTTGTGTACATTCTTAAAACCAACCTTAGACCCGGGTGGGGGCGTAAGAAGTTCGATTTTACAGTCTACAAAACTCTTACAATGTTTCTTATGTTTTGCAGCTGCCTCTATAGATGGGATCCTGACCATACACCTTCTACAAAGCTCTTGTTTAGATTTATGCTTTGATGTATATTCTAACAGTCTGCTAATTGATCTGATTAATACATAATGGCTCTTGGAACCGTCTGCAAACAGAATCAAGTCTACATGATTCTCAAGTGATTCGCCTAAAGTGGGAGCATTGGGAGAGATCCTTAGAGGGACTAGATTGTCTACTGGATCCCAGGTGTATACGCTTACGGTTATTGGTTTGTTTTGTTCTTCAAACTGGTCGATACTTTCTACACTCACTGGAAAGGTTATGTTATTTAAGTTCAGCTCATGAAGATAAGGTTTATAAATAGATAGTCTGTCTGCGTGCTTTCCAACGTGATGTAAATGCGCCAAAACACACCACATGAAACACAAGTTATCCGAATTTTTTATGTTTAAGACTGCTCGTTTAAAAACTAACTCTCTTGGGAGAGGAAGGTAAGAATTGCCGATTATAGGAGAGTATTTGGTTTGTCTTAATTTGATTTCGAGGACTGTTCCTTCAGACCAGCCAGAGCCGCGCAATTTCGCTTCTTCACTCGCATGGTTAAACTGTGTAAGCATGTAATCAGCCCAGCCAGGTGTAAAGTCGTAATAGCTGATTACTTCTTTCTGCCTAGTTGATACCCAGACTTGCATACTACTATCATCAGGGGTTATATATTCAATCAGAATGGCCAACAACACTTTTGCTGGTGGGTTAATTTGAAGAGACCCTGGGATTTTAGAAATGGCATGTGTTACGCTTTCCTGAACGTTTGTGGGGTTAATGATGTCCATGTCTAATTCAATGAACATATTGCCTAATGATTTGTTACTGCCTTCCAACTGTACGTTGTTGGGCAGTATTTCAAACTCGGACTCGCTTGTTGGGTTCATTTTTAAGCCACAATATTTACGTAAATTAAAAAAATAAAAGTAAGTAAAAGTAAGTAAATGCTCTTTTATTCTTCACCCAAGCGTTGCAATACTTCAAGACACCCTAATCTTACAAGAACGCCTGTCAATACTTTAGCTTTTTCTGAATCATTACAGTCAATGTTTAACTCTTTGATTGCTTCGCCAAATAGTTCACTATGATTTTTTATTAAATTGTTTACATCATTCTCAAACCCAGATTTACTAAAATCAATGTTTAACACTTTCATCGTTTCGTCAAATAGTTCATTACAATTTTCTATTAAAATCATTAGATCAGATTCGCTGTGTTTGGTCGTCATTTTTAAATCTAAAAATTAAATAAATAAAATAATAAAACCATGAGTTTAACGCTGGTTAATTATGCAGTGCCCATTGTCGGTGTTATAGTTTATTCAACCCCAGCAAAATGTTTGTTAAGAATAAAACCGCCCAACATGGGAAAGATAGAAGATTCGCCGAAACTAGTTGTAACCTTATTTTTAGCTCTGGCAACAAAAGATTATCTGATTAAAAAGCACATAGACAGTCTTTCATATTATGATTATTTTAATTATTTTTTTAGTTAATAAAAAACATGAGCGAAAAAAAGATTATTAATACGATTTACCACTCTGCTGTAATCAGCGGCCTTAGTATAGGATATAGCACGTTAGCAAAAAACATGTTTAAAATGAAGCCAGCCGATCTAGGAAGGTTGGACATTGAGGATGTTGTTAAGGTTATAGCTGTAATAACGGCGGGGATTGCCTCAAAAGACTTTCTTGTTGCACAGGGGATTATCCCAGAAAACATCAATGCATAGAAAGATTAATGCATAGAAAGATTGATTTATAAAAAAGATTCATTCATTTATAAAAAAAGATGTCTGGACTAGTTCTGATGGTGGGAGGAGCTATTGTTAATGCATTGGCTTTCTCTGGCAGCAATTATATGTTTAGTAAATTGCGGTCTGATGAAGAGAGAGAACGCCATAACAAGGCAATGGAAGATTTAGCTAAGGCAAGAGACGCTTACGAGAAAAGGAGGATTGCTCACTTAGACTTTATTAATAAAAAGTTAAGAGAACAGGGACATGCAGAGCACACATTTACAGACGTTGATGAAGCAATGAATGAATATTACTTAGTGACAGGAAAGAAGTTTCTAACATCGTCACCGCCAGAACTGTCTGACTTTTATGAACCATCTGAGGATCAGAAAATGGTGGAAATAGGCTTTATTATAGGTGCTATGGGAGCAATCTTTCTTCTTGCATATTCAATCTAAAAACATAGTTAAAAATGTAATAAAAAAAACAGTCCCTTCTTATGGACGATACAAAGTACAAAATATATTATTCTCCTAGAGGGTATTGTAAAGGAAAGGCTGCTATTGATAAACTGAGTAAAGCTGCTAGGGTGTCTGAATCAGAAGCAAAAGACTGGCTTTCAAAACAAGCGATCTGGCAAATATATCTGCCCGCCCCAAAAAGAATAATAAGGCCTCGATTTGTTAACTCAGTTCCTAATGACACCCACCAGATGGACTTGCTGTATCTTCCACATGACAAAGTTAGAAGAAAAAAGTTTAAGTATGCTCTTACGGTTGTTGACATGGCTTCAAGATATAAAGATGCTGAGCCTTTAACGGATAAAAGCTCAACTGCTGTGGCTGTGGCTTTACAACAAATATACATGCGAGGTCCATTAAAGTATCCTAGATTGATCCAGGTTGATGATGGGAAAGAGTTTAAAGGAGCTGTAAACCAACTGCTTTTAAGACAACGGGTTACAGTTAAGAGAGGGATCCCAGGCAACCATCGCTCCCAGGCTCTAGTAGAAAACTTTAATAAGAATCTAGCTGAGCGTCTGTTTACCTATCAATATCATAGAGACCTTATGGACAAAACACGCAACACAGAATGGGTTAGGAGATTGCCAGCAGTCTTACGCGCCATGAACAATGAAGAATTTAAAGCAACGGGCCTTAAGCCAGTGAACGCGATCAAATTAAAAAAAAATAGCATTACTGAAGACATCCAAGGTAATCAAAAACTCTTACCTTTTGGACTAAAAGTAAGATACTTGTATGCACCTGGAGAGGCAGAAGGTGATGTTAGAATTAGAGCCACAGACCCTATATGGAGCGTAGACGTATATGAAGTTGAAAGAATTATGAAAACAGCCCTTCCCGTGTATTATTTAAGAGACTCTTTCCTCTAGCGGTGCTACTACGTCTAAAAAGCCTGCCCCTAAAAGATCGTTTGTTCGCGAAGAGCTGCAAGTTGTCCCACCAAACACAGTGCCTGTTAGTTAAAAAAAAAGTATTTATTTTTTTGTTAAACTTATGATTTATTTATTTAGTTCACATCTTATTTTTTTTTAGTCTATTTTGGGTTTAACTGATTGTTTGCTTGCTTTTCAATGTTCTGTTTGATTGTCTCAGTGTCTACCTGTTGCGAAGTAAAAGTCTTTCTCCACTCCTTTTGAAGTTCAGTTTTTTGTCGCCTGTAATCCTCACCATCAGCCATAAGGCGCTCAAATTCTTCAGCTGTAATGTTTTCATCCTGCAATGCTTTGCTTATTCTCAGTCTTAATGAACAAAGTTTTGCTGATGCTAGGGCCACAATGGCAGTGTGCTTTTGTAGTTTAGGCGTTAATTTTTTTAAAACAGCACTCACAATCATAGACATAGCACCTAAACCCAAACCAATGCTCCCTAATGCTAAAGAGGCTGGCGCTCCGGCCCCAGTAGCTAAAAGAGCAACGCCGGACCCAGTACTTACGCTCGCTACAGCTGATGAGCCGGTGATTATATAAGAAAGAGTATTTAAAACTTTAGCATATTTCTTTCTAGTAACCCTATACTTATTCAAGTCACTTTCTATTTCTTCTTGAAGTTCAGTTATTTGCTCTAACCTAAACTTTTGAGCTTGATCATCCATTTTTTAATTAAGATTAATTTTTTAATTAAGATTAATCTTGTACATATCTTCTTATTAACCCTTCTGGCAGCACTTCATCAACAGAGTAAAACGCAATAAAATCAACATACTTAATAAAAATAAAATCGAGTACTGTTAATTTGGTTTTGTCAACCATCACAGTAACTTTGTCAGAAGATACAAAAGTCTTTATTTCATCCCCGTTTTTAGTAATAACAATAACAAGCCTAAGAGGCCCGTCCAAGTTTTCAGACTTTATTTGTACACCTCTAATTAACGTATGCTCTGGCAAACTAGGATCAGACTCCCTTGGAGTAATAAATAAGCGAAAAAGCATCGTCATTTTTCTAGGCAGTGATTCTAGTTTTGGGTTAAACTCTAAGCCGACGGTGTCACCCCCCACTTCAGCTAAGGACTTCTTTCTCCGCAGCATATATTCAGAGCCCTGCTTAGTTATTTCAATCTGCTTTTTCTGTTGTGTTCCTGGGACTAGGCTAGCAAGAAGGCGTCCTTCATTCAAAGCTTTTCTAAAATTGTTTTTCTTATCAAAGTATACATAGGGGCTTCGTAGTTCAAACTTTAAATCCCAGTTAATGTCAGGAAGCAACGCCCAGGCATTCTCTCGTTTATGAAGTTTGTATTCGTGTTTGCCAAAATCGTTTGCCCTTAGATTTCTCTATCTCTTCCAGGGTAGGATATTGCTGTCGTTTTTTATCTTCAATTTCTATTCGTTTGTAAACGCCCTCGTCGGTGTACTCAAATCCATAAACATTTCCTGCCACTCCTATTAGATCAAAGTCCGTTGTATCTGCTAGATCTTTTATCTCTACTGCAACGCATTTAGGAGCTAACTCTGCTTTTGATTCTGGCCCTCGAGACATTCTTTTAATATAAACAATTTATTATAAACAATTTGTTATAAACAATCTGTAATTAACAATCTATAGTAAGCAATCTATAATAAGCAAACGTATTGAACTGGGGGGTCAGTCCGTAAGCATAGTTTAGCGTGCTTAGATTTTTCTAGCTGCTCTTTTATTTTTTTTTAGTTCATCCTTGTCCCTGATTATATAATTTTCACTTAAACATTCTTCAAAACTGTCCTTGTCCTTAGTATAGAATAAGATGACTGATTTTAACTGCGATCTAAAGTCTTTTAAGACAGCATTGTATTTTTGAGTTAAGAGCCAAACAGAAACTAATGCGTGTCTTCCGCTAAAGGCTAGCTTAGACAGAGTCCTTCTTTTTTTTAACAATGTCTTGTTCAGCTGAACAGTCATCAATAATAAACAGCGTTTCGGTTCCCTCAAATAGCCTATAGTAATGTTCTAAACAGTCGCTTAGCTTGTCAGTAGGATCAACTAAAAATATATTCTCGTCTGTCCAAACAAACTGCCTTTCTTTGTAAGACTTGTTGTGCTTAATGGTTGTGCAGAATATAACAATGTACTCGTAATGAAACCTGTGGACTGTTTGTAACAAATCAAGCACGAAGACAGTTTTCCCACACCCAGTAATCCCACAAATAAGCGAACAGTGTGGGTCTTTAGGCAAAAAGTTCAAACTATCCATCTGTTTTAATAGGCTATTTCTTTCAGTCTATTTTCTTCAATGTTCAGCTGGGCGTCATAAACCACAAAAACGTGCATTTGTATCTGGCCATTCTCCTCCTCTTCCTTATTAATCTGTATGAGTATGCCATCTGACCCTACCCTTCTTCCACTCCCGTGCAGTCTGTTGTCATACGTGGATCTAAAATCCAGCCATAGTCCATATTTGTCTGTTAGATAATCTTCGAGTCTTACATCGTGAAGGTGAAGTTTTTTACACACATGATCGGCTGTAGGGCTTGTCTGTCTGCCTCCAGCAAACAATTTTCTTATTTCATCAAAGTGTTGGTCAGGTAAAAGTCCAGCCGAATACAGCTGAAAAGGCTTGCCATCTACTGTGCAAGACAGCTGCTCAATTTTTGGGTTGTAAAACACCTCAGATTCTCTCTGAAAAGGAGCTGAGGGTTCAGTAAATAGCAAGAGAACCCCCTTTAGGGACCTTAAAGAATTGCTTATAGCTATTTCCCAGACAGTGTCTTGCTTGTTTTTAATCGCTAGACTGTGGTGTAAAACTCTTTCAAAGTAAACAACCGCCCTACTTTTATACTGGTTTAAGATTATTCTAGCCAGTTCAGGGTTAGTAACAACGTCAAAATTAAGAGAGATGTTACTGACAGTGTATCTGGCTTGAGGGTCATCTGATAAAATAACAGACCCGCTGTCATTGAATGTCAGTTCGTAAGTAAGTTTGTCTCTTAGTGCGCCTTGGTAATATGGCTGATTGGTTTTTAACAGTTCAAAATCTAGAGGGATGCAAAATCTGTTCTTAAATGCTTGCGCTATTGCCTGGTCTCCCTCGTCTTCCTTTGCATCTGCAGCATTAAGCCTGTGCTTAAGACCGTTTGGGCTCTGGATCCCCTGAAAGATTTTGTCTTTTCTTTCTGTTCTAGGCAGCCACAGATCAGAATAGAGATTAAAAATGTCTGCGCTACTCAGTGAGAAGACTTCTCTACCTTCCAGTTTAATTACCATATTTTTAATGATGGCCCTGCCCAGGTTAGCAACGACAGTAGCATTAGGATCCGCCGACTCAATGTCTATTTTGAATGACAGCCTGGCAGTGCCTGGCATTATAACATCGTCAGGTCCAAGGTCACTAAATCTTACTGTTAACATTTCATTTGGCTCAATTGTTGATGGATTATTTACAACGTGCACAGTCTGTCTTATGCCTTTTATGCCGTGGGGCTCCTTCGCTTTCCTGAATGGATCAAGGTCGCAGCCGTATGGGTTCATTTTTTATAAAACAAAAAATAATAAATATATAAATATGGCTGATGAAGATTTTGACGCGATTAGTCCTATTGTAGAAGATGAAGATGAAACAGAACTAGGCCCTTCATTAGAAGATGAACTTGAAGGAGTACGTCCTTTACTCCCTAGACAGCCTCAAGATGTAGGTTCTTCACTCCTTAGTGCTCGTCAAGAACTTTTAGGAGCAGGCTCTTCACTCCCTAGACAGCGTCAAGAACTATTGCGACAACGAATTGAATCATTCTATAGAAGTATAGGGCGGAGGCTGCCAGACATGCTCGATTCTAACGATTTTGAGATGGGAAAAGTGGGCGGAGACGAGGAAGGTCATTTGTTTATAAAATATAAGAAGGGCAATAAACAAATGCGTAAACAAGTTACTGATGGCCGGGACCCCTCCGAGTTTTTAACTCCGGGCTCACTTGGAGGAATTCCTATTCGGGTCAGAAGGCGATTAAATATTGCAGATCCAAGGCAGTCTGCTCTAGCGCCTGAGGCCGTTAGAGTTTTACAGAACATGGAGCGGAGGTTGCCAACACGATCTGAAATGCAAAACATACCTCTTCAAGAATTAAGTCGAAGAGCAGATGAAGTAATAACAGAAATTGAGACGAGTTTTAATGAAGAAACACAGTTTAAAACAATTGTCGATTCTCAAGTGCCTAGTCAAAGAGAAGGTGAGCTGAGCCCTGATGAAGAAGCAGCTTTACAAACAATTGATGATCCTCCATTGTCTGAGCGCGAACTCAGGGATCTTGATGCTGCTCGGAGTGAAATCAGGGCTCTTGATGCTACTCTACAGAGAATAAATGACGAGCTAAAAAACAACTTGGCAAAACGCGATGAGCTAGATAGAGAGATAGAAGAAGAAAAAAACTAGACTGGCTGATGCAGATGATAACAATTTAGGGCGAGAAGAAAAGGCTAGAATACAGGCGAAAATACAGGAGTTAATGTCACTAAGGGCAGACAGAGAACAAATGCTGTCTACTAACAGAGAACAAATAGCATACCAAACAAACAGAATCAGAGAATCTATAACCAGCCTCCTTCATGAAAATACTACTTTAGCAGAAAGAATAAGGGCTCTGTTCAAAGAGCGGGGGATTACAATAGTTAGTATATTAACGGCCATTGGGTTTGCATTAACCGGCAGTGCGCCAACAGGGCCAGTAGCGCCTCCAACGCCTCAGCCTGGTAAAAGTTGGATTAGAAAACAATTACACCATCTAGCAAACCTACTAAAGAAGTTAGCAACCAAAGCGCTTGGTGCACTGCCTGGCATAATAGGCGGTGTTGTTAGCTGGGTTTTGTCTACAATAGGCAAAGTGGTTGGTTATATCGCTGACCATCTGTGGACTTTGGGGGTGCTGGCTGCCGGTTTAATTTTTAGTAAAATAAAGTATAGCCAGTCCAGTAAAAGTTAAAAACACAACAAGGGCTGTCTTTTCACTAGTGTGTCTGTCAGGGTGAGGTACATCAACAGGCGGTGGACTGCTTTCTGGCTGTGGGCTGCTTATAACTGGTGGGGGGTCGCTTTCAGGGCTAGATACTTTTTTAAAAATGGCTGGCGCGGGCCTTGTGTTTAAACCTTGATTGTGTCCTAAGTTTTGGTCGTCTCCGGCTATAAGGATTTCATTATTATAATTCTGTATCATGCCAATCTGTAGTCTAAGGTCAGAAGGCAGCATGTATAATCCATGACCTACAACAAAGTCGACCTTTGACCTAGCATGTGAAAGAACGTTTTGGTACCTTTGTATGCTGGAAGGCAAATCAACAGCAGAGTTAATAGCATCTTCTAAATTGGCTAGAAATTGTTTTCTGGCGTCAAAGCCTGTAGATTGATCCACTATGCTAGACTTGGTCTGTGCTTGCGCTCCTAATAGACACCAAACGTACGTTCGTATGGAGTCATTGAGCCTTTGCACTCCTGGCATTGTTAGGCCTTTACGTTCATCTAAGATAAATGTTGCCCAAGCATTGGGGTGTTTTTGTTCTATTGATCCCAATCTAACTTGGGAGTTTGGCTTAAAAGAGGTGTGGCCGGGCCAGTAGTCAAAATTATATTCTCTACGCTGACCCCACAAATACAATGTGCCTAACCCGTGATTGCGGTCTAACTTTTGTCTAAAGTTATTTGAAGGGTTAATGTTAAATTCGTTGCAGATTCTTTCATATGCATTCTTGTCCATTGGGCTGTTAAATGGATTAAACGCGTTGTCGTTGGGGAGGGGTACTTGTAGTTCAGTTAGTATGCGTCTATACTGATAATAAACATGAAAGTTATATACTGACCTTACTAAGAGATTGGGGTGGTATAAATGGTTTGCATATGAAACACCGCAGCCAGTGGTTGAGCAGTAAATAGCAAAATTTAACTGATTCTGGTAAAAAGCCATAGGGTTGGATGACCATGCTGATGGCACTCTATCACTCTTTATTGGAGGATTTAAATATCTAGTTAGTGGGTTTACAAGTCTGACTAGAAAGCCATATGATTCATCCACTGCGATGGTTAGGTTACTAAAGTCCAAAGATTTGGGCTCATAAACCCCTCCTACATCGTAAGTGGCACTTTCATTATATTTAAAAGGTTCCATTTTTAAATAGTTTTTTAAAAAAGGATTTAAAAGGATGTACATTTATATAACTAAACAAAACACAAGTGTGTTCTTAAAGTATCCAGTTAACAATAGGCGCGGTAATAGTAGAGTTGCTCTTAGAAAAATTGGTTTTAAAGTTAAGTGGTTTAATATATCTGAAGAAGCTCAGAATAACTGGATTAATATTAGTAATGAAGAGGGCAATCAAATAACTCATGAAAAAATACCAGAAGGCTATTACAGCTTTTGTTCTTTAAAAGAAGTATTTAACGAATTAGGCATATTGCTAAAAATTAACGAAGCAAACCTCAGAATTACTATGCATTTTCCACTAGAAGAAAAAAGAGAATACACTTTTCCTAAAGGCCTTGCTAGAATCTTGGGTTTCCACAGTACTAGCAGATCTTATAAATTTAGTACAAGAGAAAACATCTATCAATTTGAAGGTAATGAACCATGTGATTTTTTCGTTAACCCGATGTTGTATGTTCATTTACGGGAGTTAAAAACAAACACTAATTTATTTGATGGCAATCCATCTACAGTTCTAGGAGTACTGCCATCAATTAAGGCGGGGTTTTGCGATTATCAGTTAAGCACATTTGGTGAAGACAGTCAATTTAAAGAATTAGTTGAAGGGCCTATAAATTCAGTATGTGTAAAAATAACTAACCAAGATGGAAGGCCGGTTGTTTGTTCTGATTTGTTAGTGGTGCTGGAAGTAGAAGAGCGTACTGTGAACCATTAGATTTTTATGCTATGGAGAGAGACAAATAATACGCGGGCCTCTAAATTGCACATCTTTGTTTTGCACGAAGACCCCATTTTAAAATAACGATTACGTCAATTTTTGGAGATTTTTGCATGTTAATTTTAGTTGTAGAAAAGGTGTTAATTTTGGCAAAAAGTAGCATAAGATGGACGAGATTGTTTGTGAAATGGAGGGTTTCGGGCAAAATAAGATGGGGAGGTTAGTGTCCGCGTATTATTTGTCTCTACTCTTCACTAGCTGCATAAGGGAACTATCGCAATCCCTTTCGAAGGCAAATATATTTGTATTGCCTGCTCCGAGGCCTTTCGTCCGCTAGGTCGGAACTCATCAGGGAGACACAACTGGTTATGTCTGTGCTCCTGGCGTCAAATAGAGACATACCACAGTCCATAATACTGTGGTGTTCTCACCACCAAGGGTGCAAAAAAGAATCCAATAGCACCCCCAAAGCAGCCAGCGAAGAGTAGTAAATGAAACCAAACGAAAGTGTGGGGAGGAAAAAAGTTGCTGAAAAACTAAAGACATTATGCAAATAGTATAAAATGTAGGGGACAATCTTTGAGCTTACGCTTGAGGATCCACCCAAAGATGCAAGGGAGATCAAAAGACAAACACACAGACGGACAGAAACAAATACAAATAACCTCAATTTAATCAAAACAAAATCGGAAATGAAATGAGGCAGGGAACAGTAAACGATAAACAGTAAACAAGTGGGGTATTTTTTGCTCCCATAAGAAAACCTAACACAGAGTAACTTTTATTCAAGACTGGCACAGCCTTTTAAACTTGAATAAAGTCAGACAAATACATAGACGAACAATCTAATAGTGGGGGAAAAAACAAGCGCAGGCCAACAACTGAACTGTCTTCATAGTAATGACTTGGCAAAGATTTGGACTTAAGGAGGAGGGGGGGGGGGGGGGGGGGGGGAGTTTGAAGATGGAGAAACTGGGAACATGAAATTAAGAAAATATGTTACAGATATGAAAACTCTTCACTAGCTGCATAAGGGAACTATCGCAATCCCTTTTGAAGGCAGATATATTTGTATTGCCTGCTCCGAGGCATAATGTCTTTAGTTTTTCAGCAACTTTTTTCCTCCCCACACTTTCGTTTGGTTTCATTTACTACTCTTCGCTGGCTGCTTTGGGGGTGCTATTGGATTCTTTTTAGCACCCTTGGTGGTGAGAACACCACAGTATTATGGACTGTGGTATGTCTCTATTTGACGCCAGGAGCGCAGACATAACCAGCCGTGTCTCCCTGATGAGTTCCGACCCAGCGGATGAAAGGCCTCGGAGCAGGCAATACAAATATATCTGCCTTCAAAAGGGATTGCGATAGTTCCCTTATGCAGCTAGTGAAGAGTTTTCATATCTGTAACATATTTTCTTAATTTCATGTTCCCAGTTTCTCCATCTTCAAACTCCCCCCCCCCCCCCCACCCCCTCCTTAAGTCCAAATCTTTGCCAAGTCATTACTACGAAGACAGTTCAGTTGTTGGCCTGCGCTTGTTTTTTCCCCCACTATTAGATTGTTCGTCTATGTATTTGTCTGACTTTATTCAAGTTTAAAAGGCTGTGCCAGTCTTGAATAAAAGTTACTCTGTGTTAGGTTTTCTTATGGGAGCGAAAAATACCCCACTTGTTTACTGATGAACTACATTTGAATGGGAGGAGGGAGTCGCTGTAAAGGCGAGGACCATGGGAGAGGAGCGGATTAACAGCGTTAATTTATTAAGGGTATCAAACAGTAAATTATAACAGTTTTGAGCAAATCTACAGCTTAAATCGAAATGAATAACACTGTATATATCTGTGAATAATTTCTTATGAAAGTGTTGAATTTTTTTTTTTTTTTTTTTTTTTTTAATGAAAAAAAAAAAAAAAATCGGCCATGTAGATGACAGAAATGTTTTGTGCGTTTCGCGAGCTGGAATAAATTCTTTCACGAAGTTGCGTGGATGAATGTGATCAGTTGTTTTATGCTATGTTGTGTGTGCGCGTGCGCACGCGTGCTATTGTTGTTGTCAGTTTACCTTTGTTTTACATCTCGGCCATAATTCCCCCTCCCCGCCTCCTCCTTCTTCTTCCGTAGGCCTACCGTTTCCTTCCCCCGCAAAGGTCACGGGTCTAATCAGAGTTATTTCCCTTTGACCCGCTTTGAATCCCGGCATCGGATTCGCTTCACAGTATTGTACGACAATGCGACAATCTGGCACAAAAAGTGATTTATTTGATCTGCCCCGTATGTTCATGAGTTACCATGCCAAATTTGGATATCAGATGCAAAAGGAGCATTTGATAAGGAGCAAGAACACATATAGGCAGGCACACTGTCAACTAACCATTATACACATTACTAATATATTAAATCTGAAAGGGGAGCGGGGGAAGAGGGGGGGGGGGGGGTGCTAAGGGAGAGGAGCGGTTTAGGAGCGTTGATTTATCGAAGGTGTGAAATAACAACTTGAAGTGGGTTTGAGCAAACCTATACCAAAATGTATTAAACTACATACACAGAGAGACGAAGAAAACAATACGAAAGTAAGTTTACATATCTATCAATAATTGTTTAATTAAAAAAAAAAAAAAAAAAAAAGAGAACCATATTCATTCGTCCACACTAGTAAATTAAAATGTTTTTTTTTACAGTGTGTGCCAGAGAGTGGAAATAAATTCTTCGACAGTGTTGAGTGAATGAATGTGATCAGTTGTTTATGCTATTTACATACATGTTGTGTTTGTGTGTATTTCGTTTTAAAATAGTCATTTTCCCTAACAAATACATAGAGGAAGGTACTTTCTGTATGGATGAAAATTACTTTCAAAGTGTTAATTTTGAGATTTATTCGATTTTATCAGATCTCAGTCGGCAGTATTAGAATTGTTTTCAATTAGACGATTCCAAGAACTTGTTCTTGTAAGGAAAGGGGAGCACTGATGTAAACATGTTTAGCTGCTCTGTTTACTTTGTCATTATACATAAAAATAGATATTAAGACGGTGTCCACTGAACAAAAAGTGAAAGCCTATCAGAATTACTGAATGGATTATGTGATTTATGCGAGTTACCATGGCAACCTTGCATATAATTTTTAGCTTGAAGTACCGATTTGAACTGACGCAAAAGGGACAAGGAAATATATATTTCGTCGGGAAATAATTAAATGATGCAAAACCATCGAAACGGCTAACCTAGGTCGTAACAATAAAAAAGTTGTATTTGTTACAATATGAAAGGGTTTTTCTATTCATGATTCCGCCTAAGCTGGTTGTCTATTAGATAAAGATCTGTCATTACATACTT
>CM065735.1:21370030-21375030 GCA_033310375.1 Conus canariensis | reverse complement strand
AGAAGAGAGAGAGAGAGAGAGAGAAGAGAGAGAGAGAGAGAGAGAGAGAGAGTCTGTTACAAGCGAGACGTATCCAATTTGTCAGGATGACAGTTGTGATCTAACTGTCTGGCTCATTTCCCCGGGGCCTTCTGGTGACATCCCACGGAGTCTTTTTGTCTCCCTTTATCTGTTCCTTTGTAGGTCTGCCTGAGAGTGTGTCTGTCCGTTCGTCGGCATGTTGTCTCTCTCCCCCCACCCTCACCCCCACCCCCATCACCCTCATGAACCACACCATATAGGCCTACATACCTGGACGTCGCTTTCCTCATTTTTCTTTTGTCCCATTGTCTGTCAGTCCATTTCTGTACGCACGTATTTCTTTCTGTCTCGCTCTTTAATGTCTTTAAGATTCGTCTCTCTGACTGTTTGTCTCCTTTCTATCCGTTTCTTTTTCTTTCTTTTTTTTTTTTTTTTCATCTTGGAGTGGACAGCCAACTTCGTGCGGTAACTGGCATCGCCATCTGGGTGTTCGAAAAAAGGAAGTATACGTTTCTGGCGTTTCTCTAATTTCTGAGGTCTTCCTGTCATTTCTTTCTGCGTATCTTTTTCATTCTCTTTGTCTTCTTTACTTCGTCTTTCTGCTCTTCTATTTTCTTACCTCTTTCTCTCTCTCTGTGTCTCTGTCTTTGTCCGTCTGTCTGTCTCTGCCTGCCTACCTGCCTGCCTGCCTGCATGCGTGCCTCTCTCTCTCTCTCTGTGAATCTGTCTTCTCTTCTCTCTCTCTCTCTCTCTCTCTCTCTCTCTCTCTCTCTCTCTGTATGTGTGTGTGTGTGTGTGTGTGTGTGTGTGTGTGTGTATGTGTGTGTGTGTGTGTGTGAATCTTTCCTCTCTCTCTCTCTCTCTCTCTCTCTCTCTCTCTGTATGTGTGTGGTGTGTGTGTGTGTGTGTGTATGTGTGTGTGTGTGTGTGAATCTTTCCTCTCTCTCTCTCTCTCTCTCTCTCTCTCTCTCTCTCTCTCTCTTCTCTCATCTTTCACATCCCCAGCTTCCCTCTTAACTCGGAAAGCTGTTCAAACCTCCTTCATCAAACTCTTACCTTCAGCCAGGTCCAAACTTTCGACTGTTTACCTCCTATCTGTTTGCCAGTGCCCCTTGGATGTCAGGGGCTGAGATTGCATCACATATTGCTTGCCATCCCTGCTCCGTGTACGCAGAGTCTGTCTGCATTGATGGTTGATTCAGAGACACGATAAAGCGGCCAAAGGTATGCGGGGACAGTTTGACACGCAGGAGAGAGACTTGTTGGGTGGGCTGAAGATCGTGAGTGGAGATAACCAGGAAGTGGGTGAGGGTAACATAGGGGAGATAAACGGGGATAAGTTTGCGGGCTGGACTCTCTCTCTATCTATCTCTGTCCGTCTCTGTCTGTCTGTCTATCTATATGTCTGCCTGTCTGTCTGTCTCTGTCTGTCTGTCTGTCTCTCTCTCTCTGTCTGTCTGTGTCTGTCTATCTATATGTCTGTCTGTCTGTCTCTCTGGTTAATGACTTGTGAGTTGACTTCGACGCGGTGTCAGCCCTGATATGGCCCTTTGCGGTCGGCTGGGCTATAAGCAACATTACCTTACCTTACCTCTCTTTCTGTCTGTCAGTCTGCCTGTCTGTCCGTCTGTAAATCTGTCTGTCTGTCTCTCTCCCTCTACCCCTCCCTCTCTCTCCCCCTCCCTCTCTCTCTCCCTCCCTCTCCCCGCATTCTCTCCTCTCTCTCTCTCTCTCTCTCTCTCTCGTATGACAGATGTGCTGCTAAACGTTGAAATAACCGTCTCGTATGACAGATGTGCTGCTAAATGTTGAAATAACCGCATAGAAGAACGCACCTGTTCGTGTCAATGACATTGTTTTTCTCCCTCTGACTGATGGGCTATCGTGTATCCTGTCAAATAAACTCATATGTCTCCGTCGCTGTCTATATGTCTCTCTGTCCCTGTCTCTCTGTCTGTCTGTCTGTCTGCCTGCCTGCCTGCCTGCCTGCTCCTGCCTGCCTGCCTGCCTGTTTGTCTGTCTGTCTGTCTGTCTGCTCTCTCTCTCTCTCTCTCTCTCTTCTCTCTCTCTCTCTCTCTTCAGTTGGTCTTTTTCTCTCCCTCTCTCCGCCTGTTTCTCCGGAACCAAGTCAGAGTGTTCATGCTCTTGCCGACCATGGAAGTCGCATCAGTACCTTGATCGAAGTGCAAAACTATACTACGCACAAAAAGTTAAGGATCAGTATGTGAAAACAGGTGCGTAATAAACTCAGTTCGCTACTGTTATTTATTTCTTAGTCCAGCCAAATTGTCATGAATTCTTGTTCAGCTGTAAGTGGGCGATGTTATGTTAGTGCGAAAATTGCACGGGATTCTCTACTACTGAGCTGGGCCGCAAACGGAAAAGCGGAAACTTGCGAAAAATGACCTTGTTTTGGACCGTTCTGCCTGAACACATTGCACTTGCCAGATGGAAAAACCATTATGCACGTGCAAGCACTGCTGTTTATGTGTGAGATGCTGTCGCTCGCTTGGCTATATAAGAAGACATTCCACCAGTAGTAGGCCTGATCTGACAATGCCTCCACGACGAAAATTAAGCGAGTTGGATAGGGACGAGCTGTTGCATGGTTCCAAGATGGTGTTCCCAAGCGAGAAGTGGCCAGGCGACTTCATGTGTCCATCTCGGTCATTGTCCGACTGATTCAACGCTTCACAGCCACTGGGATTGTCCATGAAAGACGCAGATCTGGTCGACCGAAGAAGACAACCCCACGTGACGATCGTCTCATTGAACGACAAGCCCTGCAGACAAGAACAGCCTCTTCCAGCATAATTCAAAGGCAGTTCAGGGTGGCTACTAACATCAACATCAGCCAGCAGACCATACGGAACCGCCTACATGGGTTTAATCTCCGTTCTCGTCGCCCAGCAGTACGGCCACGCTTAACTCCAGCCCATAGGGCAGCACGCCGCGCCTTCTGCGCACGTCACGTGAGGTGGACACGTCAGCAATGGTCCCAGGTCCTGTTCAGTGATGAATCACGCTTCACCCTTCACCACAACGACGGCCGACTGAGGATCTGGAGGCGCCCAGGGCAACGCTTTACTGACGCCACTGTCCAAGAAAAGGTGGCCTTTGGTGGAGGTTCTGTAATGGTCTGGGGGGCCTTCAGCCTTCACCACAGAACACCCTTGTATCATGTACAGGGTAACCTGACTGGCATCCGATACCGGGATGAGATCCTTCGACCGCTGGCTGTGCCTACACTGCAGCAGATGGGACCGAGGGCTGTCTACCAGGATGACAATGCTCGCCCCCACAGGGCAAGGGTGGTCAACGACTTCCTGCAGCAGTCTGGAGTCAACAGAATGGAGTGGCCAGCATGCAGTCCCGATCTCAACCCGATTGAGAACCTCTGGGATGAGCTGGATCGCAAAGTGAGGAGCCACCCCCCTCCCAGGGATGCCTAACACCTCTACCAGATGCTGCAGGCTGAGTGGCAGGCGCTTCCACAGAGGATCTTCACCAACCTGGTCAACTCGATGAGGACTCGCTGCGTCGAGTGCCAGAACAGCCATGGTGGTTACACGCATTACTGAGCTTTTGGGAGCATCAGTATGCCCTGTCTTGTGATTTCAATGACTTTGGGAAATCAAATTTGGATACGTACCCACTTTAATCAAATGTACACACCAAACGATTGCTCGAGATTGAAGGCAATTGTGTATCGTTATCACTAAAGAATGGAATTAAATGTTGGCCAAACTTCAACGCATTGACTTTCTTATTTTGACAGTTATGAATGTTTGTGAAAGTGATCCTTAACTTTTTGTGTGTAGCTTATAAGGAAACAAACCAGAAAGAAAACATGCATCGAGGCGATACTGAGAACATTTTGTAAACTTGGGAATAACTGATTCGCCTGAATTTTAAAAGCTACTTGTTGCCCAAGTATAGCACATGGTACAAGTTCTAAAGTAAAGGTTTCTCACAAGGCTGTTCTTGAAATAGAAAAGGCGTTCAATCGTAGTCTTAAAAACTTCTTAAAGGCGTACAATTGTTGTCTTGAAAAAGTTCGTAGCTGTAGAGATATATGAAGATCAAAAGATGGCATGGCGAATTGGTTGGATAAGCTGTATATTTAAATTCTTACCTACGTTACCTATGTTTGTTCTTAAACCAACTCTCATACAGAAACAGCTTTAACCAGGGCCCCCTATTCAGTACATTTGTGCGTTATGCACGCAATGAAATTGACAAGTACGTTTCGAATGTTCAGACTGAGGGTAGAAACACGCAACAGCATGCTTGTCTTTACACGCTAGGACCAGATTAGTCATATGAGAAAGAAGGGGGAGAGGGTGGGGGAGGGGGGGGGGGGGGGGTGTCCAAAGAGGGTCTCGAGACCTTTCCCCAGTGTAGGGAAGGGTAGCAACATGGCAGAAACACATTTTTTGCGAGGCAGGAAGGGAGGGGTGCGTGTTCCGGGTACTTTGGACCCCCAGACCCCCTCCCTTCATCCCTTCATCGTCTGGCCCTGTGTATGTCAATGTACTGCATGCATCATCAATGTCTTGTGCGTCCATTTTGACAGGCCGATGCGAGAGCTTCAAACACGAACAAAATTTGCATTGTTGTTGAGACTAGGATGATGGCCTACTAATTCAGGAATGAGACTGGGATGATGGCCTACTAATTCAGGAATGAGACTGGGATGATGGCCTACTAATTCAGGAATGAGACTGGGATGATGGCCTACTAATTCAGGAATGAGACTGGGATGATGGCCTACTAGTTTAGGAATGAGGCTGGGATGGTGGCCTTCTAATTCAGGAATGAGACTGGTATGGTGGCCTACTAACTCAGGAATGAGACTGGGATGGTGGCCTTCTAATTCAGGAATGAGACTGGGATGGTGGCCTACTAATTCAGGAATGAGACTGGGATGGTGGCCTGCTAACTCAGGAATGAGTCTGGGATGATGGTCTACTAATTCA
>CM065735.1:21352530-21360030 GCA_033310375.1 Conus canariensis | reverse complement strand
CTTGAGTGAGTGAGTGAGTGAGTGTGTGTGTGGGGGGGGGGGGGGGGGGGGGGGAGATAAGAGATGCGCGCGCGCTTGAAGACATATGCATGTCTGTGTTCGTATGTGTCCTGTCTGTGTTTGTGTAAATGTGCGTCTCCTCTTCCTCAGTCTCTCTTTACCTGTGCGCTCTGCGCACAGGCGCTCGCGTTTGTTTATATGTGTATGTTTGTCGCGCGCGTGTGTGTTGTGTGTGTGTGTGTGTGTGTGTGTGTGTGTGTGAGAGAGAGAGAGAGAGAGAGAGAGAGAGAGAGAGAGAGAGAGAGTAGGTATGTGTATGTAGGTCTGATTCTCAGCACTGCTTCCTGTTAGTACCTTTCACGGTTGAGTTCGATCATCGTAACTAACAGACTATACAGACTATCTAGGCCTGGCGGCCGATACAGGAAAACGGCCCACCCAGCTCACTGCAGCAGAGGCCCACCTACAGGAAATCGGAGAGTAATGGCGCGTGCCATTTGTGTATGGACCTCATTACGCATAGGTGATAAGACAGGCATGGGGGAGAGAGAGAGAGAGAGCCGGTGGGAGGGGGGGCGGGGAGGGGGGGTGTGTGCTCTGGACAGGCCGAACACAAAAAGAGGCCGAGGAAGGATGAGAGACAGGGAGGGAAGAGGGGGGGGGGGGGGGGGTTGGAGGGTAGGAAAAAAAAGAAAAAAAAAAAAGAAAAAAGCGAAGAAAAAGAAAAAAAAAAAACCCTGCGATGTACCGTTATTAACCTCTGCAGCACTTAGCTGTGGTCACGAAACAGATATGTGTTTTCTGATTGGCTGGGAACGGTTGATTCATCCAATGAGGTTTATGTCCGAAACTAGTCCTATGAGTTCTGTGTATGACAGCACCGCCCGTGTGGCTATTTACAGGGCAGGTGGAACTGGTTGTGTGTGGAAGGCGGACGGGTCCGGCAACTGCTGTGAAAGTTGCCCCCCATGTGTGTGTCATTGTGCAGTTTGTGACGGCTGGACCTTGCCACATCTGCTGTGTGTGTGTGAGGTGTGTGGTGGTCACAGGTGGATTACCGACATTTTTCGTACGTTGTGAGGCAGCGATGGGGATAAAAATGTCACTCAGCTACCTTTAACCGAGTTCTCCCCGCAGTGCTGTGGCGAGGTGTCCAAAACAAAAAAAAAAAAAGTGTGATGCGATTTTTGGATACTGAAGTGTTTTGTGTTTTCGCAAGATCAGTACCGTGCATTAGACTTATAATAAAAAAAAAAATTTAAAAAAAAGAAAAAAAAAAAAGAAGAAAAAAGTTCAATGTATTATGAAGTTTACGACCATGTTTTTGATACGCTGCATGGTTGGGATACTTTTTTTTTTTTTTTAAATTCACCAAAAGCATATTTACATCTTCAATGTGATCTGTGAAAAAGCGCATTTTAAGTCAGTTTGTTGGGGTCCACGTGGAAAAGACAGTTTTTTTTTGTGTGTGTTTTTTTTCGTTGCATAAATTTTATGCACCTTTAATTTTTTTCCCCCTCTCAGTTCTATAAACATTGAAATAAATTTCATGCTGTTTTTCTTTAGTCAAACCGATTTGAAAATGAACTTTGTGGTGGAAGCATCTTAAAAGAAAATTGAAACAAAAACGAAACATTTGTGTTACAGATTGGGTTACAATATGACTTTGCAGTGTGACTCAAACAATTCGTGTGTGTTCTGGGAATTGAAACTTTTGATACATCACTGAGTAAAGACAAAACGAAATTCCTAAACGATAGTTTGTGTTGATTCCAAATCTATCTAGCAGTCATTACAAAACTGGAAGTGAAGATCTATAATAGATTTAGTCTACGAAGTAAAGTATTGTATAATGTCTCAAGGTCTAAAAGTAGATTTCAGTTGGGTACCATTACATTTTGATCTGAAGAGGAATTCAATAGCAGATAACCTCGCTAAATTCGGAGCACAGGAATATTCGGAAAATGGTTCACTTCTTCGATAGCAGTTTTCCCTGGCTGAAATACAAGCAGGTCTAGAAAACGACGTTCATGAAAGAAACTGTTTCAAAAACTCATACACATTGCCCTATTGTCCACACCTCGCGGCTGAGAATATGACAAAATTTAAACTGAAAACCAGGTTTTCTCTCGATGTTGCGAGCATCTTTTGGGAACCTGTTTCGTTTCGTCATGTTTTATCAGGTTGTCCTGTATTAACAGAATGGTATAAGGAGAAAGGCATTAATCTTGAAACATATCAAAATGAAAGTTGGTTTGCGTATGATCCCTGCATTGCCGATATGCAACTGTTATCGCACTTGTAGCCAAATTGTAATGAGGATCCCAAACTTGAGTTCTAGGGTCTAGATTATAAGGTATGTATATGTATGGGAAAATCATGGAGTAGAAGTTTATATGTTTTCATTTGTTTACCTCTGATGTCATGTATGATGGAGAGACGTTAGATAAAGCCACTGAACTAAACTGAAGAAAAAAAAATAAACACTGAATATTGGCAATGATTTAAATGCGTTCGGGATTAAGTTACTTTGTTTTGTTGTGTGGAATAGCGTAACTTCAGAAATCCACAAATGTTGCTCCAGTCAACGAAATTGTGTTCTGACCTTACCGTCACCTTCACTTTACTCAGAATGTACATACCTCAGTGCTTTTAAACCTTTGTATGCTGCTGGGACACATCGCATCATGTCATATTGTATCATGTCAGAGAGAGAGAGAGAGAGAAAGGGAGAGAGAGGAGAGAGAGAGAGAGAGAGAGAAGGGGGGGGGGAGAAAAAGAGAGAGAAGAGAGAGACAGACAGACAGAGAGAGAGAGAGGGAGAGAAAGAGAGAGACAGAGAGAGTCCCCGGCTCAGTACTTGTTCGATTCACAGCACTCTTTGAACAATGCAAATGATTTCTTAACCTCACGAAAACCTCTCGTCCTCACAGATACTGCAAACACGGCATGAAGAATTCCTTCATGATTATGTGGGTCTGCGGATTGGATTCCTTCACCCCCAGATGTGTATTGCATTATTTGTTGAACGAAAAACTTCAGATCATCAGCATGACTCGGTCTAAACTGAACAGTGGAGTTTAGTAAACTTTGATGGTGCACTGCGACCTCTGAATTGTCACATCAACTGTCTCCAACATAAATGATGTTCTATAGAGTTGTATTGTGACTGTGAATGGTTTATTGAACCGTAAAAATGACTCCATTTATTTCCAGCAAACTTGTTTCATAGACTTTTTCCCTGACTGTACATGGTTTTTGAATCATACCGAAGACTTTGACGGTCGCTTGCCTGCGAATCTTTCTTCGCTGTCTGCTTGGACGCCGCGTGCAAGATCTACACGATGTCGTATGCTGGATACCTGGACAGGTGAGAATGTGTTTGATCTCGCAGGTGAGGTATTTGCATATGTAAGCGGGTCCCTGCGTTGTGTGTGGTGTGTGTGTGTGTGTGTGTGTGTGTGTGTGTGTGTGTGTGTGTGTGTGTGTGTGTGTTAGCACTTACAATAACTGCATTTTTTGTATGTCAGTTGCGCGCGCGCGCGCACGAGAGAGAGAGAGAGAGAGAGAGAGAGAGAGAGAGAGAGAGAGAGAGAGTGTGTGTGTATGTTTATGTGTGTGTGTGTGTTTGTGTGTGTGTGTGTGTGTGTGTGTGTGTGTGTGTGTGTGTGTGTAACACGCTATAAAATACGAAGGGAACAGAACAAAGATCACACACACACACACACACACACACACACACACACACACACACACACACACACACACACACACACACACTCGAAGAACACGAAATAAAGTATGAAATAGAAGATCTGCCTTACATCTATAATTATTTAGCAACTGCGCAGTCACAGCTACAACCCTTCCTGACCTCTCTCTCTCTCTCTCTCTCTCTCTCTCCTCACATGCAAACAAGCACGCACACACAGTCACGCACTCTCACACACATACACACACACGCACGCACGCACGCACACACACACACGCACACACACACGCACCCCCCCCCCCCCCCCCCACACATACACACCACGCACGCCCGCACGCACGCACACACACACACACACACACACACACACACACACACACACACACACACACACACACACACACACACACAAAACAGACACACACACAACACACACACACACACACACACACACACACACACACACACACACACACACACACCACAGGCCGTAGCAACCGAAGACCCACACAGAAGAGCGCTGTAGCTATTGTTCTGTGCCCAATGGCAGTCAGGTGGCATCGTATGACAACGGATACCCCGCGTCACGTAATCGGCCCTGTGACATTTGGCTGATGATGGTGGCAGCTTCATACAATCGTCCTGACCTTTCCCTCTTCCTGTCTGTCACGTCTTCTTTTTCTTTCTGTAGAAAAATAACCTCTTCTGTTTCATTCTCTCTCCTTTGGCTAGCTGTCTGTCTGAAAATAAGCTTCTTTTGTTGCTGTTGTTGTTTCGTTTCTATACTACTCAAGAGCATGCAAGGACTAATCTCCGGATTTCTGTATTTTCTTTCAACAGGAAAAAAAAAACCCTGTTTCATTGGCTGTCCTTTGATTTGCTGTCTATCTGAAAGTAAGCCTTTGCGTGTCTATGCTATTCGAGAGAATGTAAGGACTGATCTCCAGATTTTTATGTGTTTTTTTTTCTTCTTCTTCTTCTAAAGTGAAGAAAACGAGCAAACCATCCTGATTCTTTCAGACTTTAACTGTTCAAGTGGAAATGAAATTGTGACAGAACAAACATGAATAATTGTCCCCGAAACGCAAACAGTGTTCATGAAATATGAGTCTGCTCCATCCCCACCCCGCTTCCTCCTCCACCCCCCCCCCCCCACCCCCCGCCACTTCTCCAGGCAAGATGACTATATAAAAAAAAATACTTTTGTGAGAAAGTGTAGTTTAATCCCAAATCTATTTTCATTGTAGTTAGGTTAATCTGCACGTGCAGTTATTGTCCCTGCCATACTCCGTTCTTCTTCTTCTTCTTCAGCGTTCCAGTATCTGGTAGCTTGTGAACTCATTTTACCCTGTTGGGATACTCACACTATACTCGAGAGTATAGTCAGTTCACTCCGACTTCGTTGAGTGCAGAAATTTGTGGGAAGAGGTTGTGGAAAAAGACAGATAAAAGATATGGTAGACAGAAAGGACAGTAGACGACAGTACAGCAAAGGAGGAGACAGAGTTACTGAGAGCGAAAGGAAAAAGGGACGTCACTAGCACAGAATGTCCAGAAGGAGGGGAACTATTTGTACAAAAGACCCCCCAGTATCCCCACAGGGGGGGGGGGGGGGGGGGATACTCAGTGATTTGCAGTGTATTCACAGTGTGTGCTGGCCATAGGGGCCAGACTGACAGGCAGTTAACTGCAGAGACATACGGCATACGCCAGTGAAAGGGGGTCCTTAAGTGTTCGCTTGTAGTATGTTACCGCAGTGCCGCTGAATACCGCATTGTCTGGCTGCTACATGACAGATACTAAAAGGTTTGGGGGACGGGAGGAGATGGGTGGGTGTTTGGGAAAGGCGTAGGTGGCATGGAAACAATACTTCTACTTAAGCGGCTATCCTTTTTTTTTTTTCCTTGATGGGTAGGCTTAGTATTACGTCAAGAGTGCATTGTTCTGATTCTTCTTAACATTCCTTCTACCACCACTCCATCTCCCCCTTTCCTCTGTTCCGATGTCTGCTAGTCTGTGATCCATTTTCGCCTGCCTGTCCATATGTCGGGGTAAATGTATGACTACGAACAAAAGAAGACAGTTACAGGTTTTTTTGAAAATTGCACACGAATCAGTTTTGTAGTTTGAAACCGCTGAAAATTGCACGATTGCAAGCACGTATACAAGTAAGCACGCACGTGCTCGCGCGCGCGCGCGCACACACCAGAGAGAGAGAGAGAGAGAGAGAGAGAGGAGAGAGAGAGAGAGAGAGAGAGAGGTTGTGTACAGAATACGCGGTGAGAGATGCCATTTCAACTCACTTGCGACAGCTGATCATCCCAAGAATGAGAAAACAGAGTGGACAGAAGTGGACTGCACGGAGAGGCATCTGCTTGCGACATGACATGTTTTGAATGGCACCATTTTTGTGTCTTTGTTGGACGTAACTAAGAGACAAAACACCACGCCTCCAACGTCTTGTGTTTAGCTGTAATTAATAACACCTAACCTAAACTTTGAGAGAGACTGTAGCTCTTATTCTGATGCGCTGTCTGTCTCTGTCTGTCTTTCTGTCTGTCTGTCTTTCTCCCTCTTTCTCTGTCTGTCTTTGTCTCTGTTTGTCTGTCTGTTTGTCTATCTGTGTATGTGCACGTGCACGCGCATGCACGTGCATGTAATAAATAGAATGAGGTCTGAATGCAAGACTCAAACTTCATCATGTTTGCCTCAAACACATGTGTGTGTTTAAAAAAGATGAAACTTTGAATCAGTTGTGGGTGTCTGTTGATGCTTAGATCATTGGTTCAATAGTCAGGGGGGAAATCTTTTGATTTGTTTTTAATATTAGTGACCTTGTTAATATTGTTTTGTTTTGTTTTTTCTTCAGAGAAGTCCACACTCTCTATTTATTACTATGTGGGAACTATTTTTCATCAAGTGATGAAGTTTCGCACATGGGCAGCGTCCTGCTGTCGAAACTGTCAGAAGCTTAATTGTTTATTCCTGACATCACCACTCCTCACAAGGTCCACCTCATTTAAGTTACCTTGATGAGCAAGGCGTCCAAGGTTTTTTTTCACACAGTCTTGGCTTGTTCCCATGCGACCTTCTGTGATTTCCATCTTTAAGTCAGGGTAGGCGGGGCGGAATTTTCTTAAGTCCACGAGTGTCAAAAAGGCACTGTTTTCAGAGGGCGGCATCTGTCTCCGGCTGTCAGTGGGGCCGGTATAGCTCAGTTGGTAGAGCGCCGGACTCGTAATCCAAGGGTTGCAGGTTCGAATCTCTGCCGGGCCGTTTCGGTACAGGGGGATTTTCCCCTCGGAGTTAACATTGGTTCTGACTCCATTTCCCATAGAATGAGACTATAAACCGAGGTTCCGTGTGTGAACGCACAAATAACATCTTGCACACACGTAAAATCCCATTAGAAGAGAAGGCCAGTTTGGCCGTTGGTATGGACGACACGTTACACATACCATGCACCTTTCCCGAAGATGGAGTATGGCTGCCTTAATGGCGGGATTAAAAAACGGTCATGCACACAAAACTCCACTCCCTTTGTTGGATAGATGGGATTAATACTTGCCTGTCCATATAGGGAGTGTCCGCAGGAGTATCAGCCTGCGTACGCAGAAGAAGAAGAAGAAGAAGTCTCCGGCTGTCAGAATCCCGAGCACTTAGTACCCAGAAGGTGGTGAAGCGCCTCCAGCTCTGTATGGCCTGCAGTGCAATGGGGAGGGCTTTGAGGGATTGTGAGAGTTACTACGAGGTCCGGCTGCTAGATGCTGTTCTTCAATCAGAAGGCA
>CM065735.1:21332530-21335030 GCA_033310375.1 Conus canariensis | reverse complement strand
GCCAATTTATTTATGTTATGCAGTCGGTTGGACTGCCAAGGGAAATACTGATTAAAGTTAATACAATTTTATATAAATTCCTTTGGCAAAGGAAACACAGTAACAGAAAAGCCTTTGAAAAGATTAAAAGAAAGGTCATGAAAGCAGATTATAAAGAAGGAGGGTTAAGAATGGTTGACATAATTGAATTGCAAAATACCTTCAACCTACAGTGGATTGGACGATTATACGACAAAAGAACTGAGACATGGTGCCTCATTTCTTTTTGGCACTTGAAAAGAATAACCTCAGCTGAGGAAATATTTGAAATAAACTGTTCTCCTAAAGATATACCAGGGATCTCTACAATCGAAAATAATTTTTGGAAAGAAGTTCTATTAACTTACCTAGATAACAATACTAAAGTAGAAAGCGATAGTGTGCTTGCAAAATATATTGGTACACAATGCCTCTTTTATAATAAGTTAATCAAATATAAAAGTAAGGTCCTCAATTTGAGAAATGCGAGAGAAAGGCCTCATTACAATAAACGATATTATTAAAACGCAGGAAAGGCGTTTTTTAACTTTAGTGGAAGTACAAGACCTACTTAACCAAAACAGGGCAATAACCATGTTTCAATACAATGCTCTACTAAATGCCATACTACAAACTTGGATTGACTTGATAAAATATAGGAATAGACGATTTGAAATGGAGAATCATGGTACCTCTGATGCAAATCATTTCTATGCTAAAACAAAACAAATTAAAGTATATCTGTTGAAAAAGAGTAACAACAAACCGTTAACTTCACACGCCGTAGATTTTTGGAGCAGAAAACTGAACATTGAATTGAGTGAAAAGATGTGGCTTACGCCAAGACTGGCAACAAAAGAAGTACGCTTACGTGAGCTGCAATGGAAATTGTTACATATTTATCCCACAAATATTATGCTACAAAAAATGGGCGTGTGCCAATCTATTTCATGTGATTATTGTCCGGACACTGTGGATACTATTGAGCACTTTTTTTTGGAATGTCCATCAGTGAGACAATTTTGGTTAGAAATTGAAAATATTATTTTTTCAAAGGTAGGCATGAAATTGCATTTGTCTGTAACAGACGTGCTGTTCGGGATATATGAAAAGAAATCTTCACATAATTATGTGTGCATCAATAACATTTTGCTAGTGGGTAAAATGTGCATAAGCAAGATTAAAAAGACAAAGTCATCGATACCATATGAAGTGGTTTTTGAGCAGGAGGCACAGTTAAGGAAGTTAATATAACACGCACGCAGGCACGCACGCATGCACGCTCGCGCGCACTCACACACGCACGCGCGCACACGCGCGCGCACTCACACACACACACACACACACACACACACACACACACACACACACACACACACACATACACAAGAGCATAAATATCGTGCCGCTCCAGCTCTCTTTTTCACACAAACAATAGCAGACACTGTAAAAAGCAGGCACCCACACACTATTTTGTGCTCAATCGCAATTGTGCATGTTGTCTTTTTAGTTAACGAATAATTCATGTTCATGAGCACTTTGTAATGTTTCTAACGGCTTTGTAGAAAATTGTTGTTGTTGTTGTTGTTGTTGTCGCACCCTGGCTAAAAGACTCCAGGGATCATCCGAACAGCCGAAGTATTTGAACACTATGGTCCAAATGCATCAGCTGGGGATGAGAACATTACGTGTGTGACCGTTTTTGATTACCCCGCCACATGGGCAGCCACACTTCGACTTCGGGGGATTTTGGAGACTGATACTGTTATGCTAGGAGCTTGTCACAACGGAAGACAATCCCCGCATAACTATGCAGAGCATTACAACATTTTGATGTAGCCTCGGTGTTCTAGCCTATGTCAGTTGGCTGACACAGCCTTAAGCCTAAGCGAATATCGAAGTTTTACTGAGATACACGCAGCCAACGTACACACTCTGCTATAATGCCATCAGAGATCTTGCATTCACGTTTTGCTTATGTACACAGTCATAAACAGCGATATAGTTCCACTATAAGATTTAGGCAAGAAAATTACTGTTTACTGACTCGTCATTTATAATGTACGGTATGTATACTATACACGCTGCTCTAGGTATCCACTAACATGGGTATGATAAGTCAGTGATGGACACTCTGCATAGAAACTGGACGTGAACATCTGGATTCTAATGCGTACTATCATTTAGACGCAGCACGTGGTATATACAGACATTCAAGTTTGAGTGATGTACACTACCATATGTCTCTTACCACGCGCTGTGATACCCATCAGACGTTTGCGTTGTGCAGTGTGTGTGTGTGTGTGTGTGAGTGTGAGTGTGTGTGTGTGTTGTGTGTGTGTGTGTGTGTGTGTGTGGTGTGTGTGTGTGTGTGTGTGGTGCGTGCGTGTGTGTGTGTGCGTGCGTGTGTGTGTAGTGTGTGTGTGTGTGTGTGTGTGTGTGTGTGTGTGTGTGTGTGTGTGTGTGTGCGTGCGTGTGTGTG